>NEWO01000420.1:502616-626539 GCA_003013225.1 Phalaenopsis aphrodite | reverse complement strand
ACAACAAATTTTAGAAATGTAAATTTAAAGAATTGTGCAATATATATGTAAAATTTCAAACTTTATATTTACCAAACTAGTGTGAATAGGGGTGCAAGTGAGCCAAGTTGACTCAAGAGCCAAGCTGACTCCTGAGCCGACTCGAGCTCAGCTCAATAAAAGATTCGTGAACTAAGCTCGATGAGCTAACAAGCCAAGCTCAAACCAACCCAGAATCAATTCGCTAGCTTGTGAGCCGGCTTGTTTAAAAAAATATTAACATAAAATATACTCAAAATATATTAAATTTCAAATTTTTATCCTTAAGATATTAAAAATGTTAAGAAAATAATACAATTTATTGTATATTAGGTTATTTATTATTATTTATCTCATAATTATTAATTCAAGTTGCCAACTTATTTTATTGCCCTTGACTCGTATTAGATTTAAGCTCGAGCTTAAAAAAAATACAGAAACCAATTATTTTGAAAAAAGAAACACATATTAATTCAAATCACACGAGTTTACAATTAGTTATAAAAAATAAAAAATAAAAAAAATAAATAGAAAAAACAACAATCCACAACCTCATCTTCCCAACAGAATCACCAGCCTTGTCTCAATATCGTTACTACATGCATCTATGGCACAGTTTAGGTCAACTACTCTTATCACTCTTGTAGACAAATATGGGAATTTTGCTTCAACAATTTATATATATATATATATATATATATATATAGAAAGGAAATTACAACTCATGAGACAACGGTCATAACTACTATTTTAAAAACTGAAAAACCAGGGTCAACCAAACCAAACATTAAATACAGCCAAACAAAAATGGAAGCCAAATAAAAGGAGACATTACTCATTAAACTTAAAAGTCAAAAAGGTGGGAAGGGGGGGGGGGGCAATTACCCCCATAACTTAATCTTCAGTGATATTAAACCCTAGTCAAGAATATATAATCTGAAGAAATGACAGACAAAAATACAGTGTTAAAGACAATGCTACCAAAGGATCAGTCCCATGCGCTTGTAAACCCTGACCCAGGGTTGCCTCCACCATAACCACCACCGCCACCATAACCGGATGATGCTCCACCGCCATAACCGCCGCCACCTCCACCGCCATAGTAATCACCGCCGCCGCCCCCCCTGCCGAATGTGTCCCTCCTGAAGTCACGGCCACCAAAGCGGCCTCCTCCTGAGCGCCGATTACGACCGCCGCCCATGTAAGGAGATCGAGATGCATACCGAGCTAGCCAAGGCGGTACCTCTTGGTTCGATTCCTGCATGAGTTCAGACAGCGGCTTGGCCAAAGAGGCATTGTTATCGTTGAAGAAGGCAGTCGCCAAACCCGACTTTCCGGCTCTTCCCGTTCTTCCGATCCGGTGCACGTAGTCATCAATGTCATTAGGAAGATCAAAGTTTACTACATGAGCCACGTGTGGAATGTCGAGGCCACGGGCTGCAACATCAGTTGCCACCAAAATTGGAGCCTGACCAGTTTTGAAAGATCTGAGAGCATACTCACGTTCCTACGTTAAACAACAACAAAAACAACAATAAGCCTTTATTCTGTGTTAAAAAAAATGATATAAATGCATAGTTTTTAAAAACACTCCAAACAACGTTTAGACATTCCAAGTGTTTTTAAAAACAAGCCAGATTAATTTTTTTAAAAAATAGAAACATGCAAAAATATAATAAACAAACATGTTTTTAAATTTTTTTTAAAAATCCAAATAAGCCCCAAGATATGGAATAATAAGTGGAGACAGTAAGAATAGGGCGACAGATTTACATAAAAATATGTCAGTTTCAGCCTCAAACACACCTGAAACTGACTGAACTTGAACGTGATCAAAACCTACTTGCATAAAAGATGAGGGTGCCAACGAACAAAAAAAATTATGGGTAGAGCGAGGTGGCTTCCGAGACCATGGAGATTTTATACATTCTTCAAAGAAATAGCATTAACAACAACATACAAATCAAAACATAATAATACATACTAGTTACCACAGCTCCTTGGAAATTGCTATCTAAACTCACTAACAAAACTTCGCTAAAAAATAAAACTGTCCTTCAACTCCAAAAACGCAACGCTTATATCAGGTAAAATTTAAATTTAAGATGCTCAATTTGGTAATCATATTAAACAACCAAATCAAGTATTGCAATGCCCATCGATTTTACAATTAAATGACTTGGTTGAAAATTAACAGAAAACCGCTGAACAGAAAAATGAAAAATAGACTGTCAAAAAAAATTTTATTGCGGCAACCCCCAAGTGCAATTTAATCTTCTATTATTTGTTATTACTTTGGATAAATTGAACAAATATGTTTAGGTTATGCAGAAGATTGTTGTCTTGCGTCTTAGAGTTAGTGTTTGGGAAAGATTTCATACCTTTTGAATTGTAGGAATTGGGATAGAACGCATATCTCTCGAATTGTAGATATGTATCGTATGAATTCGTGTTCAGTTGTTTGATGTTCTTGCAACAAAATATTCAGTTGTCCTAGTTCCTACGAAAAATCTCCTTGTATCATATTAAACTGGTATTAGAGCAGGGAAGCAAAAAGAGATCGCAGCCTACAGAAGGGATAATAGCATACAGGTCTAGCAGGTCACCAACGTGACGTGATTGAGAAAGCCGACGAAGCATAAGAGATTGCAGCGGACGTGATCAAATCGAGCGGCAATACAGCGGCGATTTGTGAAGGTTGGCAAGCCAAATGACAGGATTGTAGTGTACATGAATGAAGGGCACACAGGATCATGGTGGTTCAATATAAAGTCATGCTCAAGATTGTTGAGGAATCAAACAAAATCGCAACGAGCATGACCTCGCCGTGCTGCGATACTGTCAAGAATTGAGACTGTTGGGAAGCCAAACGACGGGATCACGCTATAATAGAGTTCCAAAACCGACGTCCTTGGAATGCTGCGTTTCTCAGCTAAACGACGGGCTGATATGGAGAAGCCAAACAACGGGATGATATGGAGAAGATATTAGAGAAAGAGTTAAACCAAATCAGATATGGAAAGCAGCATTTCTCAGCTATCGAGAGGTAGCTCGTCCTTGGAATGGAGATTCATGGTTATGGAAGAAATGATGAAGTTCATGGAATTATACGCAAACGAACCACCGCCCGCCGCAAATTCGAGCTAGGCCATTGGAATTAGACTCGAGCAACAACAATCTGAAAGAATTATGCAACATCAGGACAGCATCGTCGCCTTAGGCTGATCTAGAGCCGCACAATAGCGAAGGAATAAGAGCGGACATGAGGGGCAGCACTTGGAAGAAATGGCACGGCACCAGATGGCTGGAACAAAGGAAAGTAGCCAAAATCTAGTAAAAGAGTTGGGAACAGACTCGAACGACCACACTTGGAAGAAATCGCATGACATCTGAACGGCTAGAACGAACTAAAGCATGCGGGATTAAGAAAAGGAGTAGGGTGCGGATTCAAGTGGTAACATCTCGGTAATGACGCAACATAGAGGTTTGAAATGACAGGCAGCAGGAGAAACGAGATGACCTGCAATTCGGAGCCAGAAAAGATCGACGGAAAGGACTGTGGCATGGACCACCAACCACGTCAGTGCCCTTTGTTGTGGCAGTCTTCTGTGAGGAAGACGATTCATGAGTAATAATAGGAATGAGATAGATTGAGATGAGCAAGGGAGTTTGTAAGTGTCTGAATCTAACACTGTGGAGTATTTAAGAGGGGGACAAAGATGGTGGTGTTTGACGGTGATTCTAATTTGTGTAAGACTTCGGTAATGCTCAAGATTATGGTGAGTTCAATTCAAAACACAAAGTTGGGATTCTTGATTGAATTGTGTCGCAAGGAAGAGACACATACTAGAGGTTTCGTAGAGATTCCAATGATCGATGAGGTACCGAATGAATAGTTTGGGGCTACATTTTTCTCCCAAATTGATTTGAAGTCAGGATACCAACAGTTTCGGATAAAACCGAAGAAAATGCACAAGACTGCATTTCTAACTAATGAGGGTATATTTTTGGGAGGGGAGCTTTGTGATGTGGGGAGGTATATGATTGGATCCACTAACAATTTTCTCTCTTCCACCTTGACGACAAGTGTATTTTTGGGATGGGAATATTATTACGCAAACGCCTCAGAACAATTTAATCTTTAATTATTTATTATTGTTTAGTATAAATTGGCTAATATATTTAGGGTTAAGGTAATGCAAAAGATTGTTGTCTTGAGCCTTCGGGTAAGGGTTTAGGAGAGATTTCCTACATCTCAAATTGTAGGTGATTATCTTGTATATTCATGTTATTTGATGTTCTTGCAATAAAATATTCATTTGTCCTATTTTTTTTGTGGATTGCTTGAATCGTATCAAATTCCTTTTCTCCTAAGTGACAAAAAAGAATCACAGAGAATACACCCACTAACAGATTTCTTGAAGGTTGAATCATCCATACCCCACCAAACAAGAATAAAAGCATATATGAAGGAATTTAGATGCATCAAACTTCATCAAACGAACTGCTAAGCAGATGGCCACAACAATAACAGCAACAGATATCTTACTTGCTGTGTTCTATCTCCATGAATAGAAGTCGCAGGAAATCCATTCATACATAACCAGTGTTCCAAGGAATCAGCTCCTTTCTTTGTCTCCACAAAAACTAGAGTCAATGCTTGCTGCCGCAGTTAAAACAGAAGTAAAATTTTAAAAAAAGTTATAATAAAATATAAGAAATATTCAAAATAAACATGAAATAAAAGTTCGTATGAGCATCAAAGAACTTAACAAAGATTAAATGAAACTAGAAGATAAATTATCCGTAAGATTCAATAGCATACATAGAAGGAAAATAAATACAGAGATATCACCTTCCCTTGCACTCCGTTTGCTCTTTGGGCGTGAAGAAGATCCATAAGATGGCTTCTTTTCTCGGTTTCTTGAACAAATTCCACTCTCTGAACGATCAAATCAGTGCTGGAACCAACCCTTCCCACAGCAAGGAAGATGTATTTGGAAAGAAAATCAGCAGCCAGTCTCTACAGCAAAGTCATAAACGTATCAAGGCAGATAAAAATTCTAGCACATAACTATCAGCTGTCCACACGACAACAGGAAAGATGTTAACACACCAATTTAATAAAGGGAAATTTACATATCAAGAACATAATTCTTATGTATTTACATGCCACATCTAAACTTTCAGATTTACATACATCACTTTGTTGTTTTAAACCTCTGCATGAAAATGTGTATTTTTTTTAGTAATAGTGCACTTTTTGATCTGATAATAAAGCTATGCGTGTAAATATGAAAGTTTGGGTATCTGATATATAAATACATTAGAATTGCAGGCTGTGTGTAAATGCCCCAGTAATAGTACCGAAACAAAATAAACTTCTCATCCTTCTGCTAAAAGTTAATCAGCCATCATCTTCAGCCTAGTCCTAACTATTTGTGGTCAGCTATATAAAATCCAAATTCCTTTCATTAGTTTGAAGGTAGATTTAACAACAAATCATCATAGTATCAACAATCAAATCTTTCTTATCTGAGCCAGAGACAGAAAATAACAACAATAAAAAATAACAGAATGGCTCGAATAATAATAATACTATTAATAAAAAAATTTCAAAAGAAAATTTGATAGTGATCACAAAACAAAATATTGTCATATATATGAAGGAACATAAAAAAAAAAGAAGGAACATCAATAAGTTTGATTGGTTGCACAGGAACCCATCACATGTATGTAAATACATAAATGCATGCATTAATGAATGTTTTATCAAAAAAATATGCTTATGTAGATATTTTTATAAATATTTTTTTAAGCAAACAGTCAAATCCAAACACAATTATTCAGCAAATACAAAGATCTTGTGCAGATGCTATGGCAAACATGCCCGTGTAAATAGATAGTATTCATGTTATAAATCCAATTACAAAATCTAAAGCATGCCACAAAGAGAAATGGTAAAACATATGGGACAGCGGAGAATCTCATAGATCCATCCTCAAACCACTTTTATAGCAGTGATCATTGACTACAATCAACTTAGGCCCATTTGGGGCAGCTTATTTACACGTTAGGTGTTCTGAAAATGCCGTGTTTGTTTTTCACGTTCGATCGGCGGATTCGGAAACACACGGCGGGGTGGGATAAGATGAACAAATTGGTAGGATCTCGGTCACGGGATAAACCCCGCGTCCCGCATTCCTTTATAGTGTTTTACCCCACTGCCCTTCCGATCTCCATCCCGCGTAGCTCTGCAATCAATCTCACTATCTCAGGGAGACCCATGCCTCAAATTGGCAGGAACGCAGTCACGGGATCAACCCTGCGTCCCGCGTTCCTTTATAGTGTTTTACCCCACTGCCCTTTTGATCTTCATCCCGCGTAGCTCTGCGATCAATCACAAGGAGACTCATGCCTCTCTCGCCTTCCTCTCTTCTCGCAGACGAGTCACTTGGTCAGCTACACTAGCTCGTGCGTGCGAGCTCTCTCGTCTCCCTCCTTCGATTTCGGCTCGTCCAGAGCATGCACAAAAGAAGCTTTGGCTCCCTTTCCTCCTCCGGATTTACAGCGATCCTCAGGTTCTCTCTCTCTCTCTCAGCATAGCTTACCTTCGTTGTTTCTTGTTCGATGCTGGAGGATTTAATTTGGATTTGAGATATGGAATTTTCGAATCTTCAATGTCTTGTTGATTTTTTTTCTCTAGATTTTGGTGAATCATGGTCGGTGTTTATCTGAATTATGATGTTGATTGGCGCTTTGATTTTAGGTTTCGAATTGGGTCTATGTATTTTTTAACTTATTAGTTTAAAATGGTTTGTTAAGTTATGGATTTTGCAGGGTGTTTTATCTTGATTTTGTTTTAGATGCTAAATTTATACGGTTCAGTTTTTGAATTGAAAGTTTATGAATTTATATTGGATCACTATGGATGTATTGGATTCCTTAGGATATGTGAAGGTGTCTTTCTTAATGATAAGGTGGTGATAAACAAGGATGAAATTTTAGGAAGGAGATATTTCTACAGAAAAAAAAGGGGGTGCTTTTTTTTATGTTGTAAATCACTGGCTCTCTATTGGCTGTTAAAATTAGGTGTTTGAAAAGAAAAAAACAACAGTTATTTATTATGGAAATGGCCTCTTCATCAACCCCATCTGATTTCTCATTGACCAAACCTTAGCCTCTCCAATTTGCTCTACTATATATATCGCCCTACTAACACACGCAATGAACCTTGATTCTTGTCATGAGTTATGAAACAGTAGACAATGTTGGCCATAGTCAACTATTAGATCCCAGATTATACTACTAAATAATGGTTTCACAACATAATCATACATGACCAAATCACACATCAATGCTCTTCTGTCATTAAAGCCAAATCGATGCCATTGCCGCAATCGAACCAACCATCGATTGGAAATACATTATTCTCTATACCATAAACAGTTTTGTTGCAAACAACATTACTTAACAGAGGCGAAATAATCATTTATCCAGAAACAGTTGCAAATCAACTGTTTTCGAACAGCTCAAAGCAACTTATCCGGGCAAGCTACTGATCAGCAGCTTATCAGGATCAATTGCTTATCAGCAGGTTATTCAATAAGTTGTAGCAGTCCCAAACAGACCCTTAAGCCTATTACTTGAAATGAATAATTTGGGATAATTTCACCTTCTTAATCTTCTACTTGAGGATCGATAGCAAAGTGGAGAACCAAAAAGGTTATATTGATCATCATACTCAACCAAACGAAAATCATAAAATAAAAAAAAATTAATAGCTATCAACTCACTGAGAAATAAAATGTATGCAATCTGACAAATTAAGCATGACCAACAATTATTACCAAGCAATTTCAATCGAGAACAAGATAGACAATAAAAACTCTCACTAAGGCATTATTTCTTTATGCTTTTTTTTATAAATTTAAAAAAAAATGCAGTTTTAAGAAAAGCAGCTTTTTAAAGTTCAATAAAAATAACGTCCCTAAATAGTGATGAATAAATGAAGTTTTATGAAATAACGATGAATAAATGAAGTTTTATGAAGAGCGTTTTTTTAAAAATGCATAACCAAATAAGTTAACAAACGAATAAATGACTCTCTCTTAAACATAAAGAAGTATGGAAGTTTCCTAAAACAAGGCAAAAGTCATTGGTGAACAATTTTAAATAGCTCACAGTTTAACATGTGATAATTAAAACAGTCCTTATGGGTCCTTAAGACAGCATCGAAAACATAATAAGCACAAATTTCTTCATAAAGTGCATCAGCACTAAAAATAGCTGCTGAAACGGTGAAAATAAGTTAAATAGCTAACAAACGCTAATTAAGAGCTTCTGAACAATGGAAACTGTATACATTGAAATGGGCTGATTGGAGAAACTATATATTAGTGAAAGAAGTCATTAAGCTCACCAATGCATAAAATTGCAACCTCATTAATCAATTTGATTCAAGAACTCAATGGTAGGCTGAATTCAAACCAGTGATATATGTGAAGAAACCCAATAGCATGCTAATAAAGATACATATAAGAACCATCAATGCAATCAACGCCCAATATGACTGACAATGTTAAATGAACAATTAATAAATCAACCTGAATCTCTCTGGGAAAAGTGGCACTGAAAAGCATAGTCTGCCTTTGACCTGGTGGAGGCATGTCCATCTGCTCCACAATCTTTCTGATTTGTGGCTCAAACCCCATATCAAGCATTCTATCAGCTTCATCTAGCGCTAAATACCTGATCATTGATAATGACACTCTAGCCCTTTCAAGCAGATCAACCAATCGGCCCGGTGTTGCAACAAGTACATCAACACCCCTCTCTAAGTCCCGCAACTATGAACAATATGCACAATAACGATTAGAACAAAGAATCCAGCATTCCATAATTCATGTAAGAAACAAAAAACCATGTATAAATTATAGATCCAGCATTCAATTTAATTGTTTTAATTTATTGTATTGTGCGGCAGTGCATGAGCGTATGCATGTGCAAGTACTGAGCACAAACTTGAGTCTATATAGGTGAGGTAGGGAGATGGACAATTGACAGCACAAAAAAGTAGCCTAGCTTGATTTAGCATGTAATCAGCTGTAGTTCTCTTTAAAATATTTTGGGAAAAGGGTGGGAGAAGATTTATTCAAACCAACTTTCCATAAAATGATAACAACCAAGAGCACTACTATTGTTTAATCTTATGACTGTTGCTGCAGTAAATCTCAAAATAAAAGATCTGCAGACGAATTGCCAATAGAAATCAAATAACACAAACTAACGATCAAGGCATAATACACAAAGGCACAAATTTTCTCGTTCTCCAAAGTTTTAAATCTATTCCATCAAGTCGAGTATATATAATATATATAATACTAAGTCATAAAATTAAACTGAAATAGGTAGAAATCTGACTAGTGATGCATGATATTAAATAATATGAATGCCGCATCAACAGCACTTAAAAATTTAAAAATAAAAGTGAAAATCATTTCCTCAGAAAAAAAAATACGCAAAAAATTTGCAGGCTATAAATAAATGCCACTTAGCAAGAGCCATACAATTCAAAGTGCATCTTAATTCTCATACATGGTAAGTCTAAAATAATAAAGAAAAAAAGTAATAAAAATGAAATAATATCAATGCAAGGTCATAACAGGTAAACTCTTGTTACAAGTCCAAAAAAAAAAGAAAAAGAAAAAACAATTGTTGTCAGAATAGTTCTTAGAAGTATGTTAATCATGACAATCATTCACTTCCTACATATCCACATCTAAAGAAAAATGTGTCTGCCCCAAAGAGTGTACTCTCGTGATGATACTCTGACTCTGAAGTTAACAAGTGGCCTCAAAAAGAAGGATAAGAATGGATCCACAAAGGTACGGATATTTATAGTTATGAATGTGAATGGTGGTTTAGTATTATCAACAAGATAGAAGTGACTGTCTCTGAGAACCATATTGAATAATTTAGCCATTTTCTAACAGGCATTTTGATCATACAATCAATAGAAAGGCTAAGAAACAGAATACCATAGAGTTGGACCATTATAACGCTAAGGAAATAAATGCATTATAAAAATATTAAGCTTTTGAGATTTAAAATATGCCTCGATGGATCATTTTAATTAGATCATTAGATTCAAAATAAAGCTTCAAAATTAGTGTTGATCCATTAAAGTTGATTAATAGGCCTTCTCAAGTCTTACGGTGATTTAATGGTTTAAATTTAGAATAATTGTTGCCTTATTCAAAAGAAATTGCACAAAGATTGTAGAAGCATGAATCTTTATATAATTTATCATACAAACAAGACTAATCAATCAAAGGCTCTAGAAAAATTTTAAAAAATCAACAATGAAGGATGAGTTTGTAAAGATGAGAGACATGGAGCTTAATTGTAAAATTGCAATTTTAAAATCTTATGTCACAAAAGAAAGAATAATCAACAGATTTAAATTGAGTTAATCAGGTAAACAAATTTCACTACTATTTCTCCTTATTTTAAATAAACAATTTAAAGAGAGAATCTAGAGTTAGCTATTTCTAAGAAGTAGCAGCCACATTCTGATTTATTTCAAACTTTCATTAATTTTTCAACTTATCTTGGATTTCTATAAATAGACATGAAGTTTGTAATCTAAAATGAAGTTCAGATTGAAAGAAAATTTGAATTACCATTTCTAAAGCTTCATCCTTCCCTCTAATGCTAAGCATTTATTCCTCTACCTATTGTCATTCCTAGTCCAAGCAATTTAGCTAACCTTCCTTGTTGCTTATATCACTTAAAATCACAGGAAACTAAGATGTAGAACCTAAAAATATATTAACTATTTCTACCATTTCTTCCAGCATCAGTACTACACTTATGTGAAACCATTAGGTTTAGTCACACACTTTATGGATTGAATCACAATAAATCTGTCCAACATACAAATTTGTTGATTCCCTCTCCCTTTGTAACCCAAAAACAATAAATGCGTTTACTAATTAAAGGAAAAAAGAAAAGAGAAAAACAGTATCCCTTATGACATTACTAATAAAATACAATTCCCTTTTATTAATGTACTTCCTGCCACTTCCTTGATCATTATCCATATTAACTTTAGATCACATTTCAGTAACGGCACTGGCTCCATCTAGTGCGAACAAAATTCATGGTTATATTAAAAACCTGGATGGATGCCATTGGTGATTCAATATGACATGATTACTACGGCTATGGGACTGTAACCAAAAACAGGAAACCTGTCCAACACAGTTAGTCATCCTGATCTTTTATTACCCAAAAATATAAATTCACTCACTATTTAAGGCAAAAAAAGAAAGAGAAACCAATTATCCAACAATACATTAAAACGTAAACAAAATTCTCTTATCTTAAGATGCTTCTTATCAATTCCATCAGCCTTATCAATTGTCAATTAAAGATTACATTTTCGTATCCAAACAATAATTCCAACTAATGTGGAAATTTTCCATGGTTAAATTAGAGGCCAGAAAAGATGCACTTGGTGATTCTATGGAGCCCGTGAACTAAGACAAAAATGGCGACTCTGGTGAACCCTTGGACTACGAATAAATGGACATATTAGGGACAACTGAAGGCAAATTTAACAATAAAGAATAGATAATCAAGCAAATTTCTAAAAACAAGAAAAAAAATTGTCCTGATGATCATTTTCTTTGAAACAATCAAAGAAATTTGAATTAAATTTCCAAAACTTACTCCTTTACTTTGCTCCAACATCCTTCAACTTCTCCTCTCCATATTGGCTTTCCTATCGTCTCCAACTGTTTGAGCACTATGGTTGACCTCAGTTGTTAGAATACTAATGGCTTCTATAACTTATGGTAGCCAGTAATTAAATTGCAGCAAATGATCTCTCTTTTTTCAAACATTTGAGCTGAAATCCTCTTTGGTCAAATTAATAGACATCACATAGACAACAGATAGAAAAATATGCAACACATAAACTAGTTTCCATTGCAGCTTTCTAACCCAAAACAATACATTCATTCAATATTTAAGGAAAAAAATCATCATACCTCAATACATTAAAAAGAAAGACAACACATTGCCCCAAAAAACTTGGTCCGAATTTTATAAGCATTGTTCATGTCAACTCTAGATCATATTTTGATATCAAGCACTAGTTCCAACTAGTTCGAAAAATTATCATGGTTAAATTAAATACTCAGACGGATACCATTAGTAATTTAATGGAGCATAAGGACTTCAAGCATGAGGAAATAATACATAAAATTGAATGTCATCTAAGCATGACAGAAAAGGGTGGCTCTAAAAATTCCCTCAAAATATATATGAGTGGTTCTGCGATGAAATTTCAGAAGGCCTAGTAGAACTAAATAAGATGCTATCTAGAAACTTTGCTCTCATCAAAGTATCAATACGAAATTATCAAAAGAACAATAAAACACTATCATTTTTTTAAAATAACAAAATGTGGTATTCTATTGGCCTATTGTGTCACCATCATGGGATACGAATAAGACCAACATACTAAAGAATCATAACAAGTGTGTCAAAAGCACTATTCTCAAAGACAAGGACAGCAAATAGTATCTTAAATGTTGATCTACATCAAATGATGGAAAACAGACCATCCCAACCTACTCAAAAGCTCACAACCATAGAAAGAGCAAAAGTTAAAAATAGAAAGAGCTGACATTTGCAAAAGCAATTGAAATGAGAATGGCAAGACCATCACACTAAAGAATCCTGAATAACAGCAGCGCAAAAGTCCCCATCAAATCACACAGATAGCATCTTAATTGTTCATCTGCATCAAAGGAACCAGGATGATCCATTCCAACCTACTCAGAAAGCAAAGGAGAAGAAAGCAAGAGTAAAACAGACCTAAAAATTAAAAAAAAAACAACATTTGCAGCAATAAAAAAAATTTTGCTGAGTAGGAATCCAGAAAATTTACAAAAATATTTTCAACATCAACAATGAAAGGATTGCTCCACAAACATGAATTAAGTAGGGTAAAATAGCAAAATAACAGTTTCAATTTCCAAAATGTGTGGGAAAAATCATAGAAAAAATAAGATAATTAAATAAAGAGACTGAAGAAAAGGAAACTAATTCCAAATAAGAACATTAAATCATTAACCTAGCCAACTCCAATCTTATTTTGTGCATGATAAAACAAGAATATTGGAACTTAAAATTTTCCCCTAAAAGCAAGGAGGCCCACTTGAGCATGTGCAACATGATGAATTTCAACTTGAAAGCAAATTTTTGTGAGCTTTCAAATTGATGTCTTTTTATAGTACCTGCACACCTTTCCAAATAATATAACTTAGGCTTAAATTTTCATAAAATAATGCATCAAGTCTAACGAAACTATCTTGATTTCAATCTTCAAGCTTTGCAAGCTTGCCAAAATGCATGCATGCGAGTTTACTTTTAATCTTTGATATGTTTCCTGGTGCATGTGCACGCCTTTCAGTCTCCACTCATGATTATCACAACAATATGTGTTGTCTCGTCATTGGAACACATTTTGATTATGGGTGTGCTTTTCAAAATGCATGTTAACTTTTAAAATGCACCAACACATTTGCTCACACACTGATTTGAATTTAATTTTATTTTGTGATGCAACCTTATGCCATTGAGGTTATTTACTAAATCATTTTAGAATACTTCCTCACTTTAATTGAATGCATGCATTGCCTTTCATTTGTGGCTATAGATGAATGTCAATTAGTTGCATGTCTATCGAAACAGATAGATGGATACAATTTTTACAAATTTTAGAGTTTATTTGCATGTTTCAATTTCACTTATTCGTGCATACTGCATAGCGGAGCTGACTGATCCATTATAATTCAATTCTGATTTTTTTAAAATGACTTGCAATGCAATTTCGGGTGTTCTTTTTTATCAAATGTTGTAATTTTATATTCGCTCATCATACATACAAAAACGCAAACAATTTTTTCCCCTCATACTCTTTTTTTTATAGTTCATTTCCTCTGATACCTGCCGACTCATCTCCCACACACCCACACACAAAATTACTTTTGGTTCCTTTCTCATCTTCCTTCCTTCTAATAATCCTTTCCTTCAAAAGCCAAAGGCTAATCTCTCTATTATTTTATTCATGTCGACCCAACAGTCTTTTGCTTCCTAATGTTGCAGGAATAAAAAATGCAAGAGCCAATCCCTTCTTCTAGCCCTAGCTCTAGCACTCCAAAAAGGTATTTTCATTGGACATCCAAAACACTCTTGCTCATACCACACAGATCCAAGTGCTATAAATTTGTCCAATAAAAATACCTCCTGCTATCTGGCTCCTTTGTGACCCAAAAAAGTTAATTTACTCACTGTTTAAGGCATAAACCTTAAGAAAAAAAATTTACAGCCTCAATACATTCATTAGAAAACCTAATATGTTTTTCTTAGGTTCTTTCAGTCAATTTCATAAACCTTCCACACATCCAATTCATAGGCATATATATAAACTAGAAAGAAAAAACGTAAAAAATAAAAAACAAAAAAAGGGTAGAAATTGCAGCATAAAAGATCCCTTATAATAATTAAACTGCATGACTTAAAGAGCAAAAGCGCATAACAATATAAATAATACACTTTCGAGCGTATTTATATTTTGTTTAGTTTCTCTCAAAACACTTCACTTGCACTCTACACTGCTTATCTAATAAAGCTCTGAACAAATTGCAATTTTAATAACACAAACACAAACAGTTCAGGAACTTGGCATACAGCATATGAATGGCTTTTCATGTTTTCAATCATCATTAAATCTTATAATAACTGAAATGTAGTTAATACTCGCACCATATAGCTGTTCGTTGAGAATCACCCTTTCGCAGTTTCTAGAATTGCAAGAGGGGTCAATACGAAAAAGTAGATGAATACATTACATTCAATAAACTTTTCACATGTCAAAAGTAAAAAAAATTCAATCGAAGATAAACAGGTCCTTCAGAAATAACATAAACAGGTTTATGTCACTTTACAAATATAAACCTTAAGAATCAATTACCCTACTGCCATAAAGGAATCAAATTATAACTTGAGTAGCATCATATGAATTAAAAATTCTATACAAGACAGCTAACTCTTCCAATTAAATGGATAAAAATATACAATTAATACAACCCCTTACCTCATGACAGACTCTACATCACAAGTGTATGCATAGTCAAACAGTGATGAGCTCAAACTAGAGATTAAAACTATTCAATGTAATTTCTCAAAACTTTCATTCGCTTGATCTATTTCAAGGTTGAGGAGTGAGAATCAACCAACATACGCAGAACATTTACTCTGCAAAACGCTAACCAACTCCTTTAGATTTCAACCACCATCAGCGCTACATTCTGGAAATGGCTAATAAGACTGCTTGATCGTAAAAAATTATAGCATAGCCGCTCGTATATCACAGGAAAACATGTTATATTACATTTAAATCACACAGAAATGCATTCTTGACGCAGCGGTAAAACTTCTTTTTTTAGAACAGAAATTTGGACATTCAGAGCTTGAGGTCAAACTTTGAATGGGATAAAACCATCAGCAATGGATTAATTAACGTAAACAGTTAAGATCCAATTATACAAAGAAGATGCGGACAGCCTGGTGTTGCGAGTGAAGTTCATTGCATAAGTGAGAGATCACATCGCATGTTACAGTGCACTTGAGGAGAACTTCTAAGGTAGTGCCTAACACAGTCAAAGAAATTAACTATAGTAACTGGGCGACACCCAAAGAGGTTTTCGGTTCTCTTGAGAAGATCAAAAGAGGATGTCCACTGAGCCAATCAAGTGAAGCTCTTTAAGGGCAGTCATGAGTTTTTTAAAGTGCTGGTCATCCATTCAAACCGCTTGGTTGTAAACATCAACCATTTCTTTGCATTTCCATGGAAAAACTGCATTACATATATTGAATACAAATTTTAAACTTCATTTTACATATTCCCAATCAAGGGAAGCTCTTCATGAGTTTTTTAAAGTGTTGGTCATTTATTCAAACCACTTGGTTGTAAACATCAACCATTTCTTTGCATTTCTATGGAAAAACAACATTACATATATTGAAATACAAATTTTAATCTTCCTTTTACATTTCCCCAATCAAGGGAAGCTCTTAAAGTGCTGGTCATATGTTCAAACCGCTTGGTTGCTAACATCAACCATTTGTTTGCATTTCCTTTGAAAAACAAGCTTAAATATATTGAATGCAAATTTTAAACTTCCTTTTACAATTCCCCGTCATTTTGGAACTATAAATACTTTACGTAGTCACAAAATGAAGAGTTCCTTTGTTCTCAAGCATCATTTATTCTTCAAATAAACAATTTTTCGCATGTTTCTTGCATGATATAGCTCCAAAATGTAGCTTGATTTTAAACTTGTTCCAATTGAGCAATAAGGTACGTAAGTTTAAAAAAGGGGTGATGCCCAGAAGACAGAAAGGATAGAAGCTATAACATAGGTTGAGAACACCAAAGAGGATGAGCCAAAAAGTATTATTGGTGAAGCTCATTGATCCTTCAAAAAAGGTAGCATACATGTTGGCAAAGGTGGCTAGGAGAGAGCTACAACAAATGTGCACATCACAAGAGATGGCATTGACAGCAAACTAGGGATAGGCTGTCGATCTTATCTCCCATATAGAGGCAAACACAGAGGGAGTTGAAGTTTCAAATGAGAAGGTCAACATGGACGATCATTTCACAAATCATGTGGTGCAAACTAGACAATATATTAAAGGCGCATTTGTATTGATCCTTTAACACTTTAGTTTTCTTTGTAAGAGTTCCTAAAATTTTGTTTGCTTGGGAGTGAGGGCACAATTACCTCAAAACGTGGTTATAAACATACTCTCATCCTTATCATCATGTTCTCAAGGCACTTCAATTATTTTTTTTTCATTGTAAATTTCTCTCCACTCTTATTTTTTCCTTTTCCATTCCAAGATATCTGGATTCTTGTTCCAAAAAAATTACATGTAGATGGCCCTCCCAAAGACAGCGTGCAAGTGAATAGGTGTAGAAACCTTAACTCAAGTAAACACCAAATGAGGAACTGTCAGGACAACTTTTGAAGGGTATGTTCCTTTGTTTCCAGACAAAAAAAAAAGAGTAAAGAATAAAGAGCTGAAGTAATGATGATGACAAGAGGCAATGCCAAGGCTAGTTCAGTGCATGATTGCAATCACATAGAGCGAAATGAGAAGCAACTAAAGCAGGCATAATCAATTAATTAAAGATCTGTTGGAAAAACACTACTACACTGAAAATACCGAGACAGTACAAGGTTCTAATGATAGAATGAAAGGAGAAAGATGGTGCTTCCTGTTACTATCTTGTAGTCTATCTAGACAAGATATAAGTACAGCAATCCTCCTTTGCAAGTAGCAATCAAACCCAAAGGAGTCAGAAGCATAAAAATAAAAAGAATTTGAAGACCAATATTAAGAATAAAACATTCGCTGATCTCAATTATATTAGCCTTTCAAAGTTTAAAAAAAAAGATACTTTTGGTGCACCAAGGTTTGGAAGCTGCTTTATCAAAGAAGGTAATTAGAAGAAAGATTGCACAAAGAGGTGTTGAGCAAAGCTCACGAAGGAAATACTGAATCTCTAACACTTCAGTATTTCGGAATATTGTATATTGCGACACGAAGGAAATACTGAATCTCTAACACTTCAGTATTTCGGAATATTGTATATTGCGAAAAATTCTGCGGCCAATAATTTTACATCTTAGAAAGATGTTGTATACATTGCAAATGAGAACCTCCAAACACTTGAATAAGCAAGTAAATTATTTTAATTGAATAGTTTAATTTGAAAAGCATAGGAGTCAGAATATAGCATGAAGATTGTGCAACTATGTTATTAAGGTTATTTACTTAAGTATATAAGAACATTTTATCACTTTTATAAAAAGGATTTCTTGACCATGTCAAAAACAAAAGACTCCACTATAGGGTTGTTTGGTTGGAAGAATTTGCAGTGTATTATTAGGGTTGTCAAAATGTCTTGTTGTTCGCGAACAGATCAGTTTCGGCTCGTTAAGAAGCTTGTGTTTGATTCGTTTGTTAAGTTACTGAGCTAAACACAAATTTTTTTTGCACTCGATATATAAATAAGCCGAACACAAACAAAAAAATTGTTGGTTCGTGTCCAGCTCTTTTTAGCTCGAAATTATTAAATTATATATATATATAGAATTGATGAGTAATATTTTAAAATAATTGAATTGATTGCAAAGCTACTAAAATTTATAATCAATTAAAATTATTAATTCAAAAATAAAATAGAATAAAAATATATTAAATTATATTTAAATAATGTTTTAACATAAATAATAAGATTTAAAGCTCGCCTCAACCCATAACATCCTACGGTTTGCATGATTAGGGTTGTCAAAATGACTATTTGTTTGTGAACAGCTCTTGTTCGGATCGCTAAGCAAAACACATTTTTTTGTTTAAAATATAAATGAGCCGAACACGAACAGTGGTAGTTTTAGAACGAGCCGAACACGAGTTAACCCTAGGTTCGCTCATGTTTGGCTCGTTTACACCCATATGTACTAAAATTCTTTTGCGCGGATTTTAGAAAATTAATTGTTTTATATGAAGAATTACAAATACACTGTAAAATATGAAAGAATTTGAAATTTACATTGTAGTTCATATTAGTTGAATTTATAATTCAATTGATTTGGCCAAATTTGAGATTTACACCATTCATTAATGTAAAATATTATAGGTCGTTTCACTTGTCGTCGCCCACCCATCGTCGCCAACCTATTGTCACTTGCCTTCACTATCAACTGCTAGCCCCACCACCGCCACCGCCACCACTCGTCCGTTGGCACTAACCTCCTGCTCGCTACCACAGATGGCCTCTCACCCATCGCAGCAGTCAAACGTCGCCCATCACCCGCTGGTAATACCTTGTATATTTTGAAATACATTCAATTCAAACTACTTCAAACCACAAAAAAAAAAATCCTACATTTATTTTACAATGAAACAAATAACTCAAAAATATTTAAAATACAATACATTACTTTCGTATTACAATCATTTGACATTGCATTACTTTTTTCAACAAACCAAACAGCTCATAAATTTAAAATAAATTCAAAGAAATGTTAAATCTAGTCAAGACAATGCAGATGAAGGGTATATTGTGTGTGGAGGGTCAAGAAAACAGAAGCAAAAACTCAAAAATAAATTCAAGATAAAAGTCAGATGCACAAAGAAAAAGCATTCTTTGTCATAAAGGTCATTAAAAAAAAAACTCAACAGAAGAGACGAACCAAAAAGGAGTTAAGTTAAAGAAGCGATTGAGACAATGTACAAAAGATATGAAAATATTGACATCCTATCAATCTCAGATTTTGATCCAAGCAAGGAGTGGAAACTAACTAGACTCAGGATGTTCATATTGTATTAGAACAAATAGGAGTAAATTCGAGTCTCAATCAAAAAGTAGCATAGGACACTAGTTTGAATGGTGTGTGTACACTGCGAGGTAAATTTATACAATTGGAGAGTGTGTAAGTGTGCATTGGAATCTTACAGATGACACCAAGCTGTGGCATAAAAATTATGAGTCTTGCATAAGCTTAATAGGACCCGAAGGATTGCGCAAATTAAAATTCCTTAAAAACTTAAAAGGCGTAGAAATTTTGAATTCTTATGAAAATTTTGCAGTGAAAAAATCACATCAAAATTTTTCACTTCAGAGTATAAACCTAAGGAACCTTTTATTATGTGCATTTAAGAAAATTGTGGATATAATTCTTAAAACATGAAAATGAAGTTTTTGAAAATTTTGAAATAAATAATTTTGGTTGAAACACATACGGAAAAAAGGTCAAGAAACTCATACCAAACAATGCCTTTGAGTTTTGTTCAAATCAATTCATGGAGTACTGCAAAGAGCAAAGATCAAAGAGTGATACCCGAACAAATGGGCTAGCCAAATTTTACAAAAAGATAAATCTTGAATAGGTAAGATGTTTTTTTAATAATAAAAGTCTATTGACATTGAGTTCAAAACCCCATAAGAAAAGTGAATTGGAAAACTAGAAGTCTAAAACAGGCTAAAGATATTTGATTGCATTATTATGCTCACATTACTTAGGATAAATTAAAACCAATAGTTCTAAAATATATCTTCAACGGACAGCCCTAAAATGTGAAGGAGAACAGCTTTTGTTTAGAGCCATATTATCCAAAATTTTTTATTAACAAGGGCTTTGTTTTGAATGAAGAATAGAAAATTTTGTCCAAGAAAATTTTGGTTTGAAGTTAAAAAGGCAAATGATACAACTCAAAAAATGCAACCTTCGGTAGAGCAGTAAAAAAAAAAAAAACTACAATTTCTGAAAACAATGATCAAGAGTCAACTAAGGCAAACCTAGGAAACCTAACAAAAGAATGCAAAAACGAATACTTTGTAAACCAAGGTATGGACCTAGGCTTTTGATTCAAGAACCATAAAGATATGAGCAAGCAGATACCATTATAATGCATTTGTGACATGTTTCTATCAAAAAATAAACCAAATTCCTATAAAGAAGTAATGCAAAATTATTTCAAATGGATCCTGCAAAGGAAAAAACTAACCAGGTAAAATTATGTCAAAGTCAAGGAGCTCCATCAAATCAATTTCGATGAGAATTGCTGCTAATTGGGTGGCCTGGGTTAATCTAGTGTACAGAACCCAATCAAAAAATGAGACATAGTCGGCAGGCATTAAGCTGGTAGGATAATCATTAAACTAATCTATAAGGTTCCCCCTATCATTAGATGGGTTAACTCTAGTTGACTTAGTCGATAAGCGAGGCCTGTATTAACTAATCAAGAGTAGATAATGCAGCTGATAGTCATAATAGCTTCACAAATCCCTTTTTCAAGTGACCCATGAAATTGAGATTGATGGCCCCCCTTGTCAATGGATCCTGTAAACCAAAGCAAGAACTTCCTAAAATTTAAGTCAAGTTGAACAAGTTAACAACACCAAGGCCGCCCATCATCGAGCTGGGCAAACTAGTGGACAACTCTTAAAAATAGTGATGTAACTCGAATTGTATTCACAAAATGACTAGTAAAGTCAGTTTTGTTGAAAAGATGATAGCATAAATTCACTATAAAAGGATTGTATAGCCTACGAAGAGTCCTGTAAGGTTACCTGAATCTAAGGTTCAAAAAGAGGTGACCCAACTGCCAAACCACATAAAGGTTAACATATTAGAAAACTTTCAAAACTAAGGCTTGTCAATGATTAAGCATACAATTCAATAATTAGTTAGAACATGTTAAATTTTTTTAAACGAAAGCACAAAAATACTTATCTTAAGGGCTAGCATTGTATGAAAACCAAAATAATTAAAAAAAAAAAAGAGTTCCCACAACTAGAACAGCCCATTCTTCATTGTTAAAGCTTGTTACACATTAGCTGTTGCGGACCCTAGAGTACCAAAGATGGCTGCACAAATGTTGAGTGGAAGTCATTCAATCATTCAGCCAATCCTTCATCTACAAACCCAGCTATATTCTAAGGTGTATTATCATTTGCTGCGTAAGTATCACATAGAATATCCAATTGTTAATCATGGTGACCATGTTTAGACAAACAAATTTCATCAAAAACATATTTCCCCAACCCAGCTAATAACGAGAAAAGCAAGGTGGTCTATGCCATCAGGCTCTTAAAGATTAGAAATTTCAATATTGAACATCGATTGATAATCTTCTCTTGCAGGAAAACCAAATTATTTTCTATGATGTATTATCTTTGAGACGTAAGTTCCACATTGGAAGTCCATTTCATAATTCCGTGAAGGGCCACATCTCATAATTCCGGAGGCTGTATTTAGACTAACATATTTCATTAGAATTATATTTCCCTAACCCAAATAATGACAAGGAAAGCCTGTTGGTATGTGCCACGAGGCAGGTAACGATTAGAAATTCCAATAGACAGCCCATTGTTACTTCCCAATTAAGAGACAACTATTCCAATTTGGTGTTGCCTAAAATGATCATCAGCTTAATTTAATCAAATTAATTTTATTAAATGTAACTAGAGAGTTCAATGCTACATGCTCCTCTTCTAACAGTAAAAAAAATCAGTGGCATGCTAAGCAAACTAAAGTTATGCAAGCTTGCAAGTGGTTTTTTACGACAAGGCAACAGTGATCAAGAATGCTTAAGAGGTCACAAGCTTGATTTTTCTTCGGAGTAAAAGATGCCTAAAGGTGAACTCAAAAAAACTTTGAATGAATGAAATCTAGCCCTGCCAATAGAATGGTTCTACTGCATCGCGCTAGAGAAAGAAGTGGGAAAGAGTGATCCTTCAACCCAAAATTGATCCTGCACTAAGGAAAAAAAGCAAGCGAGTGGGAAAGAGCAAAGACCAATTACTTTAATATTCAGTAATGGCTAATACAAAGAAAGGCTGTAAAGACCACTCAGCTTAAAAGTTGACTTTCAAAGCTGGAAAAATTCAAAGTATTGCCAACTATAAAACCAATGTGATCGATCGAAATTTGATCGAAATGCAACATTAAAATTTAGCAGGAAATTTTAATATTTCAAGAGATCTTAAGAATATTTACTCAATGATTATTTTTAAATCTATTAGATTTATTTTGTGATTAATATTGCATACTATGAGCTCATAATGCACTAATTGAACAGCAAAACTAACAGGTTTAACCCCTATCTTGATACAAATTGTATCAGGATATCTTGAAAAAAATTGTATTCATTTAGTGACATGACACGAGTTGAAGAAATGAATTTATTTGTGCACCTTAGGAAAACAACCAAAAAATGCTAAATTGGCTAGAAAAAGTAGAAGTCATCAAAATATACAAAAGTTGATCTAGTAAAGATGGCACACATAGTCAAGCCAAGACAGATCACATTGATAGCCCTATGGAGAGGGGATGGGGGAGGGGATGAAAGCTAAGAGAAAGAACCATAAAATAACTAGCACGATCAAAGTTGAAGTCAAGTAGATGTACCTAAGAGAAGTTTTTAGTTGTGTTGAAACCAACAACCAAAAGATCCGGCACTAAGAAAATTCTTCTCAGATAACAGTGGAAACAACAGCATTAGCTGAATTGTTCTAATTCATGAGGCACCAACCCTAGTTGGAGATGACTAGTGAGTTAATGGTTGAAAACATCTCTCGTGCAAATAAGAAATCCCAAATGAAACCTTATCAGAGCCCAAGGAGTAAACCATCAAAAGTAGGTTCGGGTAGAGATGACGACAACACAGAAGAGAGTTTCTTCCTAGGGTTCTACTGTTTACAGTTTTCTAACAAACATATGCTTGTGATTATACACAAAAAATTAGTCATCACATGAAACCTGCTGCTAGACCAAAAAGAACACTTCCTTGACTAGCTACAATAGTAGAAATAAGACAACAAGAGGTGATATACATAGGAAAGTGAATATTCACTGTAGCGTGGAACTCAATTTGGTGTTCAAACAAAACAAAAAGGCAAATATCAGGTTGTCGAGGTGCTAGGCAACAACCTAGTATTTAAAAAGTGCACGTTGAGTCAATGTTGCAATCAATGAATCATGAAAAGTTAGACTGAATGGGTCCAAATGAACAATGAGCAAACAAAGACTACATCATTATCGCAAATAACATAAGGCATTTGATATCAAAAGCATTGCATGGATCTTAACTTTGTTGCCATGTGTCCAACTCATTGATATAATTATAGCAATCAAGACAAGCAGAATATAAATTTGATGTCGATAATGCCGCTTGCGACTTAAAGAACATCAGACAAGTTCTAGAAAGTAGGAGGAAGTGTTCAAACAAGTTAAAGTCCTAAAAAATACCAACCAAATGGAAATGCCTAAAAACAAGGTATAAAAAGTTAAATTATACTAACGAAAGACTTGAATCAGCTCAAATTTTGAATTGCAATTAATCACTTTTGGTTTGACTCAAACTTGCTAAAGTCAACATCGAAATTTAAAATTTCCAGTGCAGGTTGGCTCCCCAAAATTGACTAGACATCGCCACTATAAATGGCTTGACAGCCCAAAGAAAATATTGCTCGCTATTTCAGCGAAAGTTTACACCCTTCAGATAACATATAATCCAAAAAAGAAAACAAAAACACAAACAAAATGGAGATAATGATGGGTGAAGATGGGTGCCCTCTGAGGATGTAAAACAAATTCATATGAGCAAATAACAAGCATTCAAGACTACTATAAACGCATTTGTTGATCATCAATAAAAGTTAAATGGCCTTCAGTGCATAATACGTAATCCAAATATAAATCATACAATTATTTAAAAACAGTTGCTTAATCGTCACATTGAAAAAAGGATGATTGATTGACAGGAAAATAAAAAAATTAGAGCTATCAGTAAAAAGCAAGGCAATATAAGACAGTAGTCAAGCTTGTAGCAATTTTGATGTACCATTACAGAAGTACTCATGCTATCTTCAGTGGTGAAAATTTCCAAATAACGCATTTACACATATTGAAATCATCCGTAGTAGCCTGAAGTGATGACCAGCAAGACAATGAACGCATCAAACAGAAAGGAGAGAACAAAATGTGTCAGTGAGACAAAAGAATCATCTTGTTATAAAAATAATTTGTTTTAACTCGTACATTGCTTCAATAAAACAAAGCAGCAAACAATCCACGCTTTGCAAACCCCGGGCTACTGAATCTAGAAACATTGTGTAAACAACATGGAAAATGCTATTGATGCCAAAAAAATTCAGCCGAAACATAAAGCCAAAAGAGGAAGCTTGATTCAAATAAATGATGGATTAAAAAAAGTGTGCAGCTTTTTAAGAAAAAAATTATTGCGCCAAACACTGTTGATTCATTCTGCTAAACATGAACCTAAAAAAATTACTAACCTGGTTATTAAGTGGGGCTCCGCCATAAGCAACCACCACCTTAACGCCAGTTTGATAAGCAAACTTCCTAGCTTCTTCGTGTATCTGTGAAAAAAAAAATATACATGAAGCAACAAGAGTTTAAAAAAAAAAAATCGTAAACCAAAAATTTGTATCACAAACAATAACTCATATCAACATACTTGAACAGAAAGTTCGCGGGTTGGCGATAAAATCAGAGCAAGTGGGAACACAATTCGAGCCCCTCTAGGTCTCTGTGCGGGTGGGCTCCTCATTATCCCACTTATAATGGGAAAGCAAAATGCTGCGGTCTTTCCAGATCCTGTCTGTGCACAAGCCATCAGATCTCTTCCTGCTAGAGAGATTGGAATTGCATGTCGCTGCACTGGTGTCGGCTTCACATATTTGCATCGCCTAATGTTCTCATTTAAAGCCGATCCAAGATCAATCTCGGAAAAGGTATTGGCGGCAGGCGGCACATTATCACCACTGGTCTCAACCGGAATGTCTTCGTAAGCATCAAAATTGATCCCAGTGTTCTGCTGGTCGTTGAAAGCCGCTTCTGTTTTGTCATCCTCATTGCCAAAGGGATTGACTTCCCGATCCCTACCTCGATCCCAACCACCGGTCCGGGAGTTCCACCCACCACCACCACCACCACCTAACGGACGCCCGCCAACGTAGCTGGAGCGGCCGACATCATGGCCTCCCCCACCGCTTCCCCAGCGATTACCACTAGAAGGTACGGGGTACCCTGAAGGCCTCAAAGCAGTAGAGCCACCATCGGGCTGAGTAGAAGCGTGAGGATCTGAAGCAGGAGGACGGTTACGGAGATGAGGAGGGACGTAAGAACTTCGCTCAGAGCGAGAAGCCGCCGCAGCACCAGCGCCGGAAGAGGTGGTGGTGTTGCTTCCAGATACCGCGCCCGCCGAGCTCTCGGCGTTCGCGACGGAATCAGCCCATGATGATCGCATAATTGGAAGAAAATACGCGGACTTCAAACCTACTCCCTAACACAACACAAGGAACCACAAACAGATCGAGGAAACAATTCCAGTATGATGTCTAATGTATCACTTTTCTGCGAAAAAAAAACCAAATCAAACATCAAACACCTCAAACGACAACTATCTACCATGCGAGATCTAAAGCTGATCCATGGAGAAGCGGGGTCTACCAGAAACAGAAGAAGAGAGAAGAACGTAACCGCACAGAACCCTTCAATTGATTGAATGGAGAGAGAGGGAGAGATGGGAGAGCGAAAAAGAAGAAACCCTAGAAAGAAAAAGCTCTTGCCATCAAAAATATCTTCCGACTCGAAACGTAGTACCTCGTCCCAAAATTCGATTTTGCATGAATGAAATATTTGAGGAGCGTTTAACACCGTTGGATTGAGAAGAAGGCCGCTATTGGCTGTTGGATTGGCAGACTCGTTTTCCGAGGCAGCGGGCAGGTTCGCTCAATGAAAATTTTGAGAAGCGAGGGGAAACAGACTTTTGGACCAGATAATGGGACTTGTGGTAGCTGCAGACGCACGACTGTGGTGTTAATTATTGCAAGTGCTTAGATGAATATGCGTTTTAAATTTAGAAATTTAAGTTTTTTAAATTCATTAAAAGCAAAATGTTTTTTTTTTAAATAAGCTTTTAATATTCTGTTTTTAGTATATTCTTAAATTTTCATTTTTTTTACTTAATCATTAGAGTCGGACTTATGGTCTCTTTAGGGTAGCTTATAAAGGTGGTGGGGTTTTTGAAAAGGCCGACATGTCATTTATTTTGAGCGTTTGGAGAGTTTTTTTATAAACGATGTTTGAAAATATGGTAGAACACGATCGCGGGAATCGATCCTCGATAAGCGTTTCGAACGCACGTTTTTACCCTGCTTCAGACTCCTATTCGCCACTTTGCTCTGCTCAACCTCCGCCGAAATAAGTTTTTTTGTCGAATGAAGCTGCAAGCTCTGCCACCGTCGAAGCTTCGATCTGCCTCCGTCGAAGGAAGCTTGCCCCGCTCTGCCTCCGCCGAAGGCAGCTTGCTTCGATCTTGGTAAGAAATCTTGATCTTCCTTCCTCTCATTCATCTCTTCTTCACTCTTAAATTCTTTCCCTGAGATTTTTATCCCCCAATTTTTATGGCTGCCTATCTGTTTCCTTTAGCCCCATTGTTCCTCCTCGGCAAGCTCCTTCTTCAACATTCTCAAAAGGTAAACTTCTTCCATCGCACATTTATTTATATTCTTCGCAATACGCATTATTTCATTTTCAATGAGAGGTTAATCAACGGATATGTCATAAAATATTCATTTACTTTTGATCCATTCTAATTTGATTCGTCCTTGTAAGTAAAATGAGGATGTTGATTAGGGATTCAAGTTCATACATTTGTTGTTTTTTTTGAATGGGTTGTCGATTTGTTTGTGGAAAATTCAAAAAAATGCAACATTTAGGGTTTAGCTTAGTAAATGTTTATCTTCTCATTTTAAATGTCTATTTCTGCTATTTTTTTTATTACTCAAAACTATCAAATTTATTGTAAATATTACCAACTCATGTCATTAATTTCATGTCATCATAAAGCCTGAACATGTAAGACCATAACTTTCTTCTATGCAATCAAAACGTGTTTGAAAAAACTTTGATGCATTGATTCATAAACATATAATGTTAAAAATTCTTGAAATCATTATGATTTGCATAAGAATCTAGTATTTTGTTGTTGTGTTTGACTTTGTATTTTCTTTTGGAAATAAGGGTTGATGGGTAAACTCAAGTTTTATTTTGTAATATTGTCATATATATGTATATAATATTGAGAACTAACTGAAATTTTAGTCAATATTGGAGTTTTAGGGTTATGTTATTAAATGCATTTTTTTCTTATTTAATCTTTCACTAGTAAGTACCACAATGAATAAGGACAAAGAAGTTGGATCATCTGCGATGTGGGACAAGGAAGCAACAAATATTTTCTATGATCTCTCTCTTAAAGAGGTGGAGCTAGGAAATAGACGTACGACATATTTTAACAAAGAAGGTTAGAATAATGTTTCTGTCAAATTTAAAGAACTAACAGGCAAAGACTACAACATGTTGAAATTTAGGAACAAGTGGGATCAATTAAAGAATGATTGAAAATTTTTTAAAGAACTTAAGAGCGGAACTACAGGTTTGGGTTGGGATCCATTGAAACAAACGATAGATGTTCCTGAGGAGTGGTGGGCTGAGAAACTATAAGTAAAGACTTACCCTATACCATTTCCTTATTTCAATTTGAGTTATATTGAAATGATTTAACTAATTAACTTTTCTTTACCATGCAGGTCGTGCCAGCAGCTAAGAAATTCAAAATGAATGGTATTGATCCAGTAATGAAAGAGAAGTTGGATGGTATGTTTAAAGAACTTGTTGCAATGGGAGCAAATGCTTTCACCCTATCTGAATTGGCACAACTAATGCTCTTAAAACTGATAATGTAAGTGACTCAGGAGAAGTGTCTTGTCAAATCCATAGGTCAGTTGAAGAAAGGCTTGTTGAATCCTCATCCATTCCAAAACGGCATAGGGTGGAGAAAAAGAAGAAAGGAGCGGCATTCGTCAGAAGCACAATCGAAAAGCTTGTTGAATCCTGCTCTGTTAAGCTTTATGCATCACAGGATATATCCGTTGAGCGGTGTCTTCGAATCCTAAATACACATGCTGAGGTAAAGGAAGATAAAAAATTTTATCTCAACTGTGTTAAGTTACTACAAGATACAGTCCGTTGATAATTTTTTGTGAAGTTGAAGGTAGAATATCAAGTCGATTTGTTATGTTCCATCATGGAAAACTGAATGTTTAGAAAGCTCGTTGTTTCGTTATCTCAAAACTGATTGTATTGTTGTAACGTGTATTGTTATTTGTTTTCCTAGCACTTCTTTTATTTCACTCTTTAATTTAACTGGATGTTTTTACTCAAAACTTATTGTACTTATTGTATTGTTGCATATAGATGTCTTTAAATGTTTGAAGGTATTAACTATTATCTTTGAACTACTTTTGGTAGGATGAATCCAGAACATTTGAATTATGTTAGAAAGATTGTGCTTATTCTTACTTTGTTATATGACTGCTACTTCGCATACATCGAACGAACTCCATGTCAGACATCGACATATGTTTGTGATAAATGGGTCAGTGAGTTACTACAAGGCCATCCGGCACATTTTGCAAACATGTTTCGTATGACGAAAGAAATTTTCATCGATCTGCTCTGTGAACTACAACACTATCATGGTTTGAATCGCTCTACTAGAATGACATCAAGAGAGGTGTTAGCAATTACACTTTATAATTTATCTCAGAATAAGTCCATTAGAGGAGCCATGAAACAATTTCAACATTCATCGGAGACTATTAGCAGGTATTTCTCCATTGGTCTGAATGCACTAGTAAGATTAGCCTCTAAGATAGTTAAGCCTGAAGATCCCACACTTCAATCCATCCTTACACAAATTGCGAATGACAATCGTTACATGTCGTTTTTCAAGATATATCTTAAACATATTATTACTAACCTAAACTTAGGCGGCTGTCATTCATTAATTGTTGAAACATTTTTATATTTAGGATTGTATAGGAGCTATTGATAGAACTCACGTTGATGCACGTGTATCTGAAACCGACAAAGTTGCCTACATTGGACGTTGCGGTTCTCCCACACAGAATGTGATGGCCATTTGTGATTTTAATATGTGTTTTTGTGATGGTCGGATAGGAAGGCAGCGCTAACGATAGTCGTGTTTTAAATTTGCAACAAGACGTCGAACTCATTACTTCACATACCCCCCTTCTGGTACGTTGTTATAGCAAATATATCAGATATTTCTGAGTCATTACTAAAATATGTATTTCGTGCAAGTATTATCTAGTTGACGTCGGATATCCTTTACAAATGGGTTATCTAAAGCCTTATGCCGACACGAAGTACCACATTTCGGACTTCGAGAGGTCAAGCGGGGTTTCGCGTGGTAGAAAGAAAATTTTCAACAAATGACACTCCTCTTTACGTGGTGTCATTGAGAGGTCATTCGGGGTATGGAAGAAGAAGTGGGTGATATTATGTGACATGTCAAACTACCCATTTTCGAAGCAAGTAAAAATAGTTGTGGCAACAATGACTCTGCATAACTACATACAACGACACCACTCACGCTCCGATGAGGATTTTGCATCTGTAGATGAAAACTTATATCATATTCTATAAAAAGCATTTGATTCTATGTCGGACGTCCCATGCCCCAGGATGAATCTGAACATCCTTACAGACGCAAAGGTGAAGGCGCAAAAGAAATGACGACATTGCGAGACCAGATAGCAGACGAAATTGTGCGATCATGACACTGCTTCTCATGGGTGCAGTTGTTGTATAGCGAAGTTCAAAGTCAGTTTTTTGAAATAACATTTTTTTGTACTTTAGCGAAGTTCAAAGTCAGTTTTTCAAAATAGCAATTTTTTGTACTTTGACAAAGTTCAAAGTCAGTTTTTGTTAACCTTTTTTGTACAGTTGTTGAATCTTCTGTAAATTGATGCATATTGATGCATATTGATGCAAGAGCAGAATTTAAACTTGAGACTCTTGCAATTTTGTTATGTTTTTAAGTAGAAATTTGATTTTTGTTTTCTAAACTTGTTTTTGCTTCATTTTATTTTCCTATAACTATTTCTGTTTGAATTATGAAGTTTAAACCGTGCCCGAAATTTGGATTCTAAAGTTTTTTATTCTTCCATTGAGATTGATAACCACAACTTTTAGTTAGTTTACCTCAGCGAAATATTAATGTATAAGAATTTTGTGTTTTGTATGCCAATGCACAAATATTTCTGTCCGTAAATTTCTGGCTAGAAATTTGATTTCTGTTGCTGAAGTAATTGCTGGAAGAGCTTTATCCTGGCAATTGATGGTTTATGAAGTAATTGATGGATTCTGAAATAATTACTGAAGCAATTGATGGATTCTGAAGTAAATGCTGAAGTAATTGCTGAACCTGCTTGATTCTAAACTTAAATATCAAACTTTAGGTGTAAGATATGTAAATACATAGAAACTGCATGGTATGTTTGTAAATTTCCCAATCTCTTACACTGGGGGAGGAGGTAAATCCAGGAGGAGCCAAAAGCCAACACAATCATCTGAATCTAAACTGTGTTGAACAACAAGAAAATGGAGGTCTCCGCAGGCTTTCTTAGCTGCTTCCAAAGCTTCAGATTCTCTAGTGGTTACAGAAGTTTTGTTGTATGTAGCTTAGATAAATCTGGTGGCTACACCAGCTGATAAGATTAGACACGCTCTGCTGGTATCTACCTCCATTGAATCAACCTCCAAGCCATTCATCCAAGCTACAAAATATCAAAATCATCACATAGATCGGGCGATGAATTTCACTCGATCTAGATCGGATCAAGCCAATCGAGATTGGCGCACAAAAGTAGATGTGACGATGTAAGTATACACATAAGACAAACTTATATTTTTTGGGGATTTGTACATGTCATATAGTTATGTATTTATGTATGTACTATTTAAACTTTGATATTTTATTGTATGGATTCATATATTTAAATTACATAAAAAAATTACTAATATTACATTTTTTTATTGGAAGATTTGCTTACGGTTATTTTTTAGATGCAAGAATAATGCCTTGATTTAAATGGTTTCCTAAGATGGTGAGATATGATAATGTAATGGTATGAACTCTAATTGCTCTATATTTGAATGGAAGAAAATTTAAATCAATTATGTGGAGACCTTTTATTCATTCTTTGATGGTAAAATTATATCCTATGGAAGGATATGCTTATCGTTATAATAATTGCAGGACAATGAGCTCGAGGTATTCAGAGAAGTCAAGGCAAGTGATGTGCCGATGTGAGCTACCGTCATTGCTACTCACGTCACAACAAACACATAGCTACGGGCGACATTTCTACAGGTGCTCGTGGTGGGGATAAGGACCGGGAGACTGCAAATTCTTCAGGTGGGCCGACGGTGCACTGTTTCTACGATATCCTAATTCGAAACAGCTGCTAAGAGTTCGATAGTACCACAACGAGAGACCACCGCATGTGGTTCGAGTTCTTCCGTTTCTACGATGTCCCGATCGGGCAGTTTTGCTCGGGGTTTTGAGGTATCAGTTTGGGTAACAGTCGTCGTGATGTGTTTTTACGTTTTAAAATCAATATTATCATATTTTTCCTTGTAATTTTAACATGTTATTTTTTCATTTTTTTGTCATATTATAATATGTATTAGTGTGTGAATGTATGCTTCAATGTCGTATATGCCTTTGTGTTTATTTGAAATAATCGAAACTTTTTGAGTTATATAAATGTTAGTCAACTCTTTTGCATTTTCATGTTGTGATATTTGAGAAAATAATAAATTCTGCGATACTGTTTGGTTTTTAACTAGAAAAATTTGTAGAATAAGATGTTTACCAAAAACACAAACCAAACAGCTAAATAACTTATTCAGAACTGTGGCAGAATGATCATTTTTCCAGAATAAATTGTTTTCCATACGTACAAACCAAACAGTCGGACAATTTATCCGGATCAGCTGCTCATCAGCAGATTATTAGAATCAGCTGCTTATCAGCAGAAGTTGGATAAGCTGCAACTGCCTCAAACAAACCCTTAATGCATATATAAATAATATAATGACATAAATATGTTTATTTATTATTTATTTATATTCAATATTCTTTTATGTTTATTTGTTTATTTTTTAGCAATCAGTTTATTTTATATATATATATATATATATATATATATATATATATATATATATATATATATATATATATATATATATATATATAATTTAATAATAGTAATAGTAAATAGTATATTCAACACAAATTATTAAATTATGTTAAAAAATTGAATGTATTTTTAAATATATTGTAACATCCAAAAAATAATAATTAAATAATAGAAATATAATTCAAATTCAATGGGCAAAAGGATTTTGAATTTATTTTATAATCAATCAAATCTCAAGAAGTTATGAAACTCAACTAATTTAAATTAACATACATAAAGTATGTATCACACCTGCTCAGTTATGTGGCTAGGAACTAAAACTCATAAGTAAACATTTTTATTTTTGGGCAATTAAAATTTTGATAATATGATTAATTAGTTATTTCTCTTGAAAATAATCATTAAAACACGTGCATTGCATTTTTTCCTAAATATTCAATTTTTTTATGACGTGGCTTCTCTTAATGATTATGGGTTATGTTCAAATTATACCAGCATTGAGTAGAAGAAGATAAAGAAATAGAGAAAATGTGTATCTCATGAGAGAAAATGGATCAACTTTCATTTTTATTTCTTTTCTTTTTTTTATATTTTACTTGTATTTATAAGTCATTGAAATTTATTTTATCATGGTATAAAAAATTATAAAATTATACATAATTTAAATCTATCTATCAATTTTATCTCATGTTCAATGAATTTATGTCATGTCCAGCTATTTTATGTCATGTCATTCAGTTTTATATTATATTTTTTCATGGAATAGAACTCGTTTGCTCATTAACTCATTAGCTCGACAACATGATGGCTCGTACTCGTCAACTTGTCAGTACGACAACTTGCAGCTTCACAAATCGGTAAGTTTTTTAAAGTGTATTTATTGGTTTCTTATTTCTCTTAACTCCTTAAGAGTCAAGTGCGGAAAAAATAAAAGAATGAAAAAAAAAGAATTTATACATTGTTTATTTCATTTATCTAAAAAATGAATTTATTGATACTAATTAAAACTATTTTGATAAAAAAGAGTGATGTATTCATATTTCTCGGAGTTCTTAGCATTTATGCATGAAATCATCTTGAGGGCACCTTAGTTGTACTTATAGGATTCCGTCCTGATTGCATTATTGCTTGCCTTCAACTATGTTATAGTTGACTTGATAATCTTATAGGGAGAGTTCCCCGAGTATTAACATTAAAAATATAATCTTGTTATTATTTATGCTTACTGTGTCATTATAACATAACTAAGTTATGAAGGAATTAAAGTGGTTTTGTTAAATTTGGATTTTCATTATCTTGAGGGTTTGAAAGTTATGTTTATAAGAAGTAATCGCTGTAATTTTTAAGCATTACATGGGGTGACATCATCTACTATTCAATCATCAGGTTAGCTAATTTAATCATTCATTCAATTGTCATATTTCAAAAAAAGTTATTCCAAGGTCATTCTAATTTTCAGCTATTGAGGTGAGAATGGGTCTAAAAAATTCATAATTTTTTTATTTTTCTCTTAAAGAACTTGCTTTTGAGAGGCAAGTTCCTTGGTTTAAAAAATGAATGCACTAATTAAAATTTATATGTAACAAATTATAAATAATAGAGTCTAAAAGATGTATAAATAGAATATTTAAAGATAAGATATCATGTCTCTTCTGATGAAGATATTTCTGTTATTACCTTTGTTGTCCCTCTAGAGTTGTTCATGCATAATTTCATATTTAAGAAAAATATTTATGTTAGCCACACCTTTCAAGATATTGAACTCTTTTGGGGCTTAGAATCTCATAATATATGTGATTTATGCCCAAATCATGCCTTCATTGAGCAAAATAGAGAGAAATAAAGAGAGGGAGAGTAACATTACGAGAAGAGGCCAACTTTTTCTTTTTTTACATTTTACCTCTACTTTTAAGGCTTGATGTGTCGTTTTATCATGATATAAAATTTGTATAAATATATAATCTGAAGTCATATCCAACATATTTATAACATGTCATGCAGTTTTATGTCGCGTTCTTCAGCTTTATGTCATGTCATTTTGTATTAGGTCGTTTCCTTTTGTGTAATTTAGCTCGTCATCTCGTCAATTCGTTGGTTTGGTAGCTTGATAGCCCGACAACCCAATGGCTCGACTGCTCTACAAACCATAGTTGTCAGTTTGACAGCGCGACAACTTGAGAGCTTGATGGGTCTTTTCATGTACATATAAAAAACATATTTATATTCATTGTTGTTAGACATTATATTTGTCGTTAATCAAATTTATTTTGAGAAATTATGCTTAATATTCAACATTATCAGCAGCATCAGTTCATATTAATCATAGTTAATTTTGGATAAATCATTTTTTCCCAATATATTAAATTACTTTTTACCCACAATCCATCAAAATTGAGTACTTCTTAGAAAATGTAATCTTGATTAACTCATTTAAAAATCATATATTTGGCTTTTTATTCATATTTGGTTCGAGTAAAATGTCTTAATAAGTAAAATGCCAATATAGTCTAAAACTATTTACATGGGTCATTTTAATCTGACAGTTTATAGAAGTGTTAAAAAGTCATGGATTATTTTAAAATTGAGTTGCAATAGCTCTCTGTTGGGACTATTTCAGGCCCAATTTAAACATTATGAGACTATTTGGACACTTATAAACACTAAAAGTAAAAATAGCCCCATGTAAAAGTCCAAGGGTATATTGGCACTTTACTCGTGTCATAATAGTCCATTGACTATTTACATGACATTATTTTAGTTCCCATGTCAATAAAAAATATCACATCAGCCTGTTTAATTTTTAATAAAGTTAAAATAGCCCTTCTTCGGAATAATTTTTTACCATATTAAAAATCTTTGAACTAGATTGACACTTTTTATAAACTCGATATGTACACTATGAATGCATAAGCACAAACCAGATCCCGTGAGTCAAAAGAAAGGAAGCACAATGATGGAGGGCACATAGACGAAAGACTAAAGAACCCACTTACTTGACCAAATGGACTGAGGCTAATCGAGTCGAGCAGAGGCCTTAGGCTGCCTATTATGGTCCTTCTGAGATTTCTCGTCATGGACCAAGAATTGGTAATAACATGACCCACAAACATCCCGAATGACCTCCTCATCAAAAATGACATATCTATCAGGTTGCGGTGATTCACCATCTACTAGATAACCCAGTCTCGTTCTGACGACAAAAGCATCTCATATAGGAATTAAGGCCGATATTTAATCTAGCTCGGCCAATTGACAACATCTGACAAAACAAAGCAATCCTGTTGACTCAAAGTCAGCTAAGATCAACTAACCGACTACGACAGCTTAACATAATTGACTGAGGAAGGCTTACCAACCTCAGCCGATCAGGCCAGAAGTTAGCCTAACCTTACGCTCACATACATAAAATACCAAAAATACCTTATGATTCCCCCATTAAAATAGTGGCAAATATGTAACTTTACATATTGTATCCCCTCCTATATAAATAGGGGGATCAATTTATGAGAAAGGTTAATCGAGAAGATTGATTAATGTTCATTATTGTGCACTTCTCTCTCTCTCTCTCTCTCTCTCTCTGTCTCTCTCTCTCTCTTGCCTTGCACTATAACCCTTGAGGTGTATTCATTAACATATCAGGATTAAACATCCTAAAAGGACAAGTGAATGTGAATCATTCAACTAATAAAAATAAGAGTAATGCAGAAATAAGAAAATCACAATAGAGACATTGATAACATCACGTGTACTCGAGAATTAGTAAACGGACAGATGCCCATCAAGAGGTAGGATCGGTGCTCAATGGTCGATGTGTGGCCTTAGTTATGGAAAAGGAATGTGATTTCAGTAGAGAGTAGTTTGAGTGCAATGAGGCATCCTGTTAGTCAGAGAATGTGTTTTTTTATAGATATCTAACACGGAGCCCTCATAGATGTTCAAAATCCCTACACTAGAATCTTAATCGATCCAATTGACCATGCCATCTTTTTCAAGTCAACCTGATGCACTAAATTATCACCTTTTCTTCACCACCTGAGAAATATGTTACTCTCAGGAGGCTTCATCAGCCACTTGTTTAGCTTCTCGCATATTCGACTATGCTCACAATACCTCTATCACATGACCGAACCTTTCCAACAAAAAATACTCGATTAAAAACTATAACCTCGATGTAATGGTGGGTTGAGAGCTAATTTCCTTAAATGTTTATTGCTTTGTCTCAGGTCCGAGTTGTTACAATCTACTTCTTCTTATATGCTCCTTTTGTTGGAATCGTCTGACTTCCCCAACAGTTATAAGAAGAGCTAAGAAAGAAGACAATTCCCAATATTTTATCTTATTTTCTAAGCCCAACAACTCGAATCGGGCGAAAGCCAAACTGTGCATAGCCCTTTAAGCCGACTCAAAAAGAGAACACGCAAGTAAAAAATTTCATCGGCCAAACCCCTACCCGACTGTAATAAATAACATATGACGTAGTGATTGATATACCTTTCAACAAAATCTGAGTGGGGATGACTCAATAATGATTAAAGAATGTTCATAACTCATAGCAAAACAATAGCCATAAACCACATCTGAAATGATTTTGGTAGAAACCAAAATCTTCTTCAAATAAGTTTGTCAGTAGATCATACCTTCCAATATCTCAGAGATGTAAGATGGAGCAAAATACATAGTTAACTTGCATAAGGGCTACCTCCACAAGTATCATAATCGATTTCTCAGTCACGAACACTGACTCGAGGAGTTAAGGATAATGCTTCAGAGCCATTCAAACGAAGCATGAAATTCATATTAGCAAAAGTCTTGGGAAGTTCAGGAAAGTGAAAAGAGACAGTCAAAAACAGTGTAAGAACCAATTTCTAGCCCCAATATATTGGGTAACAAAAGAAGCAAAACTGTCGCATAAAATATTACATTGATTTAGAGAATGCGCCATCACATGAATGCATAGTTCAAGAAAAGGAAAACAATTTATTTTAAAATATTATAAATTATACTTTTAATTTATTCAAAGACAAGCCTCCGATAAAGTGGCTTCTTATACAAAACCTCTATAACGAATTTAAACCTATCAACACAGTCCTTCTAGATTTGGATCTGAGTAAGCCTCCCAAAAGTTGGACAGCTTCAGGTCAAGAGCCACAAACTCCTCACACATCTCTTTTATCTTCTCCTCTCGCTACATCCCAACAGTCCGAGCGAAGGAGCCATCCATGTCATTTAAGTGTCGAGTCAACCATATAGGTAACATCTTGTGTCCATCGATCACCTCACTACAGGTCTCAAGGGGACTACTCTAGCAGTCAACCACATCTTCCTTGCTTCTAGCCTGCGCTTGTGCTGTTGGTACCGACACTGCAGTTGGATCCTGACTAGCATTTCCAGGAGGCGAGTCATCAACCTGCATTTGCGCGATTGCACCAAAAGGCAATATAAGTAAAAGAAGAAGAAATTGTAACCCAACTTGCAAGATCGAATCTTCTAATATCAAAGAGTCGATCAAGCTCAAAGCATGGAATCAACACACCACTCTCACCAGATAGTAACGGGGCAATGAAAACTCCTTGCATCTTGAGCAGACACAAAGCATCAGCAGCCTCTTGTGTGATCTTTTCAACGAGCGAACCCCTATCCAAAGCTGAAGGTTGAGTTGATCGACCAACAACATAACTGCCTGCTTTGCCTCCATCATCTGTCTTATCATGCCTCGTCCGAGAGCTACAGAGCGAGTCAGATGACTCCACATGGTCTGCGTGCTTGTCTATTTTATTTTTCTTAATAACTAATTTCTTCTTCCTATCACCCTCTGACCCTTCGACTTCTCAAATTTCATAAGAAGCATCTCCCTATCAAGGAGCTCAAGAGGAGTGTACGACTGCTTCTACATGACAAAGCATGAAAATCAATTGGTTTAGATAAAAGATGCAGAGTAAACATGAAATATCAAAAGAGCCCCATCAATGCCATATTTATAGGAATCACAAACACATAAATATAAGAAATTTAATTATTAAAGCTCAGATTACACAATAAAAAATACATACTTTTGTATTTAATTCTCTTATTCTCATGGTAGCATCACTTTCAAGAAGAAAAAAAAAATCAATAAGCTAAAATATGTACATCAAGAATGCTTCATCATGAATCCCAATGAGATCCAATGTCCTAGAAGAAAAGAAGTACAATAAAGGAGATCCCACTAACAGAAGACTAAATGACCCCTTGGCCAGATGCAACCCCCTGAATTGGAGCTATAGGCAGATTGGGTGTAAACTACTCACACCAAGGACTGGGGACAATCAACTTGAGCAAAAGCATCAATCGACCTTAAGTCATACCGAACTAAAGTCTACTAAGCTCAGCCGGCCAAGCCATAAGGTAGCCGAGCGATAGTCTCACATGTGTAAAATACCTAAAATATATTGTAACACTTATTAAAGCAGAGAAAAACATATAAATATATTGTAACCCCCCCATTAAAACAAAGAAAAACAAGTAACTTCACATATTATACCTCCATCATTATAAATTGAGAGATCATTTTATGAGAAAAAAAACTAATTGAGAAGACTGACTACTGTTTATTATGAGTCCAAATTATGTGTGATTCACAGATATATTATGTTTTAACGCGACAATTAAATGAAACCCTACGAAGAAATAGTGGACCATTGTCACACCCTTTTCGAATTACTTATTATATTTAACTTTTTTGAATTTTTATTTGGATAATGACTGCCAAGAAGTTAGCATCACCAAGGTAGTGGTGGGGATGAACAAGGCATTTGTAAGTTAGGTGGAAGGGTGGAGTTGTTCTCACGCCATTACTTTATGGCTAAATTCACTTTTCATGGGAAAATAATTAGCCCTTTTCTTTTCATCTTTTGCCAAGGATTATTTACTTTATTTTCAACCATAAAATAAGGATTTTACACATATAAGTGCGTGTTAGTGAATTTAGAAAAATAAAAAACTAATAAAATATGTTATGTATGGTTTGAAAAATAAAACGTTTCTTCGTATTGGAAACACGAAAGTAATTTTTTTTTATTTCGTATACATATCACCTATTTTCTGTGTATTTACACGTGTTGAATCCCGGGTTGTAAATGAACCAATGCACTCAATGAACAACTCGAACTTGAACTCGAACTCAAGTCGATTAAGACAATCATTTTTGTTCAAATTAGTCAATAAACAAGCTTAAACAAAATTTTTAAAATTTTTATCTTGAATGAACATAACATGAACATAATCAAACTTATTCATTTGTGTTTATGAACAAACTAGTTTGTTATTCAACAAACAGCTTGTTAAATTCCCGACATGACGCTTGAATATAATTCTTATAATATATGATTTATTATTTAAATAAAATTTAATTTGCTAGAATTTATCTAATTGTAAATTTAATAGTAATATATTATTATATCAATAACCTTTTTAGATTAATTCTTATTCATATATTTATTTTATTTTTAATTTTTAACTATTTGTGAATTAACATCACTGTTGTTATTTCTTTTTTATTTCTTTTGGTTTTTCTCAATTATTTCACCAATTAATTAATTATTACACATTATGAGTTATTTTGTTAAACTAGTTCATTAATTTTTTTTTCCCCTTGTTTTATTATTTTATTTTCTATATTAAAATTCATTCATGTGGAATATATTTATTATAGACACTAGATGACAATATGTGAGTCAATTTATTTGCTTAAATCATATACACTTTATTTGATTTATTCAATTGCTTATTTATTTAGTTTTGTAAAATTTATATTTTTAATACGAAAATCTATATACTCGTTTGAATTTTTAGCCCATTCATTAGCTTGCTTAAAAACTCGTTCATTTGTCATAAACAAATCAAGTTCAAACATTGAAAATTTTAAACAACTCAAGCTGGCTTGAACAATATATGACAAACAACTTATAATCGTATCAAGCCAAGTCCAAACTATGACATACTCAGCCCGACTCAACTCTATTACAACACCACTCACACCTGAACTTTATTTTTAATAGTTATACAACCCAAATATTTCACATCACATAAAAACATACCATCATATTAACTTTCAAAAAGTGAAATACACACATTTTCATACATAGAAAAGGTGGGATACATATAAATACATAAAAATTATAGGGCATGCATGCAAATCCCTCCTTTATCTTTTATATATGTCTTCATATTCAAATATTTTGTTAATAAATACTAATTATTGTCCTAGATTTTGAACTGACAATTAAATAAATGAAATCTGACGACGTTTTGAATCATATTTGCTGTTATATTCATAAGAATATCATCATAATACTTGAATTTGAAAATTACGGAAAATCACAGGAGCTGATTAGAAATTTTAAATTTGCAAGACAATGTGAATTTGACACACGAATTCAACATAAGAAGCATTCATTTATCTCAAATTTAATTATTATTATTAAAAAAATAATCTTTTGATTATTTTCATAGGGCAATTTTTAGACCCAAAGTTTATAGAATTGCAAAAATATTTCTTAATTGTTTTAAAATAAAATTCTAATAGTTCTCCATAGGAACTACTTCGACCTCAATATAAAGGGAAAATATTTGCGTACGTAAGACGTACACAGTGCTGCGTACGTCAGAGATTATTCAGAGAGTATAGGGGGGTTATATCCACATTATACCCCCTTATAAACTCCATGTAACTTACATGTGCCTATCAGAACTATAGAAGCGCGGAACTTATTTGTAGGTTACAAGTAAGTTACATGTAGGTTACAGGAATGTTACAGAAGACATTAGTCGGTACGCAAATATTTTCTCAATATAAAGAGTCTCAAAACTATTTAGACACTTCTATAAATTTTGACCACTTTCACACTTTAATCACTATAATCTCCCTTTTATTTTTTAAATATTTTAATGTAAAACATGACAAATATTTCACCTGAAATTTGGAATTTTGACCATCAGCCTTCCTATTTATTTTAATTCACATCAAACATGCAAATCATATTAAGTGCAATATTTTTGGCATCCAGATTCAAAATCAATTTAATAATCACTTATAAAAAATGAATAAATACAACCTTAATCAATATGAGAACTATACACTTATTGGAACTAGTCAAAAAATAAATTGAATAATAATGAATTCATTTTTACCATATCCACATGTCAAGTGAATAAATGCGTGAGTAATATTTTGCTTTTTAGGCCACAAGAAATATATATAAATAATGGAGAAAATTATTTAAAAATAGAATTTTCTTCTTAGGAAAGTTTAGAAAAAATAAATGAAAATGAGAATTTATAAAACTGACTACAAACAGTTGAAGGTCTGTATGAAATTACTCTAAAAGCTTTCTAAATTTTTTTTTTAAAATGATGGGGTGGTGTTTGGTAGTATACTATTTACGGAATTTAACCTAAATTTAACCTAAATCCGGTCTAACATTTAAAAAAAAATTGAAATTCAATCCACGGCTCTGTTAAATCAGTAAATTTTACGTTCTGTAATTTTCAAGTTCGGTGGACATTACCGTGTTCCGCCGCCGGTATCATCATCCCTGCCAACATCCATCTCTCTCATCCAAGAAAACTTGCTAATTTTAGAATCTCAAATCAACAGCAACTTCACTTACATGGTGAGACTCCATTTATGTGAAATTCGGCTTGCCAACATGAGAGAGGCTAGATCAACAAACAGTAAAATATTTCAGGAGAGGACAAAAGATCAACTTGATCTCCCATATGAATCAAAATCTGAATTCAGGTGGGGTAATTGCCCTCATAGTTCCTACATGGGTCCGCCCCTGGCCGGACTGAATCCGCTGCTCGAGAATGAGTTAGAAATAACTTCACCAAGATTTCAGCAAGATTATTCCAGTAAGAAATCACATGTGATTGGTGGAAACACATTTGCAGTTGCTGCTGGTCTCATCTTTGCCCTCTTTTTCATAGTTTATCAGAGAAAGAGCATAGCAATTGATGATGTATCTGATGTTAGCAGCTCATGTTGGCCACCATTGTCCAAGAATTCTCATACTACTGGAAGGAAATCCATCATCTTCTCAAAAAACTGCGCAAGCAGCCACCTTTCGAACATGGCAACAAGTGTATAAAGGAATAATAGGTGGAGGCGCAACCAAAGTTGCTATCAAAAGAGCAAATCTTGATTCAGAACAAGGCTTGCATGAATTCCAAACAGCAATCGAAATGCTTTACAAGCTTCGGCACAAGCACTTAGTCTCACTCATCGGATACTGTGAAGAAGGCTATGAAAAGTGTCTAATTTACGACTATACGGCTAATTGAACACTAAGAGAACATTTTTATAAAATAGACAAGCCTGTTTTGTACTGGAAACAGAGGCTAGAGATCTGCATAGGAGCGGCGAGAAGGCTTTCATTACCTTCACACAGGAGCAAAGCCCACAATCATTCATAAAGATGTCAAGGCTACAGATAGTTCTGGATGAGAATTTCATGGCCAAATTTTCTGACTTTGGGCTGTCGAAGATAGCCCCATTGATTAACCAGTCTCATGTAAGCACTGTGGTGAAAGGTAGCTTTGGATATCTTGATTCTGAACACTTCAGGAGACCGAAATTAACTACTATTAAAAGGATTTAGGGATCGATTTAACTTAAATCCAGGAAAGCATTAAAAAAAAAAAATCAAAATCAAGTCCGAAGCTCCGTTAAATCTAATTTTTGTGTTTCGCCGGTTTCTTCCTGCATTCTTCACATGTTCAGTTGAATGGAGATATTAAATCTTGATTTTATAAATCCAAAATATGAGTCAAATTTAAAAGATCTGTTTTGCCATTGATGACCTTCATCTCCGTGAAAGCTCCGTGGAAGGATTTATCGAATTTGATAATTCTTATTTAACGTTAATCCCTGTTACAGCCAAACACCGGCCAAGTTAGGCTTGTGGATTGGACAATTCATAATAAAAGAAAAGGTACAATTACAGAGATTCTAGATTCTTTCCTGAAAGGAAAGATTAAGTTAGAATGTTCAAATAAGTTTGGGGAGACGGCGGAAAAGTGTGTATCGGAGCAAGGAGTGTTGTGTTGTATATGAAATTTATAATTTAAAACGATCGACGATGAAGAGAATAAAATATCACGAGAAAATTCACATCAAAAGAACACATAGATTTACGTGGTTCGGCAAATTGCCTACATCCACGGAGTTGCAGAGGATTTTACTAATTGAGGAAATGTACACTGCCTGATCACGTCGCAATTACAAGGAAGAAATTTCTCATTTCCTCTCTCTATATTTGAGAGTCACAATAGAAGACAAGTGCAAAGAAAGGAAACAACGCAAGCAACAATTTCTTCCTACTATATTCACCTCAAGCAAAATCTTCTTCTTTCCCTTTTGTAAGCCTCAAGAAGAAGAAGAATCAAAGGAGAAATCTCCTTTCTGTTTTTGTTTCACGAACTAAGGAACCGAAACCTTCTTCAGCCGATTTCACAAATCTGGAGAGACGGGGAGAATCAAGCATCGCGAGTGAGAAGCTTTTTTTATCGCGAACAAGAAGCTTCGGGACAAAGGAGGTGACGTTTCGCGAAATGGAGGCGGGAACGGTTCGCGTGTGCGGGAGCGTGAGGAGTCGCGACGATTCGCAAAATGAGGAGGCGGGAGCGGGAGATCGCGATTCGCGATCGCAGGAGCGGAAGAGGAAGTCGTACCGGGTTCCACTTCTAACACATCTCCCACTTGGAGACCGGTACACAGACTGCAACATCTCCTTCCTCGAACTGAATCTCCACTGGCGGCGTAGCCCTTTTCTTCAAACAAGAATCCTCCACCTCTGCAACTCAAAGACCCATGTCTTCAAGATAGAAGGCCAGCTGAAGCTGCGCACAACTTCAGTTTCTCAATTGTAACACCCTTTGTCAACATATCAGCAGGGTTCTGGCTTCCACAAATTTTCTCAAGCAATGACTATCCGTCATCCAACAATGACCGTATAAAGTGGCACCTGATATGAATGTGCTTTGTCCTAGACTGAAATGTTGGATTCCTGGCAAGGAATATAGCGCTCTGATTGTCACTGTAGAGAATGCCCTTTTGATCATTCTTGCCCAATTCTTTCAAGAAGCCTTGTAGCCATATCATCTCCTTTGCAGCTTCTGACACTGCTATGTACACAGCTTCTGTAGTAGACAACGAAACTGTCTTCTACAGATTAGAGCCTCATGATATTGCAGTGCCACCAATAGTATAAATATAGCCTGTAGTACTTCTTCTAGTATCAATGTCTCCAGCTAGATCAACATAAACATAGCCCCGTACCTCTGAAGTCTTTCCTGAGAAACATAAGCACGTTTCTGCAGAGCCTCTTAGGTACCTCAAAATTCACTTTATTGCTTCCCAATATTCCTTTCCAGGATTACTCATGTATCTGCTAACGACTCCTACTGCATGGGCAATATCAGGTCTGGTGCAAACCATAGCATACATAAGTGAACTAATAGCTGAAGCATAAGGAACCTTACTCATGTAATCCCGTTCCTCCTCTGACTTAGGTGACTGATTCTTGTTGAGTTTCAAGTGACTTCTCAAGGGTGTGCCAAATGGTTTGGCCTTATCCATATAAAACCTGCTAAATACCCTTTTTACATACTCAGCCTGAAAGAGTCGCAACATGCCTCTGACTCTATCTCTGACAATTCTCATACCAAAGATTTGCTTTGCAGCTCCCAAATCTTTCATTGCAAAGTGCTATGACATCTGCTCCTTCAAATTATTGATCTCCTCAATACTAGCACCTGCAATAAGCATATCATCCACATACAGCAGTAGGATGATATAAGAATTGTCAAAATACCTGACATAGCAATAGTGATCTGCCTGACATCTGCTGTACCCTGCACTGTGCATGAAATTATCAAATTTCTTGTACCACTGTCTAGAAGCTTGCTTCAGGCCATACAAGCTCTTCTTCAATCTGCAAACTGACTCTTCCTTTCCTTGTACCACGAACCCTTCAGGTTGGTGCATGTAGATGTCTTCTTCAAGATCCCCATGAAGAAAGACTGTCTTCACATCTAACTGTTCAAGGAATAGATCTTCAGTAGCCACTATAGACAGTACCATTTTAATGGTTGTAAGCTTCACCACAGGAGAGAAAATTTCGGAATAATCAATACCGTGCTTCTGCTGAAAACCCTTTACAACAAATCTAGCTTTGTACCTCTTACTGTCATCGTGCTCAGTCTTCACCCGGTACACCCACTTGTTGTGTAATGCCTTCTTCCTAGTTGGAAGATCTGCTAACTCCCAAGTCTGATTTTCAAGCAGAGAATTCATCTCCTCCTTCATGGCTAGCTCCCACTTGCTCGAATTTTCATCTTGCAAGATTTCTTCATAACTCTGAGGTTCTCCACCGTCTGTCAGCAGAATGTAGTTCAAAGTCGGAGAATAACGCTGTGGAGAACGTTTGGCCCTTTCTGACCTGCGAACTGCAACTGTAGGGGTAGACTGCTCTGAAACTGACTGTGGAACAATAGGAGTGGATGCCCCGGATCCACTCTCCTCGTCACCTGCATCTCTGTCCTGCATTGTGACCTCTGGTAAATCATCAAACTTTACCAACTCAGATTTCTTCAGAGTTGTTTCAGAAACTGTACTGGACTTGTCCTTGTACATAACATTCTCATTGAAAACCACGTTCCTGCTCCTTATGATCTTTCGACTCTGATCATCCCAGAAACGATATCCAAATGCATTATCTCCATAGCAATTGAAATAACACTTCCTTGACTTAGCCTCAAGCTTATTACGAGCATCAGGATTAATAAGAATATAAGAACGACAACCAAAAGTCTTAATGTGAGAAATTTTACCTTTTTCCCACTCCAGACTTCTTCAGGTAATTCACAGTTTAATGGAACAGATGACCCCCTATTGATCAAATAAACTGCAGTACTAACTGTTTCTGCCCAGAAAGCAGGTGGTAATCCGGCGTGCAATCTCATGCTTCTAGCCCGCTCATTAATGGTTCTGTTCATGCTCTCTGCAACACCATTTTGCTGCGGTGTTCCTGGAGTGGTCTTCTCCATTCTGATTCCCTGAGCTGCACAGTACTCATTGAACCCACCATCAATGTACTCACCACAATTATCAGACCTCAGACATTTCAGCTTTAAGCATGTCTCTGTCTCAACCATAGTCTTCCAAGTCTTGAACACACTGAATACATCAGATTTATACTTCAAGAAATAAACCCATACCTTTCTGCTGTGATCGTCAATGAATGTGATGTAATAACAAGAGCCTGTAAGAGATGCCACTAGAAAAGGTCCCCACACATCTGTGTGTACAAGATCCAGCTTTTCTGCCTTTGGCGTTCTGCCACCTTTCAAGAAACTTACATTCCTCTGCTTCCCCATAATGCAACTCTCGCACATACTAAAATCAACTGACTCCAGTTCTGGTAGCTTGCCTCTGGACTGAAGTTCCTTCATACCTCTTTGATTCATGTGGTCAAGTCTGCAATGCCACAACTCTGCTGTGCTCTCTACAACAGTAGTATCAACACTGTTAATTAAACCAGTAGTCATATACAACGTACCTGTTTTCTTACCCCGAGCCAATACCAATGCTCCTCTAGTAACCTTCTAGGTATTATCTGAGAAAACTACTGAATGTCCACATTCATCAAGCTGCCCAACAGAAATGAGGTTCTTCTTCAGTTCAGAAATGTGTCTGACCTTTTGCAGAGTCCACTAGTTTTTATTTGGAAGTGCAATGTCAATATCCCCCATTCCTACCACATTCAGAGCTTCTCCATCTGCCAGATACACTTTTTCAAAGTCACCTGCAACATAATTCCGCATCAATTCCCGATGGAAAGTTGTATGGAACGAAGCTCCTAAATCCAGTATCCAGTCATCAACAGGACTATGAACTGCCAGCAGTGGTGCATCATGTGATTCTTCAGTTACCACATTCGCACTGTCAATCTCCTTCTTCTGAAGATTCCTGCAGTTCCTCCTTATGTGGCCAGTTTTGCCACAATTCCAGCAAGTTACTTGTTTACCAGGCCTAGACTTGCTCTTGCTTCTGTTTTTTTATTTTAATCTTCCCCTGTTTGAGTTCCTATCAAGTGATCTCTCTCTGGAATCAACATTTAGTGCCGAACTCGAACTTGAGATCTCGCCAGAATCTTTTCTGCGCACCTCCTCAGCCAAAATCAAATCACAAATATTTTCAAATTTCAGTTTAGATTTACCTGCAGAATTACTAACATTCATCTTCATAGCTTCCCAGCTATTTGGCAATAAAGCCAACAAGATCAGTGCACGTATCTCATCATCAAATTCAATTTTCACAGACGATAATTGATTTGTGATGGTATTGAAATCATTCAGGTGTTGTACAACAGACGTACCTTCCGCCATCTTCAAATTGAATAACTTATTCATCAGATATACCTTGTTATTCGCAGATGGCTTTTCATACATACCTAACAGGGCTATCATAAGATCTGCAGTCGTTTTCTCCTTGAAGACGTTATGTGCAACGGACCTCGATAGGGTCAATCGAATAACCCCCAGAACCTGTCGATTCAACAGATTTCATTCAGTCTCATCCATCCTTTCAGGTCTTTTCCCCAATAACGGAAGATGAAGTTTCTTCCCATAGAGGTAGTCTTCTATCTGCATCCTCCAATAATCAAAATATGTGCCATCAAACTTCTCGATCCCTGAAAAATGGTTTCCTTGGGTTAGAGTTTTTTTCACCGTTGATGTCAGTTTGTTTGTTAACATAGGTTTGTTTATAGAGAGATGAGATGGTGTGTTCTGCTTAAAAAATGATGAGTTATTTTAATTAAATTCAAAATATTAATTAGTATTATTATTGTTATTATAAATATATATACATATAATTTATTAAACAGTCATAGTCATTGACATTTGAAAGGTATTGGAAAATTTTCATGTTTGTTGTTATTTAATATAACAAATCATGTTATGAGAGTGAGCATAAAATAATATGAGAGTGAGCATACAATAATAACAGTTTACAAGAAATCTCATGTTTGATAATTTTCTTTAGGATCTTAGGAAAACTTTATCGTAAGTTAACACACACCCAAGCATTCTCAAATTTTCAGTCGCATAACAATTTTAAATTTAGTGCTAATATAGTCAAATACATTAGTAGTTTTGGATATCCTAATGGCACGTGAAGTATAAAAAGTTATTGGGATAAGTGCAAATAAATTTGATAGGTTTATTATATATTACACTTATGTCAAAATAAATATAACAACGATTCTAACATACATACTAAATATATCTTGCAATTTTCTACGACGGTCTCTGTGGTCAACCAAAACTCATGAAACAAACCATCTTCGGCCCACAAGGCCAACTATAACACGACTTTCACTACAATCTTAGTCTATAATCTTCATGACAGACTGCTGTCTCCATAATAATTGACTACTACCCTTGTAACCCGCCATCACTGAAAATTACATTCATTACATCCAGACTAGAATTATTATCGATGCTCAACTACAATAAATTTATAATGATCAACTTTGTTACTCTATCTTCCTTAATTTAAAGATGATTGAACCTATGTACTCACCATCATATTAGATTGTTTCAACTAGGTCAGACACCGTGATTTTTTTCCTTTTAAATGTTTTTCACATAAAAAGATGAGATGTCTCATTCAAGTTACTTCTTTTTAATAAATTGAGTGTGTTTTACATTCAATTCAACCATATTTATTTTTGGTTTAATAAAAATCTCAGTATAATCTCTCTTTCTTCAATATTTATTGTAAAAAAATAAAAATGTTTCACCTAAAATTTGGAATTCTTACTATAAGTCTTACTATTTATTTTAATTCACAACAAACATGCACAATGCAATATTTTTGGCCTCAACATTCAAAATTAATTGAATAATCACTTATAAAAAAATGATTAAAACAAATTAAATAATTGTATACCTTATGTACGGCATTGGAACTAGTCAAAAGATAAATTGAATAATAATGAATTCTTTTTACCCCATCCACATGTCAAATAAATAAATGACATCATTTATACATTGCTCTTCCAAGTTTAAAATTATCTACTTTTGCTTTGATCAACTACTTATCACCAACCACTAAGAATGATTAAAAAAGAACATTAATGGATCCTTGGAAACAACTTAAGGTAACAATCATAACATATCCTATTTACCAAGCGGCAGTTTGGTTGGCTGTAAAAAGAGTGTATTTTATAGTTTTTTGCAGAGATTTTGAAAATTCAAGCATTTGATCAGAAGAAATTTAAATGCAGCATAAAATATGAATGCATTTAGAATCTATCTTCAAGTTCTTTCTTGTGTATTCGTCTATGTAAAATGTCCCCCTATCGTTGTCTGCCGCCGATTGCAACTAACCACCATTGTCCCTCTCCACTGTCCACCATTACCTTTAGCTGCTGATAATTTATTTAAGACTTCAAATAATTTAAAATACATTGTTTTCATTCAACTTCAAACCAAAAAATAAATAAAATAAAATGAAATTGTACATTTATTTTAAAATAAACCAAACGTCAAAGTATTTGAAATACGATACATTAGTTCTCCATTACATTCCTTTTAGACTACATTACTTTTTCAGTAAACAAATCATCCCATAGATCGTTTGAAATAAATTTTCATTTTAAGTTTGTTTAGTTTAATTTTATTTTACTTATACTTTGAATTAAAATAAAATATATTTAATCATAGTAATTATTTAGAAAATGCTCAAAATATTTAAAAATTGATTTAATTTTTTTTTAAAAATAAATGAATTCTTCTTAGATAAAAATTAAAAATAAAAAAGAAAAAATGTCACTTAAGCATGAAAACTTCTATTATTGCAAAAGAAAATTGAATTAAGCCCTACAAGCAAAAACGTTAAACGATATTGCATACATCTAAGCATTGGATGACAAAATAATTTTGTGCATAACAGAACTGAGAATTTTAATAGAACATATATGACCGAGAATAAAAAAATAAAGGAAAATGAAAACCATTTTTTGTTTTTTTTTTTTTTTAAAGAAAATGAGAAGTTATAAAACTGACCACAACTAGTTAAGGGTCTGTATGATAACTGCCTTAACAAGCTTTAATAAATCTTATAATTAGTGTCAACTGGTAAGTGTTATTTTAAAACTAAACAGCCATGAAAGAAAAAAAAGTGCATTGATAGCAAGATATATGGCGTTGCTATTTTGATTTATGGGAGGGAGTAAATTGCAAATTAATTTAAAGCACAAGGGACAACAACAAAGCATCCACCATATACATAAATAATGCTATTATTGCAAAAGAAATTAAGCAAAATTTAACCACAAAAAAAAATTTGCAAATCAATACCATTTGTGAGAAAAGAATTTTACTGAAGCCAAAGCACGTTATTTAAAAGCCACTCAAGCCACAGTCCCACAGTAGACTTCATCTATGGAGAGTTATCTAAATGAAAATGGACAGCATATTAATAAAATATTATAACATAAAATATAACTTTAAAATACTAACAAAATATTCAGTATAGAAGTCAAATTTTCATTTACTCAATATTTCTCATCCAATTAACTCTCTCTGGTAAAAAATAAAAGTCGAAATACAAAGCATTCAATTTTTACCGGGCAAAACGCATGGTAAACTCTGCAGCTATTTGATCATGTTTCGCTCTATCAGTTAAGTACAAGCGAGCAATGCTGGAAACCTGCGGGTTATCTACCAAAAAAAAAAAAAAAGCAATCGTTATTATTATTGGCATTAATTTCAAACATACTACTTAATTCATCAGCTCCTCTAAATCCCGCTAATCCGCTTCAAAAGGAATTGACTAAATCCTGAATTTAAGGCAAAACATAGGAAAACGGGATGAACAACCCAGTACAATTAAAAATTATTTTAATTACGTTAGTTAGAGTTAAGTTTAATTAGATTCATAATTTTCTTCTTTCAAAATAATATAATAATGACTTAATATAATGACAATGATGATAATAACAATGTCGATTAGGTTTCACCTAAATTAACGAACAAAATAGATTTAATTGTATAATTAATTATATTTTACTTTTTTAATAGTATAGGATCGCGAGTCGAACTGTTAAATTTATAAGTATTGCAGTTGCCACATTGAGGTAAGTAACTGCTTTTTATTAGAGGATAAATGCATTCTTTCTAGTTAGGGGCGTTAATATTTATTATTTTTAATGAATTCATAGCTATTTTATAGGATTTTTAAGTCATGCATTTGATACTTCAATTATGTTATGTATTTGTTGGAGGCTTTAATTATTGCTCATGATAAAATGACTGTCATAATTTATTACTGTAAAATTTCCTATATAATTGAGTTAATCCTACAATTATGATACTTTCTTTTCTAGCACTTCACTAATATGAATTTGCATTTGTCATATCACAAGTCTACATGAACTATCATGTTGCTTACATATTATACCTATGAAAAATTTGGTATGCTTGTGTAATGACATATAAGTCAATATAACTTTTTTGAATTTTGGCTTACGGGGCCGATGAGCCCACAGAGTGACGATTCTACAATAAATTGCCGAGTTTACTTGGGAGATGGTATTGACATTTTTGGTTTCAAGGTGTGTGTTAAAACTAACTATATAAATAATAAAAAAAACTAAATAATAAGAAATCTGATAAAAAAACAATTGCATATTTTATAGTTACAAGTAAACATAATTGATATTTATCATTTTCTTGTTGTTTTATGATGTTATACATGCACGTATTAATCATTTCTATTAGTTATTCATATTGCAAGTTAGATTCTCTTTGTCGTAATGCTTTAATAGATAGTTGTTATTTACTGAATTTATTTGTTAAACTCACATATTGATATTTTGCATAACATTATCTATTCAGCCATCGATAAAACCGTCTCCACTAGATCAAACTTTTAAACTTTAATTTCCTATCTTGTTGTATTTTTTTTTCAATATTTGTTTTAGCTATTGTATTTTATTTTTTTAAGTCTAGATAGTCGTTTATTTTTATCATTGCAATTTTGATTCAGACAATTTTTTGTTTTCCTATTAGTTATACCAGTGAATTATTAATTATGGAATAAATTATATTTTTGTTTTTATTCCTGTTGTTATTTACATACACATTTCCTTGTGAAAATACTTTTTATTCCTGTTGTTATTTACATACACATTTCCTTGTGAAAATACAAAACAAGTTCAATTCATTTCATCATGTCTTGCGTTACAAAATATACCACTTATCGGATTTGGGTTGCATCTTGGCTCATCTAAAAACATATATTAAAGATTGATTTTTAATTAAACTAAAACTATTTATTTTAGATTTATGATAAACCCATAAATTTAAATCAAATCAAACTACCAATCAACCAAAACAATAGTGTCCTTTCAATTTAAAAACAACCAAAAACCAAACATACACCATTAACCCTCATCCAACCAAACATACAAACAAACATATAAATTTCATTCCATCATTCCAGCCATCCCCACTCTTTCCTTCCCGCTGACAATCATCGATCTACCCTCATCCAGCCACCGCATCCCCTCCTGCTCTTCCCCCGTAGCTGTCCAACACTACCCCAACAACTGAAGCCCGCCTACTCTTTCCCTCGCAGCTGTCCAACACTCCTGCCACCCATCACAACCCTCCTGTTCTTCCACGCAGTTGTTCGACACTCCCCCAATCATCGCAACCCTCTCATGTTGTTGCTGCCACCGCAACCCTCTCATACCACCTCCCCGCAACCTCCATCCTCGTTGTCTCTCACGGATATCTTTTATTGTCAATGTTTGTTTGTTTGTCGGTATGTCCTGCTTTCAAAGTGTCGTGTTTGTAAGCTCTTTCAGTTTAGCAATAATATTGTATTTTGTTTGTAGTTTGGGTTTCCTCATCCGGTGTCATTTGGTATCAGAGCTAGCCCAATCCTAGTTCCTAGCGTCCGCTATTACCCACAAAATTTCCTTCCTACCACCCAATACCCATTCCACTGCCACACGTTCCTAAGCCTAATCCCCCCGTTGATTTTTAAAATCAACAATCTTGACCCAATTATTTTTCACCTTCTTTCACCTCCACCAAAATTTTTTTCCTATGCATTTCTAACCCATAACCATGCCACTAATGAGATACATGCCCGAGTCTTTCCGAGAGGAGATAAGGCGAGAGACCAGCCAAATTCAACGATGTATTACATACATAGAAGATGAAATCCAATGGAAGACTACCCTCGACTGTGATCTGAAAGGTCAAAGAGGGGAACGAGAAGATATAAAGAAGAAGCGAGAAACACAACGCCAGTTCCTCCCAACTTACTACTGCCAAAAAGTCGCAGACTCAAGGTTCCGAAGTGGAGAGACCGCATAACCAAGCAACCCCCTTGCTACAATCCAATGAAATCAATCCACAAAACTGTCACAACCAGAAAATGTTGCAAGTGTCACGCCTTTGGACAAGTTGAAGGAGAATTCATAACCAAGGGAGTGATCTACTTCACCAAGCAAAGTGCCATAAAAAAGTTGGGTAACGACACAACAGACACTGAAGTCAGTGAGGACATAAACGAGGAGAACCAACTTCTAGGTGAGATAAACGATGATCTGGAAAGAGATACATAATTCAAAGAGGATCTACCATTGTTAGCCAACAAGGAAGAGACACCGCCAATTCAAGTTGAACACAAGATAGAGATTCCACCTGAGGTAATAGTAGTCGTTTGGAAAGATAGTGATCTTGATGTAATAAGCATTCAAGCAAAGGATGAAGTGATGGTACCTCAAGTTACTGTTTCACAAACGGTGAGAGGAACATCAACAAAAATAACTTAGGATATCAAAAAAGGGCATGAGTTTGAGGAGTGGACCACCGATACAGGACTACCACAGATCCGAGCATTGCATATTTTTTAGATGTGTAGAACCTTTCCTGAGTTACCCTTACGGAAAGAGGTACAAAATGCCAGAAGAGGGTATTTTGTGACATGTCATAAATATTACGGGGGATTATTCAAAGGTTATTTTCAGTCCAATATGGTGCCCATCGCCAGATGTCCTGACAAATAAAGTGAATCCCAACATCGTAATGGGCCCTAAGAGCTTCATGGGGACAAAAAATCTTCAATGGGAACCAGGTCCCGTTGGTAAAGAGGAGGTCTCTCCTGAGGATGTGTTAGTGAGTGGGGTGCAACTTGCCACAACTTTCACCCCAGCATTGATCTCTCCTCCCATACCAGTTCCTCATCTACACTTAGCCATTTGCGAGGAATGGAAGAAGCAGGTTGCCCCTGGAATGACTTGATACCTGAGTGATGAGAATACCCGTGTACATACAGTTCCAGCTTAAGGCGTGCCAAAGGTGGAGGGATAACTATTCTACCAAAATGTGCTTTGAAACGATAATGCCTACAAGATTGACCTACCAGGGGCTACAACATTTCAGCCAAGTTTAGTGTCGCAGATCTGACACCATACTTGAGGATTCAGAAGTTGCGAAAAATGAGGTCAAAGTTCTCAAGGGGGGAGGACTGTGGACCCCCCCTTCCCTCTTTTCCTTTCCTCCTATTCTCTCTTTCCTTTTTCCCATCTTTTCTTCCTAACACTAGCCAATTATAAATTTCTATTATTTTTGTTAGTCTTTACCTATTCTAAATTCTTCTTATTATAAATATTGTCTAAATTATGAATCCTTATTATTTTTATTCTCTTCCTTAATTTAAAATATTACCTATTATGATCCTTGCCTATTATATTCTATTTCTTAATTAGAAGCTTTGTCGAATAGAAGTCCCAGCCTCTCTTATATATAAGGGTTGTTTTGCTAAGGAGAGGAGGTCTTTTGTTTCTTAAGAATTCAACATTCTGTTTGGATAGCCACAAACATCCTATTTTTGTCTTCGAAGGCTGTATCCAAAGGCAAGGAAGTGCTATGATTGTCCCTCATCCTAGGTGGTGACCGTCTCCAAAGGTCTGAGTGGAGCTCCGACTGTAGCTGGACCCCAAGGAGGTATTTATCTTACCGTACGTCCGTTTTCCTGCTGTCGTTCCATCATTCCAACCGCCACCGCTCCTTCCTTCCTGCTGCCAATCACCGGCCTGCCCTCATCCAGCCACCACAGCCCCTCCCGCTCTTCCCCCGCAGCTGTCCAACACTCCTCCTGCCCATCACAACCCTCCTGCTCTTCTCAACAGCTGTCCAACACTCCCCCGATCATCGCAGCCCTTTGCTGTTTTTGCTGCCGCCGCAGCCCTCTCATGCCACTGCCTCACAGTCTCCTCCCTTGTCGTTTCCCACGGATATCTTTTATTGTTTATTTTGTTTGTGTTTGTTGATCGGTACTTCTTGCTTTCCAAGCGTCGTGTTTGTAAGCTCTTTCAGTTCAACAATAATATTGTCTTTCTTCTGCGGTTTGGACTTCCTTCTCTAGTATCTTTTCAAAAGTGAAAAAACACATTTTCATGCATAGGTTTATCACACCAAAGTGTTATAAGTGTAGATATCAATCTTTGGGGGTTAGATATGTAAGTACATAAGAATTGTGTGGCATGTATGAAAATATCCCTGAAAGAAAACACAAGAATGAGATTAACAGGTATACAGGACATACAAGGATCAGGGTTGGTGAAAATTGATTTGATGGCTAGCAGCACCTTGGAAATTGTCAAAGCAGGGCTCCAACTATCCTTCAGTATATCCAAACTCACATTGCCACCTGAATCAACGTTACAGTGATACATTCGCGTTTTAAACATCACCTGAAATACATAAAGAATAGAAATGATCAAAAAAAGATTCTAGATCTTCATACAATTTTTAAAATAAAAAAAAGACATTTATATACATACCACTCAATTCTTATGAATTTACACATCTAACATCTAAATTTTACTTTTTTTACAATTATAGCACCCAAATATTTCACAAAGCACCTAAAATACCACCGTTTTAACTTTTAAAAGTGAAATGCACCTTTTCATGCATAGTTAAAGTGGTACGTGTGTAAAAATAGAAGTTTGGGTGCTAGATATGTAAATACATAGGAAATGAGTTGGCATGTATGCAAATCTTCCAATAATAATAAAAAAAGAGATTAAAGAATGTGAGTCAATCCTCTTTTGAACTAGTTAGTGCATCAATTCAAGAAAATTCAACATTGCCAATCCATTCGGTGGAATATTAGCAGTTTACGTACACCATTGTTTCAGCATTCCACTGTAGAGCTATGAATGATAGTGACTGTCGCATTGGTATTATGTCAATATCAATATTTATTCAATACAAACACTCACATTCTTTAGATTATAAACAGGGAAAGCTTAGCCACTGTTTGGTTTGACGAAATTGAGATAGAGGAGTATAAAATGAAATAAAATTGGAACTGATAAAAGTAAGGGTGATTTACATAAATATCACTTAATTCTTATGTATTTGCATATCTAAATCTAACACGTAAACTTCAATTTTTACCCATTTGCCACCTTTCCTATGCAAGCAAAGGTGTACTTTACTTTTTAAAAGGTAAAATAGTGGCATTTTTAATGTGATACGAAAGATTTGGGTGTTATAAACGTAAAAAAAGTATAATTTACGTGTTAGATATGTAGGAGAAGTTTATTTCCTTTGAGAAGGTAGCATGTGAGTGATAATGAAAAAAATGCATCTTTTCACATTTTAAAGATAAGTGGGTTGACAGTAGCTACGAGTCCTACAACTTTCAACAAACTTAACAGAGAAGGCATAATGCCGAAGAGGCTAAGGCCATAGAGGAGATTATGGAGGAAATCAAGTGAAAAAATTAATAAAAGTAATAAAATTTTGGTGCAGTGTTTAATGTATGCTGAACAGTAGAAGATGAATAGAAGTGGCATTTGTTGAAATTCATATATTGAAAAATACACTTGCATGATTTGAACATGTATAAAGAACAGTAGAAGATGAATCAAGATGAAAAAACGCCACACCACAAATAATACAAATAGAAGTAGCACAAAAAATATCAAACAAAATAAACTTAAAATGTCGTTCAATAATGAGCAGAGAAAAATATACTTAAAGGATATTAAGTGACAATTCTGTAGGGGGACGAACGTGTGGAGAAAGGCGCAATTTTTAAGATGCACAGGCCAGCCAACATTCAATAGGTGGAGTCAGGCATGAGAAAGGTGCAATTTTCAAAATACAACCAATGTAGAAAATAAATAACAATTATGACAAACCAAATCTAATAATAAAAGTAAAGGGCTGTCCAACCCAAAGTGTATAATATCTAAAGTGCGGTTCATAAATAACAATTGCTGTACCTTGGGAGGTTTGAATGGATAATCATACGGAAAAGTAATGTCAAGAAAAAATATTCCACCTTCATATGGTGATCCTATAAATTGACAAAAATATAATTAAAAAAATCAGAGCAAAATAAATAAATAAATAAATAATAGAAAACTAGGAAATAACATAGAATTATCAGTAATAGTAAACAATGTGCAAGAATGGCATTCTCAACAGTTAATTCTTACGTATAGGATTAATCACAGATTCACAACAGATTAGCAAAACATTTAAAAAAGAAATAAAATAAGGAAAGGTATGGTGCGTCCGCATAGTTTTACCAACAGAAAATAATTAGGCAGACTACCAGAAATCAAGTGAGATTAAAAGAGTTTTTGGCCACACCGAGGATTCAAGTTAAATAGATTTTAGTAAAACATGTAAATCTTGATTATTAAATCCAGATGTATTAAATCCAGAAAAATGTTTGGCATGATTAAAGTTAAATCCAGTTAAAACCGTTTGCAATGTTTGATGAACACGTCTCTTCCTCTTGTGCAACGAGAAACGACGAGGCCTTCCTCAAATCCATTAAATCCATCTATCGATCGGATTTATAAAATCTGGGGTTTACATTACAGTGAAGAAGAAAATGGATTTAGGTAAGTGTCAGATTAAACTCCCCTATTTTTCGCAATTGGCTGAATTTACGATCAATCCAATGCGAATCCATTCATGCTTGCTACGGCATTTTATTACTTGGCTGGCAAAAGAAAATACACGATAACATAGACAAAAAGAATTTAGCAGTCATATATTTGCATTTTCAAAATTAAAGGATTCATATAAAATTATAGTTGCAAATATCATACACTATCAAAATCACTCACCATAAATTACAAAGCAACTCACCTCACAGTAGAGCCCTAAAAGACTCATCATAAGAATTAAAATGGGCTTACTCAATGCATGGAGCTCAGCCAAATTTGAACGAACCGACATAGAATCAAAATGAAGGATTTCAGTTTCAATTCGAGCCAAGCGAAAAGTTCTAGATTTTGAATCAAGTTTCAACTTGATGCAAGACAAACTACAAAATTTATAAATATTTTTACTCGCAAATCAAGATTATTATTTATATAAAAAATTCAAAATTTATTTATAAAGTCATAATAACAGATATATTATATATAAATGCAAATATGTGTGTGTTGGAACAAATGTATAATGCTATGGAATTGTGAATGCACATATCTATGTATATACACATATAAATATGTGCATGTATCGTATATCAAGTTGATTTCAAGTTGAATTGAATTTAGTTCAAGGGAGCCATCTTCAATTAAGGGCATGTTAATTTTAGTTTGAATCAAATAATATCAAAGTGATTAACAAAGAAGTTTAAAGTTTCAGACAAGATCACCAAACTTCAGACAAGATTACTTCTGCCTATGCAGGCTCAGGGAGAGATTATGATGTGAACCCAATTGTAATTAATATAGCAATTAAATGTGATTAATTAATATATTACTTAACTTAAGATGAGCAATGTACTTTATGAATACCCATTGATTGAAGCAATGAGGATATGATTTATAATGAGTATGTTTACTCTTTTATCTTTTACTCCTTTTAGGAGCTTTGGTAAGCTTGCATAGCTCGATTACGATCAAGGATCACATCAATGGTGCTTTCGTTGTTAATTCCACCTCCATTCTCAAACAATAACAAATCTAGTTTTTATCGTGTCTCTCAAATCTATCTCCACCTTGAAACTAAGTTCTGCCTCTGCTAAGAAACCAAATTCATCTCTTGCATCAACCGACTAAACCTCTCACAACCAAAAACTTCCACATCGACTTCCAAATTTGTCATCCATCCCATGCCATCTCATCAAGATCCATCATGAAATTGCATCTTGCGAATCAGCTTGTTAAAAATCATGCAAGTGAAAAGGACTTGCATCAACTCCACCCCATACAATGCCAATATAGTTCAAATATGCCCTGGCTATCTAATACAGCCAAAACTAAAAACAAGTTCACTGTGCCAAGCCAAAACTAGAGTCTTGCAATCATAGCCAGCCAGATTCCACACACATTCCACCAATAGTTCTATGAAAAAAAATTTCCCCTAGAGACAATAAAATTCCTTTTGAATCTAGCTACAACACCACAAAATCCTTCACATTTATTCACTTTCCCAATAAACGTCTTAAGAACATCCCTTTCGAAATTTTCAATCACGATTCCGCCTCGTTTGAGCTTAGGAAACATGCATCCTTCACTCCCAATCACTCAACCTCTCCATTATCACAATCCATCATTACTACTAAGTCGTCGCTGCTCCAGGGACAATTGTTCCCAAATTACAAGTCACGTTTTGGCCACAACATTCCACTATGCAAATAAAAAAGAATCAACATATAGTTCGAAAGTCACACATCCGTCAATGATCATAGATTTCCATCACGTTAACGATGCATGAACTCATTTGCATTCTCATTCAAATTCTATCTTATTTATGAAAACAATGTTATGCACACTATACGATAATTTTCCAGCCATTTCTTTCTTGCAGCAATAGCATTTGTTCCATTTTCATTAATTTTCTTGCAGAAGGAACTTTCCCTTGTTTTAATGGAGGATGACAATTATTTTCTTTAGTATTTTCATGGAAGACTCAACACTTTGAATGAGGAGGTGGTATCTACCATTGTTTTCTTACAAAAAATTAGTATGATATGAAACCTTACATTAGAAATAGCTACTCACCACTTATTGAAACCTTACAATAGACTTGATATATCATAATATATTTCATTGTTTTCATGTTAAATAACTCTTCTTCATCTAATGCATTTCATTTTACCTTTTTGGTTGAATGTAAATCATTGCTCCCAGCAAAATTAATAAACTCTCTATCTCAAACAACATGGCCTCTGGCACACAACGCACACAAGCATATTTATCAAGTTAGTCACGATTTAAACAAATTATTTTCGAGCAATTCATCCCTCGCTCCAAGCAAATTAATCTCAACTTCAGGCCAACTAAAATCAGACCTATTTTCAAATAATTTCAATTGCCAGAAAAAATTTAGCAACCCTTATCAACATTTGTTGTTCGCAAACAATAAAATATGGTCTCAAACCGAGTAAAGAAGACAAGGAGTGTCATCAACTTAAAAAAATGGACTAAAAATATAGAATCAAGTCTGTTAAGATTTTAAAGTTACCAGTAGGGCCAATGATTGTGGAGATCCAGTGGTACAGATTGTCGCCTTTAGGGCCAGCGGAGCAATCCGACGGTGGATCGGCGTTCAGCTCCATCATTTCTTTCTGAATCCTCTTCCCTGAAGATGACACGGATGTGGCCGACGGCCATGGCCGGACCCCGCTCCCACCTACTCCACCGCCTCCTCCACCGCCCAAATATGGTAGATTCGTGGAGGACATTGACTAAACCCTAGGCCAGTTGCTCTGCGTCAGTGGAGTCCATTTGCGTGGGTAAGAGCTCCGCGTCAGTTGAGGCTTTTTTATTTAACAGTATGAAGAGTACTCTATATCTGAAATAGAGTGCTACATTTATAAATCTGAATGTTTTTGAATGCTATACATTATATATTTTTCTATTATTTATTAAATAAAAATTAGAAAGTAAAGCTTGAGTTTATTTGACTAGTAGATGAATCTAAACTTCTTAAAAGGGAAATATATATATATATATATATATATATATATATATATATATATATATATATATATATATATATATATATATATATATATAAATTAAAAACTAAAATTTAATATTTGTTTTATGAGATAAATTTTTAAATCATATCAAACTAGTATTCTTTTATGTTTATAAAATTAAGGAATTGGATGGTGTGGGATATGATGCAAGTGCGCTGAGCCAACTTAAACTCGAATAATTAAGAGTTCACAAGTTGAGTTTATTGAGCAATGAGCTCAAACTTGAGCTTAGATTCATGCTCATTTATTATACAGGCTCGAGCTCGAGTTTAGCTTGACTCGGCTCATGAGTTTGTCAAGTGAGCTCGAATATATTAATTTAATTATTGGTTAATTCCTTAAACTCACACTTTGGTTTTTTCTTGTTTTACTATTTCATTAATTTTTAATATATTTTTTTTGTTAGAATCTTCATAACTAAACTCAAAAACTAGCTTTCGAGCCAAAGTCAAGTCAGACATAATCGCCACAAGCAGAGTTTGAGCTCAGATTAGGAGCTCGAGTTCTCGAGTCAAACTCGAGCTTAAACCAATCATATATCTCAAAAGTCGAGCTCGAGTATAGAGCGACTCGGGCTTGATTAGTTTTATTTAGCACGTGCAGTAGGAGCAATGGTGACGAGAGTGGCAACTCTGCAGGGGCAAAGAATGTGTGAATAAAATGATCACAGTGGAAGAACTTAGAGAGCATCGTCTTAAGAGGGGATGAGACGTGCTAACCTTCATTTTACAAGTTTCATACTTATATACATATATATATATATATACATATATATATACTCTACTAATAAGATAATGACGATGTTATTTTTTCAAATATAATTTATTTAAAATAATTTAAAATTTTAATTTGTTCTTAATTGAGCTAATACCTTTTTTTCTAATCATGATTAGGATAGTGAAATTGGCTCAAAGATTGTGAAACGCTCGTAAATCAGATTGAATTTTAGCTCGAATTGAACCATTCAAGCCGAGCTATGACCCAAATTAAATGATCAAATTTATTTTAATCCGTTCTCGGCTCGAATTGGGTTCTAATTGGGATCGAAAAAAAATTATATGCATTTGCTTATACAACACCTAAATTTTTAATTTTACATGCATTATGAATTATGAGCTCAATTGGTGAAATTTATTTTGCTTGAGCTGGTTTGAATCCCCTCTTTTCACCAAAAAATATATTTTTTTTATATTGAACTGGCCTAGGCCAAGCAGGGTATCAAGCCAAACCGATCTGATTCATGAGCTAAAAATGACATTTGAGCCAGCTCGAAAATCAAATCAACCTACACTGGATCAAACCAAAATTTATTGGATCAAAACACGACCCGTTCAAAAATAATTCGACCCGATATCAAGCCGGCCCCAAATTGTCTCTAAATCAAATATTTCACACCCCTAATCATGATGAGTGCTCACTCACACTTTCAAAATTTTTTATTTTATTTCATACAAATATGCTATTAATTCAGGCACAATAATCTTTATTTCCACCAAATCTTTTGTCCTGCTCACGCCGCTTAGACAAGACACTGGAAGGGCCACCCTCCTCTCATCTTCAAAATCTGAAATCACCACCCCAAATGCTTCAACTTCATATAACCTTCCAAAATTTTAATTTGTTACATAAAAAGGTATAATTTAACAATAAAGCTGCAAATAAATAATCTTTTACAAAAACAACAAGCTCATCATGCATCCTTAAATAATGCATATTTGCAAAAATACCTTTTTTTTTTTGCTGGAATCACATTTTGCCACCATGTCCACAAAACCAATGATTATATATATATAATCATTCATTCAATATTCCTTCTACAAAACTGATACTGATGAACACTGAAAAACTAAAAATTGAATAATAAGAGCAATAGAAGAAGGAAGAGGTGCAGTAGTGGAAGAACTTGAGTTTTTGTCATGCTGTTCAAAGGGCTCTCAAGAACAGATCCTGCACCTCTGCTTCTGCTGGAGTTCATCCCCTTGCTGAGAAAACCAAAAATACAAAATTAAAATGCAATGAAGATAGATTTCAAATGTTCTGACTTTAATTTGATCAAGATGAATTACTGAATTTTATAAGAGAAATTTACATGCGCACCACACATTTATAAATCTATGTATGAAAAGCTGGCATTTTGCTTTTAAATAGTTAGTAAAAATAGGATTTTGGATGTTATAGATTTGAGTGCTATGAATGTAAATAAGTTTAGGAGTTGATATGTAAATACATAAGAGCTGTGTGGTATGTATGTAAATGCCCCATCATTATAATCATTGGGATGAATGCCACGTAGAATTTCACTTACCATGCTTACAGAAAACTCATCCTGATTAAATTTTAGACAGTATTGTGATTGCAATTTTGTCATGAAATTAATGAAAGATCATTTAGGCTTACCTCCCTGAAAAAATGCATAAGCCATGGCCTACAATATAAGAAAGAAAGACAATATGTTAGTACAAGAAACATAATGGCAAGTTGTGTATGCATGAAGAAAGAACTAGGCTTTTTTAGCTCTTAATATATATATAAATATATATATATATATATATATATATATATATATATATATATATATATATATATATATATATATATATATATATATATATNATATATATATATATATATATATATATATATATATATATATATATATATATATATATATATATATATATATATATATATATATATATAGATTTTAATTTGAAAAGGTAACTTTTATACATTGTACATATTAGCAATTAAAGAACACTGTTGCCTTATCTTTGAGTGCCATCTTTTCATCTTGGTCGTGCCGCAGGGGGAGAGTGTCGTGCCAACTTCTGACTTCATTATTTGATAAACATAACGTTGGAGCCAGCATATTCGTCAAACTAGGCTAGGCTTGTTGATATGATAAGGCTACAAATTGTTTGCGACACGAGTTGTCTTGAATAGAGCTTGCTACGCCCACCTCCAACTTTACGGTTTGATGAACATGATATTAGAGCCTACATATTTGTCGAGCTAGGCTAGGCTTGTGATATAATTAGGCTACAAAGTTTTTTGTGACATGAGTTGTTTTGAATAGAGCTTGCCGTGCTCACCTCCGACTTCAATGTTTAATGAACGTAACATTGGAGCCAATATATTCGTCAAACTAGGCTAATACGAGTTGTCTTGAATAGAGCTTGCCACGTCCACCTCCAAATTCACCATTTGATGAATGTAACATTGAAGCCAACATATTCGTCAAACTAGGCTAGGCTTGTTGATATGATTAGGCTACAAATTGATTGTGCCACGAGTTGTCTTGAGTTTTGCTTTTAACAAAAGATGAGCCTCTTTGTATGACAAATCATCGCATTACAATTCCTCCATCTATTAAATCCGATTCTCTTTGTCACTATCAACTTTGATTTTCAAATATTATTATCATATGGCATTTCTTTATCACCATCATAGTTAGCTCATACCCAAATGTAAAAATTTGACTCTTGATGTCAAATTGACAACCAATTGTAAAAACTCAATTCAAATATAATGAAATGAATTTAAATTTGAATTTTGCTAGCGAAACGAAAAACCGAACCAATCAAAATTTTATAAAACCGAACCGAAACTAATCTGAAATTTAATAAGATTTAAATGGTTTGATTTTAAAGAAACCAAAATTTAGTCATTAGTTTGAATTGAGTTATGAATAAACATTAAGAATTACATATCTTACATATATAATATCACTTTTCTCATGAATCTTTCATTTAATTTTAAAATTTCAGTTTTTTGGTTAAATGAATTACAAAACCAAACTAATAACTGAAAACTCGATATTGAGGAGTTAAAACCCAAAAACCGAAACGTATTTTTGGAATCAAACCAAATCAACCAAACTTATTCGGTTTGATTCGATTTTTCGGTTTGACCAAATAATGCACATTCTACTGAGAAGCAATGCTCCATGACCTAACCTTATTATAATGTGAAACATGCCACCCTTAAGTGGCCTACAACTTAACTTGATTTAATGAAGAAACACATTAAAAAGGAGTAGGATGTCACCCTTAAGAGGCGCGTCGCAAGTTAGCCCGATTTAGGTGAAAAATAAGTATGGGCTCTATATATTTAAATCTAAGATTAGATGTAGAACATAAAACTTGAGAACACTGAATAAGACAAAGAAATTGGTGAATACTATGATAAGAAGAAGATTCAAAATCAATATTTATATAAAACTTAAAGAAAAAGGAAAAAAAAATTTAAGGATATTGGAGTTTTTATGCCCACAACAAAGTTCTCAAAACCTTGTTAATTATGGCATCGACGAGGACAAAGCATAAGATCTTGGTGAAAAATTCAAAGACCCCTACCAATCAGACTAGTTTACAGTTTACACCAACACAAATTTGAAGAGGTTATCAATTATTGTATGCCATAAATATTTACAATAAAAGCGGAATTTCATTAATAGTGGATAAAGAACTAAAAGATCAAAGTTATTAGATTATTTGAGTTAATGGATCTAGAAGGACAGTCTATGAAAAAAACTTGACATCATAATATAAAGAGAGATTTAGCAACAAATTGATGAGGTGTAAATGATTATGAAGGAAAAGACTAATGATTAAAAATTGAATATTATTGATATGTATAATGAATATAAGAAAGCAAATAGACATATAATTAGTGTAAATTGTAAAACAATAATGATAACTTTGGAAGATTTGTGTGATAGGTTCAGCATTAAAACAGGGAAAAATGAACTATAAATATAGCGAAGCAAAAATAAGTAATAAATGATAGATACAATAAAAGCTAGTAAGATATTGGTTAATGATGAGAATGGGCTGAAAGATGAAAATGTTCCTTCAATGATGTATTGCATGGGAAAGTTAAAAATAAAATTATTTCTGAAATGTATGATAAAAAAATATAATGAATTATATTATAGATTTATAAAAAAATTAAATTGGAGATAGCTCTGATGAGATGCATAAAGATAAGGCTTGTAATTTAGATGAAATACCTATTATGATTTGTAAAGTCACATAGGATATTGCAATGATTTGATTAACATATTTTATAATGAAATTTTGAATATTAAAATATCAAATGATTGGAGAAAAATATATTTTAAGATCAAAATTTAGGAATAAAGATGACATTTAAAATTATGTTGACCATAGAGAAATCAAAATTATATTTCATAATACGACAGAAAACAATAAATATAAGCACAAAAAAATAACAAGAATTTCAAAAAACCCATTTAGTTTCATGGAAGGAAGATCGATTATTTTATTTATTTATTTTTTTTTATGAAGAGAACTCATGGAGAAGAATAGATAACAAAGTAAATGATCATCATTTGTCATTTTATCCATATTGAGAAGGCAAATGATCCAATACCATCATAGTTAATTTAGTGTGTTAAAAAAAATAAGTATGTAAAAAATATATGAATGTTACTACAAATATATATAATGAAGCATTGATTAGTACTAGAAATGGTTGTGAAATATAAAAACTAAAGGTATGATAGAGAATCAAAGATGAGTTCATGTCTTTTTTATATTGACTATAGAGATATTTTAAAAGAAAAATCGAAGCGGGACGCATTAGTGTTTTTTTTTTTTTTACAGATGGCATAGTTATAATTAGTGAGGTATATATTAAAATAAGACAAAAAATAAATTGCTGGAAGAAAATATTTAGAAGTTGAGGCGTTATAATTAAAAAAACATAGCTTGCATATATGATATATAATTTTAATGAGTATAATTTTAACATATAATACTTAATCAAACAAATAATGGACACATAACTTCTATAGTTAAATCAAACCAGTTAAAATGGAGAAGTATCTTCATATTTTTGTGTGGTAAAAGGATATTGATTTTATAAAAATGTAATTACAACAATAATATTGTATGAATACTGTCGGCTAACTTTTTTATTTTGAAAATAATTTTAAATTTAATTTAATATAAGAGATATATAGTTGGGTTTTGAAAGTAGTATGTTTTAATTTTTGAAAAATGAGACCAAATGTATCTCATTAGTTTAATAGTTTGCAAAATCGTGTTTGATACAGCGAATACTACACCATCCCGAAAAATAAGTTTATGCCTCGACGATGGACTCAATCCTACAAACTAAGAGATTTGTGATATTTATTTGGTCTGCGAATTTTTTATGTGTGACCAACAAACTCCCCTACCTCATATAAAGTTTAAGTAGGATTTATTTTACCTGGATTCCAAGTTCCCTATAGAAGCAAGCCCCTATAGTTAATTACATCCTAAATGACGGAGATCACTTGAGAAAATTCTTTATGATAATCAGAAATACTAGTCTTCAAGAATTCAAAGTTTAATTTTTCACAGTAGGACGTGGAAAAGCAAGTAGGAGTGGCTCAAATAGGAACAATTATTTTCAGAAGTCCAAAAGAAGGAAAAGGTAGTGGACGTCACGGTTCCTGAGGAGAACCTTCAGTGACTTTCGAAACTATCATACCGTGTGACTGCGGTTTAAAAATGATGTTATTCGAGTGTTCAATCCTGTCAATTTTATTATTTGAGACTTACATTTACATAATATCTGATTATGCAAATAGCCAGCAGAGATAGGAGGATTTACGTCATACCGGACAACAACCTCGAAACTTTAGGTGAGTTAAGACTCACGCTACACAACATAGTTGCAAAAAAGCGTAAAAAGAGAGAGGATTTACGTCATGCTAGGTGAGCTACCTTGAAATCCTATAACTTGCTATTTAGACTGAGAGAGATTGTTGAAGAAGATCCTCTTGTTGTTCAATCCAAGCTCCTTGTCGTGTTGCTTATAAAGTTGGCGCTAAACTCCTTATTGAAGTAGCAGTTCTAAAGTATAAGGTTCAAAAATTTTACCATGTGTTTTTAAATGACAAGTTTTGTTATTATTTAAGCATTATGAGAAGAATGAGGGTTAAAGTTAATTAGTGCGACACTAGTTAAGATCTCATGGTTCCCTCATTTCAGTACCATTTTTTTTTTAATTTACTTAGTCTAAACGAGTTGTTAAGCTCATTTAAACTGGGGAGATCTCATTAGCAACCGTGGGTTACCCCATCCGAGGGACTCCCGCAAATTCAAAAGAAAGTGTTATGCTTTTTGTTTTGTTTTGTTTTGAAAATATTGTTTTGCTTTGAAAATTAAATTGCAACCAGACATGCATGATATATATTAAACCAAGAGTAAATTACAGTGATAAAAATGACAATAAATAAACTGTACACGCGTCTGTCATATTCGCGCTATTCCCGCTGCATAGTTAGCTCATAAGACATAATATAATTTACAAGAAATTTAAATAAATTGCAGGAAAAGAAAGAAAACAGTAATTCTATCGTAAAAAAAACAACAAAATGAGTCGTAACGACAACTAGAAACTCCAAACAACAATCCTAAGGCTTCCTACAACTCCAGACAACAGCTAAGAACTCCAAACACAACTTCAGCGCTTCCTACAGTATCCTACAACGATTCACAACTTCAAACAGCTCTCCTAGTGCAATTAACAGCTCCCAAACAGCCTCCTACAACAATTAACATCTCCCAAACGGCTCTAACAGTAATTCTAAACTTCAAACAACACTTCTACAACCCTTCTATAGCTCTCACAGCACTTTAAAACTTCAAACAACACTTCTACAACTTTCTTACAGCTCTCACAACACTTTTAAACTTCAAATAACACTTTTATAGATTTCCTGCAGCTCTCACAGCACTTTTAAACTTCAAACAGCACTTCTACAGCTTTCTTACAGCTCTCACAGCCTTTCTATCACTAAACAACAGCTAACAACTCCCAAACAACCACCTACAACAGCTTTTTAAGGGCCCATTTGGTGAAGCTTATTGGGAGCGGCGGCGTTTTGAAAACGCTGCCTCCCTATTTGATAAATACGTTCGCACGAGATTATTCATCCCGCACTGCGTCCGCGTTTGATAAATTCTTTATGTCGTTCGACGCAGTGCGAGCCCCGTATCCGGCGTTAGCGATCCGCGTTGTCCTAGGAATTTCGGAGGTGCCCTTGATCTCCCTCGCTATAATCCTTTCTTGTTTGTCGCCCTAGAGGAGATCAAACCTTCTTCCTTTCCAATTTTCTTTCCTGATCAGCAGGTATCCTTTCGATTTCCCTAGCTGTGATCCTTGGAAAGCTTCCTTTCGATTTCCCTACTTTAATCTTCTTTCTAGGAAGTGTAGATGCAAGAAATGAAAAAAATTTCTTTTCGGGTGAAATATGAGTACATTACGGGTTTTTAGCTATAGCCCAGTTGAGATCTATGACATGAGTTGTTTTCGACATCCTCTGATTTTTGACATTTTCTCTGGTTTTTGGGTTTAGGCCAATTGAGATATGTTTCATTTTTTATGCCCCGATATTTTGGCATTTTATCTGGTTTTTGGATTTGGGTTTTGCTAGCTGCGATCCTTGGAAAGCTTCCTTTCTCTAATCCTTTTTCTAGGAAGTGTAGGTATAAGAAATGAATTTTTTTTTTTTGTATGAAATATGAGCCCATTAAGGGTTTTTAGCTATAGCCCAATTGAGATATGTGGCATGAATTGTTTTCGGTATCTTCTGGTTTTTGGCATTTTCTATGGTTTTGGCTCTGTTTGTTTGATAGGAGATGTTGGCTCCGATTTTAAGCAAATTGGTCAATGTATTATTGTTTAGCTGCAGTTTGTGTGATGGAGAATTTGCAAGAATTTCTGTTATGCAGGAATTTCGAATAACCCAATGTTGATTTGGCTATACATTGAAGATTATGGGCTTGCTTCATGAAAATGCATCTCAAATCATTACGGAATTATTTATTCTTCTATGAAAGCATACTAGCGTGTAATTGTAATGTTTCAAACTTATATCTACCTCGTCATTGAGAGGATTCCATACTCTTACCTTTCGATTTATGTTAATTGTAATGTTTCAAACCTATATCTACCTCGTCATTGAGAGGATTCCATACTCTTATCTTTCGTTTTATGTTAAGAATGACAATAGTTATAGCATTAGGGAGTTAAGTACGTATAAGGAAGCTTTGTTTTTATATGAGGCAATGGTCTTTCCGTAGATATTTTCATCTTTGACATATCAGGAGGTTTTGTTTTTATAAATAAAAAGGATTTGATATATGGAGGCTTTGTTTTTATATGAGACAATGGTTATAGCATTGGGGCTTTTATATAAGGAAGTTTTCTTATGGTACTCACGAGAGTGTGAGAACTGTATGCATCTTTTGGAACTGATCTGTGATGATTGTATGATTCTGCACTATATGTTTCTGTACTACCAGTAAACTATTCTGAATAAGCTGCCCCAAACAGTTTTATAAGACAGGGGGGCATGAATGTCATTTAACCACCAATAAACTAATCTGAATAAGCTGCCTCAAACAGCAAACCAGATTATTCTGATAATCTGCTAATCAGCAAATTATAAATAATCAACAGCTGCGCCAAACAAACCCTAATCTTGAAACAACACTTCTAGCACCAAACAACGGTTTTTTAAGCTTCAAACAACACTTCTAACACTAAACAAGCTAACAGCTCCCAAGAGCCACCTACATAAGCTTTTAAGCTTCCCCCAAGCGGTGCCAAAACAGCCAAAATTTTATGCAACAAAGAGGTGCACACATCACCTCAAGACGACCACTGAAATTGCCCCAAAACAAGTGCCCGAAAACACTTCATAAACCCTTCGTGCCAACAAGTGTTTCAACAAGCTCCTAAGTAGCATGTTTGTAGACTAAAATAACATCAAATTATGTATGGTTAGCCACAATGATAAATCCAAAAGCTTACTTTTGTTCCGAAATTTAAAAAGATGCGGCAATTTTATTTCACTTGGAGATATAAATTGATAAAGAACGGATGACAGTAACCCAATTAGCAGTGTTTGTCTGTTATGAGCTAAAGGGGAAATGGAGTTATCCTACATGATCGCAAGGGAGCTCAACACTAACTGTTCCTTATCTGATGCAACACATCTTAAGTTTGTTCAAGTAAATAACTTAAAATGTATGTACCTGATGCATTCATGTATAATAAAACAATGGGGCTTTCTTCAATCCAGCGATTGATTGTAATCTCATGTAGGAAGAAAAGCTAGTATTTTATTGGGATGGCATAAAAAAAAATGATTCGATATAAAGATTTAAATCAAATGGTTGCTTCAATGATAATAGTGTTTAGTTTCAGCACAAGAGCAAAAAGCCATAATGCATCCAAATGTAGGGCCATGAACAAAAGCTTTCCACTTTTCACATTGACGCGAATGGAAAAACAGTGGACATATAGCGGCCAAATCCTACTATTATTCAAAATTACGCCTGCTAGGCACAGGAACTTGTTGTGGCGTATAATTCAAATATACCACACTTTAAAATTAGTCTTGTGACGCCAAGTGAGATTGAAAGGGCAAAACATAAACCATATCTTAAAATCAAAACTATGATCGAATTCAAATATTAGCTCACAATCCTTAAACAATAATCAAAGTCAAAATGATCAAATAATTGGAGTTTCAATCCAGTTAACCTGCTACAAATCCTACTCCCAAAGTTTCAACAGAATTTAATTTATTGCCTCCAACGAACAGGCTTACCTCAGTCGATGGTTTCGGGGAGGAGCAGAGCAAAATGAGCAGAAACAGCAGTAAGATCGATGTATTTTATTTGTACAGCGATATCGTTGTTGTCTTTCCACGTGCAGCTAACGGACAAGCTTTCCTTCCTCTATTGGTTCGGTTAGGGGTTGTTCAGCGCGAGAGAACGTCGGTGCAGAGGAGTCGGTCGTTAGAGAGAGGATCCGAGGGCGAAGCAAGCGAGTGTTTCTGGCGCAGAGGGAGGAGGCGAGGGCTTTCAGTGGACAGGTCGGCGAAGCAGGCTAGCGGGTTTCTTCAACACAAAGAGGAGATGGTGGGAAGAGTTCTTCCGTCGCGCGAGAGGGTAAGTAGGGGATTCAATCGCGCGAGAGGGTAAGTAGGGGATTCAATCGCGCGAGAGAGAAAGTAGACGAGAGCAAGACAAGAGGGGGGAGGTCAAATGCCCCGTGGAGGAGGCGAGCAGGCGAGGGTTTTTTAGTGAAGAGAGAGAAGCGAGCGGGGAAGGGAGGCAAGCAAGCAAGGAGACCGAGTTATCCCAGGCAAAAAGGAGTTGAGCGAGATATGTATCCCGAAAATTCCAAAATGCTGTTACGCTGAGTTTGGCGGGCACATAAATGATTTCCATGTGTGGAGGCTCAATTGAAAAAATCTTAAACACTTAATTATATTCAACTAATGTGAGATTAAATGATAAATTTGAAATTTGAAATTTGAAATTTGAAATTCGAAATCATGTGAGCTGAGATGATTAGCTCGTGTCCAGTTCGAACTGAACCCGAATTGCACCTGGGCTGAGCCTAGACTCGCACCCCCAATTAAATATTCAAGTGCATCAATTTTCGTGTCGTTTATGCGTGCACGGAACTATAGCAATATGAGTGTCTTTTCTAGTTAAAATTGACATTCCGGACGAGTTCGTGCGGTCTGTTTCGTCATCCAGGACCGTCCGGACAAGTTTGTCAATAATCGAGTAAAAAATGAGTCAAATTTAATTTTGAATTTTGGGTTTGTGACAGATTATTTTAAAAATTGATTTTGGTTTAATTGATTGTGTGATGTGTGAATTGTGGTGTTCGCGTTGTCGAGTCATGGAGGGTTCACCTATGGCCGTCTGATCCTGTAGAAACTCATTTTTGGGCCATCTACATGTTAGTCCTTAACCCTTACAACTAAAAGTCGAGTGTTTGAGACTACTCATGCGAGATCTTCACAAAAATGAGTCAGGAAGTGGTTCGAAGTTCTATGGGGGATGGGCTCCATTACTAGTCCGCTAGGATGGTCAATAAGGAACACCTAAAGATAAATCATGGGTTCTAGGAGTAGGAGACTAAGACCTCACTGAAAATGACGTCAACAAATACAAAAATCAATAATATCTAAATTTAGTGTAGCATAAATAAAAATATTAAGATTGTTCTATGACAAAACTAAGAGGATTGGAGTGACTTTTATTGAGGATAAAAATGATTACAACTAATGATAAAAAATGCATCCAATAGATGAATTGAAAAATTGTTTTTCGCGGTTTTGCAATTATTGGTTGACCAAAGGTTTTTTTTGAAAAATTTTTTTCAAATTGTTTTAAAAAAAGTATCAGATCTCACACGACACTTAACGAAACTGTATGATAAATGAGAATTCAAATTGGAAATCCCAGAGTTATTTTATTAAATGACTAAAAAAAATTGCAAATCACAAAAAGTTAGGGTAGAGCTAAGGATGATGTGAGATGATGAGTTGATCCTTTTAGAATTAGAAATAATTTAGTTAGGGCTTTTTCTTTTTTTTTGTGAAAGATGTTTCTTCTCCAATTACTGCAATTGCAGAGTGACTATCAATTTTGATTTGTNTGTTTCTTCTCCAATTACTGCAATTGCAGAGTGACTATCAATTTTGATTTGTCAATCATGAAATGATGAAAATTCTAGTTCTGCAACTTTGATGCTAATATGAAGATGAAATTCAAGCAAAGACACATTTTTTTAGGTGAAACACATGCTCTTTTGAAGTTATATTATATCCCAAATAACTTGGTAAAAGCGTTAACTTTGCTCCAGATTCTGCCTACACTAGGCCTTGGTATGATCTACTAACTTAAAAGAATGTTGCATGCATTATTGTATTGGATGGGAAAAAAACTATTCACAGCTAACTTTAGAGTGAAAAAAAAAAAATTAAGATGAATGCATTGCAAAACAAAGGAAATAAACATCTATACTTGTTTGGGTCAGGTTGATCTAAGTCATCTAATGAGCTCAAACATAGCCTAAAAATTTATAGAGCAATAAAACAGCTTAAATCAAGCTGAGAACAAATGTAAACTGCTCCAAGTTCAATCGAGTCCACCTTCCAATAAGTCGCCTAAACCATCATCGGAGCGGAACTCCATCTTTGGAACCTGGCTGTCCAATAAATTTTTGAGATGTTAAACCATCAGTGAGTACTATGCAAATTTTCCATTTAAGATATCTCATTCAGGAACCAACTTCACAGTCACCCATCACCCGACTAATTATTGTCATTCTAGCTATTGTATACAAATATATTTTTGTTCTACACATCCTATAATGTTGTTCTTAACTCAACAAATAGGGAGGGGGGCAATTTTCAAACTTTGGGCATGCAATTTTCACAATTAATATTGAAAATTTAAACAATCAATTTAGTTTATGAGACCAAATCCATCAATATATGACAAAGATGTTTGAGCATTATGAATCATAGAGAATAGGAAGATGATTGCTTCGTATTTGAGCCATTACAACTAAAACAAGCAAATTAGTTTAGCGTGTTAGCACATGGATTGGAATCGCAACCAGTAAAGTGCGGAAAGAGTCGTCAACAAGGGAAGTGAGTTCTGATCATGTAGATTAAGGGACAAGTGAACGAAAAGGTGTGGAATTTATAAGAGGACTGGAAGAGGGAGAAGACAAAGACCACCCTGATACAATATTGAAAGAGACTTCCTTTGTATTATTAACTAGAAATGAGTAACAAAGCTTCCTTCAATTGCACCAAGCTTCACCATCTTCCACATTTGCTTCGTTTTTGGCCAAAAAATCCTCAACTATGAAAGGGCTTTTAAACATTATCATGAAATCTTTGTTTCAATTGATCTTATAAAAACTCGCGACCCAATCCAAGAAATTAATTGCACTTGTAAGAAAATTATAGGAAGGCAAAGAAGTCCAAAGCTCAAGAATTCAATCAACAATGCATTATAACGATGTGATCTATAGGCAAATCAAACTATTGCAAAATTTGTGGTTTTTCCAACAAAAATAAATTTTTAAAAAGAAATGGATGATTGCCCAACTATTACTTATCAGTATAGCCTTAAAATTAAATTTATTCTTGTATCGCCCATCACGTAGTGTTTTCCTCAACTCTCAGCCGTAAGGTACATGATTTCACAATCAACATAGGATTGAGACACCCAAACTAGCTAGTGAAACCAAATCCCCAATCTCTCTCTCAACACTGTTGTACTCTAACTAGAAAGTCTAAGTCCACTTCTCCACAGGACAGTTCTTAGGAGAGATCCAAGGGTACAAATCCAGATTCAAGTCAACTATCCCAAAAATTCCGCATCATTAAATCTTGGCTCGTGTCTACAAGTAAATTTGAACCAAAATCTATTGAACAATCTTGGAAACAAGAAAAAAATTAAGGAATCAGAAGAACGATTGGAGTAACAAGTATTAATGACAAGTTAACTACAAAGATGAGGTAGTTTGGACATCTATAAAAAGGATAAAAAAATACATCTATTAGACGAACATATATGATTAATAGTGAAAAATTATGACAGATGAGGGATAAACCAAAGATAACATTAACAGAAGTTGTGTAACAATGATATGCAAAGAATAAGGTTTAACACATTACGCATAACTCCACAGAAACTAATGGAAAATGAGGATTCATAAAGCTGAACCCAAATAAGCGAGAAAGTTAATTATGATGATGAAGATGAATTGCACTATATCAATAATAGAAGAAGATGAATCAAGTAGATAGCGAGATATTAAATACCATTAAACAAAGGCAGCTTCAAACAATTACATTTGTATTGATGTCTTGATGTTTTTTAAAGCTATAAAACATTTAAGCATTGGACTTGTCATGACCCAGTCTGGTGATTGAAATTACGGAATACGGGAACAGATAGTCAGATGATGTCACTAATCGATATAAATTAAAACAATATATTAAAAATTACCGTATTACCGATTGTTCGCATCTTCTATAAATGTTTACTCATCTAATGCTCAACTTTTAATCACTTAATTAAACTAAAATTTATTTTAAAAATAACTGTGAGATAAACAAGTCAGTGAATACTCATACATGAAAAACACAGTAATACAAGAAAAAAAAACAATACGCATTCCAGTTAAATTTTTAATAAATCAATAAAAATATTTAATGTTATTCAAAGCACCTTACAATATCAATATCATCGTGAATCTGTAAAAACTGTGATAATTAAGACAACAATATCATTATTTTTTTTTCATATACGTGGACAGATACCTTAGTGTTCTCCCACAATTACCATCAAAGGGTGACTCCAACATAGTCAGTAGTGTACATACAAACAGTCAACATAAATATTTTATTCAAGTGCTCATCGATTCAACTCAATATAATATATATAAAATACACCAATGCATGATATTAAGTAGCTATAAACTTTCCCAATAATGTGACTAATAAAAAAAATATATATAAATTAAAATAAAATTTGTGCAAATATCATTATCCACTAATACATAAAAATAAAAAAAAACCAAGGTATTATCATAGATTAAAAGTAAGAGTACTCACCTCAATGACTCTTAATTCGATAAAATTTGCCCTGACGTCGACTCTTCTAAAATAAAAACCTAGCATAAACATAATATTCATAAAAAATTAAAATAAATTATTATTTTAATTAACTATTAACTTTACATTAATTATTAAATTTTCATAGTTTACATATATATATATATATATATATATATATATATATATATATATATATATATATATATATATATATATATATATATATATATATTATCATCTCTATTAAAGCTTACCTCACTCGAACCCTATTCCATGCGAGAAAACTTCCCTTTGAACACGATGCAACCTCTGCTCTAAAACCATGCTTCAGCTCTCTCGCACGAGCCTTCTTCCTCATGCTTCCTTTTCCTTTGTAGGTACCAACGATGCCTCTTTTGCTCGATAGAGACGTCGTCGTCAACCACTGATGGCACCCTCAGTTTCAATCAAAGCAAGCTTTGCTGGACATCAACGTCGGCTTTGACTCCGTGTGACAGAGATGCCACCGCCTCTTATGCTCGACGACGTCTTCTCGCACACCAGACAGAAACATGTTGCGGGTAAATTGATCTCGCCAATTACCTCCTCTCCTACACATCATTTTATACACGAAAATAACCATTCGGCTTCCCGAATCTCTAGTTTCACCTCCCTCCCTACGACTTCTGACTCCTTAACTTATTCGTCATTTTATACACGAAAATAACCATTTAACTTCCCGAATCTCTCGTTTCACCTCCCTCCCTTCGGCTTCCGACTCCATACCTCATCTTATTCGTCTTTTTGTTTCTTCTCCAATGTAACAAAAACAAGATTTCATAATCTTCCCCACTTACAAAAATTTCGTCATTGAAATTTATAAACATACCTCAATCATTTCTCATTAACAAGTCGACATTTGCTATCCATAAGATTAGGAACTGAAAAGTAATCACTATAAAGATAAAAACTCAATACAAGACGACTCAACTATACCTCAGAACACATAGTTATTGAAGCATAAAAATGTGCTAGAAAATGCCAAACCAATCAAACCTCATCACCATCAATAGCATTAAAATCCTTAGGCTCACTATGAGTAAGGGAATATACATGAGGTTGAATCAGTTGTCTTGGTTGACCTTGGGTAGGAGCTGAGGTTGCAAACTCGATCTTTTTTTGTCCACCTGCAGTCTTCGATGAATGAGCAGCTCCAATTGATTTATAATCTCAACGCTCATCTCGGTAAGAGACAGACAATATGTTGTTATATGATCAAGCTGATGACACCAACAACAAGTGTTTGAGCCTATTAAGCATTCACCATTATGTTATCTTCCGCATTTGACACAAGTAACTACAGTATCCTGAGTCATATATTTGCTAGCTCAACCAGAATTATTCTTGAAGTTCTTCTTATTGGGATCCTTCTAAGTGATCAACATGTTCCTCTGCAGTCCTCCCCTTATGCATCTTTTTACGCTTCTGAGTAAGTTGATAGTCGATCTCCACACTTCAAGCTTGTTCTACTAATATAAAAAATTCATCGATCCCTAAACATACCAAAGGTTGTCTGATCAAATTCTTTAATCCTAAAAAAAATTTGTACTATTTTTCTTTTGCAGTAGTGATCAACTGTCGCATATACCTCAACGGTGTAGTGAATTATGCTTCGTAATGCAGGATCGCCTTCTTTCTTTGCCTCAACTTGATGAACATGTAATGCATCTGTCTTCGAGCTAATAAGCGTACAAACAATTCTCTGAATAGCTCCACGAATTCCTCCAAACTTACCATCATATTAGATATGTCCCTTAGCTTGTCCTGAAGCTACAAACATCATCTATTTTCAGCTTCTCTATCCAGCACAAATGTTGTCAACCATATTCTTCTTTCATCCGGAAAAGTAATGCTATATAGTATCTTCTCTATCCTCATTAGTCAGTTATCCAAGTCAATTGGATCTTCAGTTCTCTTAAGTAGGGATAGATGCATATGTTGAAATATCTTCAAGTATTTATCCATAGTGACTATATCACTTCTGATAAGCTGCGATCTCGACTCCTGAATCAATTGAGTCATCGTCGTCATCATTTAGGGTAGGACATTCATGTTCATACTTATAATAGGTTGTACTTCTTCGTTTTATATCAGATTTTTTTCTTCTATAATTTTGGATGTATCAATATGTCTAAATGAATAATAATTATTACTTAGAGTTAACCTTAATTTTTCTAATTATTAAAATTTTCTTATGATTATCTTATTTGCTCTTTCTTCAATATTCAATAAATTAGTCCTAAACCTTTGGCACTGATACCACTTTTTTCACGATCCGACCCGGAGCTTGGAACTAACAAAGCTAGGAACAGATTGTCGGACTATGTTAATTAAATTTATTATATTTGGTTATTATTTAACAAGTGAAAGAGTCACTGAGCAAAATAAATTAAAACAATATAATTAAAATTACCTCGTTATTGGTTGGTCGCATCTTCTATAAATGTTTTGTGTTTATCATTCATCTTCTAATCACTTAATTGACTCGAAGAGTTAGAGCCCGTTTGGGACAGCTTATTTAGTGCGGTGACGTTTTGAAAACGCACCTGGCATGTTTGGGTAAACCGTATTTTGACAGCTAGTGCGTTTTCAACTCGTTGAAAATAACATTTTCACACAACACCTATCTAAATGCGGTAACAACTTTCTGGCTACAGCCTGACTTTTCCATAAAAATAAAAATTAATAATAGCTATCCTACCTAGTTTATCAACAGATTATTCAATAAGCTACAGCTGCCCCAAACAAACCCTTAATTTAAAAATAACTGAGCTAAATAAGTCAGTGAATACTCATACTTAAAAATCACAGTAATACAAGAGAAAATGAAGTAATATGCACGTCAGTTAAACTTTTAATAAATCAATAAAAACATTTAATATCATTCAAAGAACCTTACAATGTAAATAACACAACAATATCATTGTGTATCTATACAAACATCACAGAAACACAATATAAAAATTGTCACATAAGACACATCAATATCAATATTAATTTTCATATGCGTGCACGGGTAACTAAGTGATGCTTAATTCGATCATATAAATATATTATTTATATGATATTCGCATTCAATTCAATATATTATATATGATATGCACAAATGCATGATATTAAGTAGCTATAAACGTTCATAACAATGTGATTAATAAAGAAAAATATAAATCAAAATAAAGTTTTGCAAATATCATTATTCACTAATGCATAAAAATCAAGAAAAAAAATATTATTATTGATTAAAAGTACGAGTATTCACCTCAATGATGCTTAATTCGATAAGATTTGCAGTAATGTCGACTTTTCTAAAGTAAACACCTAACATAAATATGGTCAGACTGGACATTGAACCAAAAGAGGAGAGTCAATGTTCAACAGTTAAATCAGAGTTGAGCCGAGTGATTTAGTAAATATAAAAATTATTAAATGTAACCTAAATGACATAATAATGTCGTAGCATGTGTAGTATAAAAAATATATCATGAAACAAAAATCATATATGAACTTAAACAACTAATTTAACTGACTCTTAAAAAGAAGAGTAGCAATCAAATATTGTAACCCAAAAAATGTTTCTAAAAAAACATTTAAAAATAAATTAGTTCATCGGTTGGACTGTCGATTCCAGCCGATGCAACAGTTAGACCGCCGGTTCCAGGCTGTCACTCTAGTACAATGCGAGGGCGGTTTTTAGGCCACCCGGAATTGGACCTCCAACCGATTTTTTAAACTATGATTCTAAGCTTAATGAAAGAATATTAGATTGATCAAGCACATATGGATGGAGTTCCAAAATATGTTTAAAAAAAATGAAATTTACAAGATTCTATCATTTGGTTGATTGTAATTAGAAATTATTATTGTTTTTGAACCCGGAAAACCCTCAAACCCCCCTCAAATATAATGATTTTAATCTCACACGAAATAGGAGTGAAAACGAAATCATTAATTTAGAAAGCATGTTTTCAGTCCATATACAATCAAATGAGAATTCTGAACAAACAATCAAACCCCTCGGAGGAAAACTGAGATATGTTTTGGGAACTCAAGCAAAATATACTCCAAACATTAAGCTGAAATGGAAGCAGGAGGCTCAACAAACTATTCTTTAAGCATTCTAATAACTAAATTTTAAGAACTTCCTGCAAATGCTCAGAAGCTCTGCTAAGGGCATCCTTTACGAGCACTGAGTGAACAAACAATGCATTCTTTACTCCCAACTAAAACTACACCAAAATCCAATAGAAGGATTTCACAATGCTCATAAGCAATAAACACCTATATTCCATAACTTCAATACGCATTTTGTTTCATTCAAATTCAAAATTTACTTTCACAAAAAAATTGAAATAATGAAATCGCAAAAGATAAGTGGGCTTACTGGGATCATTTGTAGTAATCATGGCCGTGTGATCGAAGTTACACGTTCCGCCACTTGCTTGCATCCTATGGTAATAGTCATTATAAGCATATGAAGCTATAGCAACAATATTGTCAGCTTCATAACATGGCTTCCCAGCCTGGATAGCGCTACAATTCGCACCACCAGGGCCACAAACCCAGTCCAGTCCTTGCTTCACATCTCTCGGATTCGCACTGGGATTCACCACACAGAAAACACCACTCATCCCTGATAGTGCCGCACTGCCATTGGCTGCATTCGAGAAATCTAGAGTGTATACAACCGTTCTATTAGGCAAAAATAATCCCCAGTTCTTCTCTGAAAGAGGCCCTGGCAAGAGATCTTCATTAAACAACTCATGGATATATACATTGACTGGGTTATTTGGTTGACTGGGTGTCCCAGAATTATTGAGTATATGCCGAACAAGATTTGTGTTATAAGCCAAAGCATTATCAACATTAGCATATGGTTCGTCGTCCCCGCCGTTCGACGGCCACCCAGAAGCAGTCACAACAATTGGAATCCCGGAAAAATTTAGTTCTTGGATCGAGTAGTAAGCAGCATCAACCATCGCATCAAACATGTTTGAATATGAAGAAAGGGTATTCGGATCAACAATCTGATTGTCAGGATTGAGAGAACGAAAAAGTGCGTATTCAATGGGGAAAATACCATTTGCTTTCACAAATCCATAGTATGGCTGAGCATTTAACATGAATGAGGCTCCTGTATTCTTCAAGAATTGGAGAAAATGATACATTATTGAGCTCCATGTTGAATTGAAAGTGGCTGTGGATGGTGGAAAGGATTTGGGAATCATGTCCATAGATTGAGGGCTAGAAACTTTAACCTGAAAGTTCAGGTTAGCAGCTAGAAGAGCAGACTGGAGAAATTGCATTGCAGGAACAAGAACGAGAGCAGCATTAGGAATGGTGGTCAGGACTTCATTTCCAACTGCGATGTAAGTGATGTTGGTTCCGGGAAGATAAGCTGCAACATTTCTATTGATCCACTCAGCTGCTGCAGATTGAGATTCTCCTACTCGTAGTAATTGATCATTTGGAACACCAACCATTACTTCTATTCCTGTGTTTGCTAGGGCGGCTAGTATTTGGTGGTCAGCATCGAATAATCGTATGTGTTTGATTTTATGAGATTGGAGGATGGAAACTATGCTTGGCGCGGATGGTAAATTCAAAATGTCCGTGCCAATGTTAATCCCAACAAATGAACCTAAATAAACAAAAAATTGACATATAAAAACCAAATTGCTGAAATGTAATCTTGCCAATATTCAAGAAAACCATTGATAATCCCAACGAAAGAACCTATGTAAACAAAAAATTGAAACAATAAAAACCAAATTGTTGAAAGATGTAATCTTGTCAATATAAAAGAAGACCAATGTTAATCCCTACGAATGAACCTAAATAAACAAAGAATTGAAATAATAAAAACCAAATTGTTGAAAGATGTATTCTTGTCAATATCAAAGCTAATTTTTATAAGTGTAACATGCTCAAAACCTCTTCAACTTCTTGCGACGAGAAGAAAATTAAAAATCTTTCCTAGTTGTCAAGATAAGAAAAAATAATCGAATACCTGAAACAGCTGAGAACAAAAAGATGAGCAGAAGAACACTTCTTTTCCATATTATAGCAAGCGGTTGGGTCGAACCCTCTAAAATTGCAACCAGTCTAGAACGACGCACGGGATGAGATTCACACATGTTCTAATATAGTGAAACTGAAAGAAACAAAGAAGCCATAGACTAAAATAAGTAAACAGTAATTAACAAATACATAGTCCATAACATTAAAGATGTGAACAAAACTCCAAAGAGTTTTGAAGAATTTAAAATCTTATTATTTCTACCACAATGCTAAATTTATAAATATTAAGGTTCTCTTAGAATCATTAAGAAGACAAAACTAATTAACAATCCGAATTGTTTCAGACAAAAAAAATTTATTAAAAAATAACATATATAACCTTTTAGAATGACACCTAGAGGACTAAGGAACTAAAAGCATAAACAAACATTACTGGAGAGCTTACTTTCCTCTTCAAATTTTCAAATTGTTGAGTTATCAGCCAGAGATTTGATGTCGTTTAGTGGCCAAACTTTCATAGAACATCTTAGATGAATCAAAAGCAATAAACCTAGAACAGAAAATCATAAATTCCAAATCATTTTTTGGATTGAAGCAGAAAATAGAACTGACAGAGTAGCTTAAGACTAATCATGAATTTACATTGAGGTCCAATAAATTTAAAATGCTGCTCAACCACAGAAAACGTGGCTGTTGTAGGTAAATCCATTGGCAACCTAATACGCCACAAAACGTGCAACATTTTGATTTTCTTGCAGTCCTACAAGTATATATATATATATATATATATATATATCAATGCTGTAATTTTTGATAGAACAGATCCTGATACCTGAGGTTAAGAGCTATCGATTATGCTTTAACAGCTTTAACAAACCTAAATGTTCTATATCCCAATCTGTTACTTTACTCATCTTTTAAAACTTAAATTTCGATTCTTTCTGATCTTAAGAAAACTTAAACTTTACTAGATTAAACGCCCCCATTTACTAACGACTCAATAGACAAAGTACTAGCAGAATCAACGCAGTTCCGAACTCCAACCATCATAACCGAACACAAAATCTTTAATAAAAAAAAAAATGTGAGCAATGCCAGATACTACAAGTGAAAAAATAAAATTAAATAAGATAAATAACACACATTTCCTTCTCCAAAAATCCCATCTTTCACTAAACTAACCCTACAGAAACCTTTCCCGGCATTTCTATTTCAACTAAAAGCAATGTTCTCATCTCAAAAATCGCAGAATGAGAGAGTAATCTCACGAATCCAACTTCTACCAAACACAAAAAAGAAGAAAACCCTAAATACAAAGCCACCGTGACAACACACTGAAGAAGAGAGAAAGACGAAGAACACCTGAATGCAGCTCTTCTTCTTAGAAGAAATCAAATATTAGTAAGCAGGATAGGAGAAGACAAACCCTAGCAAGCGTCCGAGCTCATAGAGCTCAGCTCACTCATTCGAATCCTGGAAAATGCTGAGATCTTTGGACTCTACGATGACTCCATGGAAGCTAAAGCGACGGTTAAGTAAAGACCAGCTACTGCTCTTATAAATAAATTAGCAGAATATTTAACGAGTATATCAAATTAATTTAACGGAAATTTCCATACTCAACACTCATTTCTTATAATTTTATCTATCTCCTCTCAAACTCTCTTTTTTACAGATCAAGCACCCTATTTTGCATAAAGATGTGAATTTTACGATTGGGAAGTGGTGAAATCCATAAATTAGATGCCTGATTTGTAAAAATGCGACTTTGGGTGCCAGACAAGTAAAATCATAAGAATTAGGTGTTGTGTACGTAAATTCCTTATTATTTAAATGATTAATTTCACCTTATTAATCTTGAAGTTAATACTGAAATTAAAAAAAAATGGAAATTTACATACATAGCACTCAATTCTTATACATTTACATGTGCCACGCCCAAACTTTAATTTTTACTTCCTAATCATCTTTTTCTATACATGAAAAAGATGAATTTCAAAAATCCACATTTTCATGCATAAAAAAATTACTTTAATTGTAAAAATCAGACTTTTGATGTGAGATGCATAAATATGCATAAGAATTGAGTCCTATGAATTTAAATTTCCAGAAATTTCTATGTATTTACACATCTAACATCAAAATTATAATTTTTACGTACATGCCAACTTAATTATGCATGAAAAGTTGTATTTCATTCTTTTAAAAATAAAAAATGATGGTATTTGAATACAAAAGGGCATTCACATACCCAAGAATCGGGTGGTATGAATGTAAATGCCCTTTCCTCTTCACAATTCATGGTCATGCAGTTACGATATATATTAATAAATGAATATTTAATTAGTGCGGCTAATTATGATTAGTACGGCTAAACGGGTGCAAATGTGGGGCCAACGTTTACAATCAGACATAATGAGTGGATTTTGATTCGAAGGACGCTCAAATTGTCCCTTGTTCTGAAATTTGAACCGTAATGTTGGTTTTTAAAAGAGAAGAATGAAGTTTGGTTAGGTGTTTGCCCAAATGAAAATGATAAGGTGGATGAGTGGTTTTGTACTTAAGAGATAAAATGTGAAATGAATATATTCGTGATAGGGTTGGTGTAGCTCTAGTGACGGATAAAATTAGAGAGAGTTGTCTTAGATGCTTTGGTCACATTAAACGTCAACCATCAGATGATTCCGATTAGAAGAGCATGTGGTTTGGATATAACTTATGTTAAGAAAAGCAGAGGAAGACTTGGGAAGACTTAGACACATTGTATAAAAAATGATTTTAATTTATTAGAATTAAATGAAAATATGACACTAAATAGGACACAATGGAGAAAAAGGATTCATGTAGCCGACCCCGCTTAGTGGGAAACATTTTTTGTTGTTGTTGTTAGTTAGATGGGTCCGTGAGAATATTACGTTTTGGTAAATAAAAGATGGTAATTAGATTAATAATTATACTTTTATATCATAAAAAATTTATTGAATTTTATTTTCAGCAAGGTTATAACTAAAATGTTCAAGTAAAACATACTAATGTCATTGAAACCCTCAAGATTTCTTGGCTGCAATTGAGATTTACGTTAGATTGGACTAGACAGAAGAGCTCACCAACGACAACTAAATAAATATGCCTCACAATGAGATTTACTAAATCCAATTTTATGTCGTAAAAATGATTTTTATATTTTTATTTTTTTGTGTTTGATTGAATTTAAGTTAAATTCTCGGCTAAATCCTATTAGTAATATGCTACCAAACACAACTTTAGAAATATCACATGATCAAGGGCTTCAAAGTATACCATTTAAGGGAGTGCATTAATTCTCAATGAAATGATCACATCATATTTGATTTTGTAAATCTATTTGAGATTAGATCAAATAAAAGGGATTCTAAAAATGAAATTTGATGGTTGGCATGTGAGCTATTGATATATCTTATTGCCAACAAGGCTTACACTAATAATTATCATTAATCACCAACAAGTTTAATGCTTCTCATCTGGGCTAACATTGACGCCCATCATTATCAATAATGCTCACGCCAACTATTAGCACTGATGTCAATGCACTTCATTGTCAATAAATTTAATAATTGTCATCAACATAAAGGTTGAATTGCACCATCAGCACCTTGTCACCAGTATAGATTAATATTCTTATTAATAAGGTTGACACATTGTTGATATTAACACTAATACATACATCATAAAAAATGCCAAACCTCGTTATTGTTTGTTGTTGACAATAAAGCAAACACTTGCTAGCATCATTAAAGTTAACATTAGTCATTGCGAATAAGATCAATGGCCATTGTCAATATTAATATGAATGTTTGTTATATACAATAAAGTTGATGTCTAACATCAATGCTAGAGCACGTCATTGGCACCCACATTGAGGTACATCAATTCTAACAAGGCCAACGACCTCTAATGACATTAACATCATCGTATGTCCTCAACGCAATTTTTTATCCTAGTAACTAGCACAAACAACATTATTAGTTGTCCTTATAAAAGCCAACACACATTTGTCTGCTCCGACAAAGAGAATGAATGAATAAATCACTTATGAGTTATTGATGATAGCTCACATGTTAAGACTTCTACTTCTACTTCATAAAGAAACTCATAGTTTGCAATTCACATATACCGTCATTTATTATTATTTTTTTTCAATTATGACAAAAAATATCATTCATAATATATAACACACATTGATATAATCATTTTAATTTGGTCAGACCTGATGCGTGCTAGAAAATTCGCAGCGATAGAATAATGAATTATCGTCTTAGCATTGCACGAGAATTCAACACACACAGATAACAGAAGAAAAGTAAGCGGGAGGAGACACCTTGACTTTATACGTGGAAAGCCCTTGAAAGAGGGAAAAATCACGGGACATAGCCCAATTGAAATAATCAAATATGAATGATGAGTACACAAGTACATTTTTCTCATAAATTAGGAAAGATAAAATTACAAAGTTATGTAACTGCAAGTTGTAATTGTCATTGTTGATTGTTGTGGAGGTAGTAGTCCGTCGTAAGTGTTATAGGTGGTTGCTTCATAAGCGTTGATTGGCCAAAGAAACTGTGTGAGCTGTGGATCACGTAGGTCATAGTGGCAAGTATGATTGACGTTTGTAGGCCATGAGGGTTGAAGTCGGGAGTTACACAAGCTGTGAACCACACATAAGCGTTGATTGGCCAAAGAAACTGTGTGAGCTGTGGATCACGTAGGTCATAGTGGCAAGTATGATTGACGTTCGTAGGTCATGGGGGTTGAAGTCGGGAGTTACACAAGCTGTGAACCACATAAATCGTTGTAAACACATGAATTATAGTGATGAGATCATAAAACTGGTGTGTGCCAGAAAATTTACGGCGGTAGAGTAATAATTATGGTCTTAACATTGCACGAGAATTCAACACACACATATAACAAAAGAGAAGTAAGCGAGAGGAGACATCTCAACTTTGTACGTTGAAAGCCCTTAAAAGAGAGAAAAACCACAGGATCTAACTTAGTTGAAATAGTCCACCATAAATGATGAGTGCATAAGCTCATTCTTCTAAATTATAGAATATGAAATTATAAAATTATATAAATATACTCTACTGCAGGTTGCATGAGTCATTATTGATTATTGTGGAGGTAATAGTCCGTCGTGAGTGTTATAAATAATTGCAAAAAAAACATTGATTGACCAAAAAAATTGTAATAAACAGTTACGTGAGCAATTTAGGATTGGGGATAAACCCCCATTATAGCCTTAAAAGGTTGTCTATAATTACATCCAAAGATAATGCAATTCAATAACTTCTTCATTCCATCATTTTTTTCACATATCTATGACACTTTCTCTAGCAGTTATTGTAAGGCTTCTTGCATAAAAGATTTTAAAAAATCTGCAAATTACTCGCTAGAGTCACAAACATGGTTTTAAAAGAGGTGCATCGTCAAAACAAATATTATTTTAACCATTTATTAAAATAAAAGCTTATGAGTATCATACCATCCTAACCGAAGGAAATGATTATACAACCTATAATTCCACTATGCATCAATGATTACTTAATATTGGTTACGTTATCCAAGCACACATTATTTTCATAAGAGTAAAAATATGGAAGGTTCAAAAAAGTGTCATGACCATACCACTCAGTGGAAGATTCTAGCAAGAGAAAAAAGGTTTTGTTATAATTTCCAATTAATGTGGTGACTTTGGCAACACCATCAAGGTCAGCTGATAAGGCAACAATGGGGGTGCTACCCTCATCTTTTTTCGAAGAAGCCTACCAATAATCAACCATCAAATATGATAAATTTTATCATAGAATTGAAACAAAACTTCTCCTTTTACACCTTGAAAATAGAAAAATTGCAATCATCTCAGGTGAAGGCAAAACAAACTACAATGAAAGGGATATAATCACACAGAATAAAGCGGCAAAACATTCATAAGAAGACAGACCCTACAGGGCATGCAATTGGATAAATTATCTTGATAAATGCCTCTTTATGAGGGCATAAAATATAAAGGTTTCGATAGAACAATTCCAGAGACAACCAAGACAAGGAATTTTTTTTAAAAAAAAAAAACCTAGAAAAGAAAGCAGCAGCAAGCCCAGGAGTTCATTTAACACATAAAAGCTAACCAACATCAAAATGTGAAGACATAACTAGAGTTGTTCATGTTTGCAATCATTTGAAGAAGGCGGGCAGTGTATATTGCAACATATTCATTACAATTGCCTGTATGTTAGATCCGAAAACACTAGTCTGAATAAAAAAGATGCTGAGACAAAATAACTCGGCTATAAAGCCACAGCTTCTCTGTTCACTGGCTATAAGAACGGGATCTTTCCCTGTGAGAGCTCCTCCTTGCATATTCAGCATCATCATCTTCCTCCTGAATGGGGCTCCTGCTCCTCGACCCCGCCGCATAAGGAGATTGGGAGAAAGATCTTTCCCTATGAGCTCGGGGATCTTCAGGAGAAGCAGATCTGTTGGCAACATTTTGGAAAATAGTTAACGATAACAGTTTCAACTTTTTGGTAATTTAGGGTTTAGGGTTTACCTGGACCGTCGACCATGCTTTGGAGATGGTGATCGGGAATAATGGTAAACGGGGCTGCGGGAGCGAGATTTCGGACGACGAGGGGAACGAGAATATCTCGAGGGATGGCGAGCTGGAGGAGATCTTGAACGAGAATAGCGTGGAGGTGACCTCCGAGAACCGTAAGGTCTGCTGTAAGTTCAGAACAGCACAAGCAAAGAAAATTTAGCAAACTTGGGATGTGATGCATGAGCAAACTGCATGCCCAACAACATGGATGTTATGTTATGAAGCATGATTATAACATTTTAACTATGCATGAAAACGTGTACTTCAATTTAAAAAAGTTGGTAATAGAGAGATTTTTAAGTGATATTAATGATTTGAGTCGTACAAATGTAAAAAAAAATCAAACTTTAGGCATTACATAAAAGCACCTAGCAGGAATAATGCGTCACTTCCACAAAAAAAATATCCAAACGTAAGTGGATTTATTCAATTATCGTTATCAAATCAAGCATGTTTTTACTAGTCAGGCAAAGCATCCAACCAATGGAGCAAAGTTCGGATAGAGCAATTGCAGAGTTCTAGAAAATGCACAAAGCAGGTAAGAGAACACGCTCAAATCTACTATCCAAACAATGAGTATCAAGTACAAAAATCAGTTTACTTATTTGCAAATAAAAAAAAAAAAAGAGAACTCGTATGGAAGAGCCAAACTATAAATCACAACTTGAAAGTATATAGATACCAAACGTATAAAACCAAGATGTAGAAAAAAAAACAAGTAAAATATAAGCCACATTCAGAAACTTTAAAAAATAATAAAAATTTTAAAAAATCTGCACGTTAAAAATTAGGAAAATCTAAATACATACCACACAAGGCCTAAACTTTCATATTTATCTTTATAGCACTTCATATTATAAACCTATGCATCATGAAGATGTATTTCACTTTTAAAAAGTTATGAACGGAGGTATTTTAAATGTGATGTTAAAGATTAAGTTTTACGCATGCAAAATAAAGCATTGGCAGTTAGATTTGTAAATTCATAAAAAATGTGTTGTATGCATGTAAACGACCCTAAAAGATATACATTAAAAAAAAAATATATATATTTCAAGTTACCTGACTCTCTCTCTTGCCCTCATATCAGAGGGCTTCTTCCTATTCTCCTCTGCATATACAACGGTTAACTCACGACCAAGAAGAATCTGACCATCCATTTGATATTTGGCTTCTGCCGCATCAGCAGGGTCGACGTATTGAACAAAGCCAAATCCGCGAGGTTCTCTAAAGAAAAAAAAGGAGAGAAAAGCATGTATATAATTCTTGTAATAAATGTAAAACTTGCAAATGTTGATGAAAGAAGATCTTCAAGGTTGAGACAATCCTGAAAAAATATAGAAGACCACTAGCAAATAATGCTTCAGTTATTTTTTCATGCAAATCAAGTAAAGCAGGCACCTGGCTGCTAAGCTTGAACTCTTCAGATTTAAAGATGACTTGAAATTCTTCAAGACTTGAAGATCTTCAAAAATTATAAACTTCAAACCCATTTCCTTCCCCCTTCACTAGCCATTCTCTTCAAAAAATACTTACATCCTCTTGAATAGAACTCTTAAGACTTGACTGGTGTCTTGAAATCTTTATTTTCACTGTTAGATCTCAACAGCCTTAATAAAAAATTGCACAATGCAGTTTACACACTAATTAGGACTGTAAAAATAGCACCCAATGAGAATGAAAGCTTAATAAAGCGTTGCACTCCTCATTCCCCAAATTTTGTAATAGTTTGAAGAATTATAGCAAAATGCCATAGCATTGGAGCATAAATTTCAATTGTCTGACATTTATAGTGACAAAAATATTTAAACTGGCTTCACGCTGCTCGATTGCCAACTGCCTGCAACTTAAAACAACAAAGGAAAAAAAATGCTCACCCCGAGTAGTAATCACGAGGAAGATAAATGTCCTTGAGAGGACCAAACTGCCCAAAAGGCTTACGAAGATCCTCAGGCCTGCAACAAAAACAAGCCAAGATTTATCTAAAGATCACCCCTCATTGTTCATGACATACAATAGGATTTTAACAGAACCCTGATTTAATTCATTGCCAATGTATAGCTTTTACAATGAATCCCAAGTAACATAAAAAAAAAAAAAAAAACCATGGCCATGAAATGTCAAAACCAAGTTAAAAAACAAATTACACAATCCAGATATTTAGCATCACAATACAGAAAGAACTACAAAAAGTAAACAAAATAAACATTGAAATTTACTGCAACTTCTAGATAATTATTTGAGAAACCAAAATTTCAAGTATTTAATTTACACGCAAATATAGGACAAATTACAAACCTGCAATCATGGCGAAGGTTTCTTACAAGAAGACTTGTAGGTAGGTCTCTGCTACGTCCACCATACCTTCCCCTTGGACTTGGGCTTCGAGCTCTTCCACGATAACCCCTTGGCGGAGAAGGACTATAGCTGTATCCTCTACCCCTCATTCTGCCAATAAATCAACCTGTAGCACAAGTAGCCAAATAGTGTAAAATATATTGACTCCTATTTTCTAAGATCAACTTTGTAAAAAAAGAGAACTGCAAAATCTAACAAGTTATAAATAGGTTCCAATCCTCCACATTGAAACCATTTTAGAAAGCAGTAATCCTACTTATAGAAACAACAATCTTCAATTTTGAACAACTAAAAAACTAAAACACATTCACAAAAATAATCAATGTAGCACGGTAAACGTGTAAAAGATCAATCAAGTTGAAAACAAATCATCAAATTTTAAGTAAAATCAACATAAGTGGCGAGAATTAAATATTTTACTAAAACATATAATCGAAAGCACAACGCATGCACATTTCTTAATATCTGCTCAAGCAGCACACATAACAACAATATCAGTTAAATCCCTAACATATATTAAACTACTAACCAATTCAATCAAGAAATATAGAAATTTATTAGTTCAATTCAATCAAGTTATTAATCAATCAATTCAATGAAGTAATTAATCTAAAAATTCTAATCAAAGATTTATTATTTCAATACATTATTAATCAATGATTAATATAACTAATAATATTAACAACGAAAATTAAATTCAGCTAAGAAAATTTGAATCCTAAAAGAAATTGCTAAACAATTTCAGCAAATCCTATAACAAAGCAGCTTTTAGGAATTAACCACCACAGGATAAAGGACCTAATAAATCCTGATTGAATTAAACCCCACAAGCTGCCAAATAACTCATTAGGAATATGAATCAAGTGTTTTTTCCTATTTCATTTCGATTAAAAGCATGCTTATGATCATGGTTCCAATGATAATTGGATGTATTCACTATTATTTTGATTATCTTGTACGGGCCAAACCACTTATGCAAGGTTTCGACAAAGCCCACTGGAAATTCATGATTCAGCTCTTTTCAATTCCCAAATAAATTCCAAGGTATTAGTAGTTTATTGAATAACCACATAATTAAACCAATGTCTTACCATACATTATAAACCAGCCATCAAAACGAATACAAAATGCAATTTCAACAATATCACATACAGATACAACTTACTTCCAACTTCTCCCCTTCACTACATATTTGAGCTCCCTCTTCTAATCGACCACTCAAAAAAATTTCAAAGATCAATCCCATCCAAACCCCTCTTAAAAGAACGTCGCCTAAGCTAAAGGGCAGTAAACCACACCACCAATACTAACCTAGAGAAACAGATTCAACAATTAGTATCATCTATAATTCTAGATGAAAGAACTCATCATCCTACACAACCCTAAAATCCAAAAAACCCTACCGCCCCTTGCTAGGACGCCACCATAATCAAAACATTCATTCAAACAGAAGTGCAAAGAGAAACGGCAGAAACAACACCATACAAAACCCTAATAGCTCCAACAAGAAGAAGAAGACGAAAGAGGCGGAGGAAACATACCACAACAGCTAAGTCGAAACTTCGGTGCAAACCCTAACGGCGAGTTGCCGCTCGCTAAATCCCTCCGTCCTCTTCTCGAAGCTTCTTCCTTCTGGCGAGCGGAGGGCTCAGATTCCCCTAATAAGAACGATTACGATTTACGTTTGAATAAATCTGAGCCGATTAAGTTGCCGACCGGGGACCATCATCGGACGGCTATAAAAAGCCCATATTCATTTTGAAATTATGAGTTTCTTATGACCTTTAAAATGATTGAAATGAAATTTAATTATTTTCATAATTAAAAAATTTGGTTTTCTCTAATAGAAATTTAGAAATTATCATATTTTTAATAATTGACATTAAAATATAATAAAGGTATATAATTTTAGAAAGATTTACATATATTTTGAAGATATGTAACAAATGAAAATAAAGATATTTCATTTTTTTAAAAATAAAAATAATAATATTTTTGATGTATGTAAATGAATAAGAATTGGGTGATATTTATTTATATGTCTCAAATTTTTAATACTTGTGCAAACACTTTTTAATAATAATGAAATATAATCTAATAAATTTATAAAAAATAAAAAATGGATAAAACAAAAATAATTTATCATTTTATAAAAGATAATGGCAAAAACTGTGATAATTATTTTTTTGTTTCCGCTTGCTCTTATTAAAGGATAAATAAGTACTCACGTCCTGTCGTGCGATAGATGACAATATGACCCATCTGAATCGTCGTTAGGATGTGGGGTCAGTAATAGATGTATGTTGGCTTAAGCTTGATCATACTCTAAAGGATATGTTTTTCATATAAGCAAAATCGACATTAAAGCATTTTCAAAAAGATTATTTTGATTTTGTCGATAGTTTAACATTACTAATAAGTAATAACATTACATTATAATTGATACCCCTCCAATAAATCCTCGTCATCTAGCATGAATCTTAAGATATGACATGAATCTTGAAGCAACCTTACTTTTATTCAAATTGACTGGCTCGACGAGACAGACCCAATTGTATCAATATTAATCCAATCTAAACCAAATCGAGCCTCAATCAAGTCATTAAATCATATTTGAAAGTTTTTCAAAAATATTTGATAGATCAAACGAATGTCGAACTCAACAAGTACATAGTCTAATCAAGCATCTAGGCAAGACCAATACAACGTGCCCAAGATCGTTCAATTCAAACATCGTTAAGGCACTCAAATGTCCATAAAAAAATGTAGTCTGATTGAGGGAAGCCCTCTAAGCTGTTCGATCAAAGTGGTTTATATTACTCCATTAATTGCATCCAAAACTCTATAAATAGAGTCTCACATCCATGAGAAGGGAGATGAGAGCTTGAGACTTGAGAAAGAATTTGAAGCCTTAAAAAGGAGTTGAAGTCCAACACCACCATTGCCACCGTCAATCGCCATCGGCTGTTGTCGACCCCCGTCAACCATCGCTGACCGTTGCAGACCATCACCTCTCAGTCACCGCCGATCATTATTAGTTATCGCCCGTTCCTACAAATTCATTCGTATATCGACGTTGTAAATTGAGATTCCTAGTAACATTTTTCCGCCTGTGGGACAAGTGGTTGCACTTGTAATCATTTTTTTTTAGTGGAACTTTTCAGCTAAGCCAGACCTCCCAATTTTTTCCTCTATGAGTTTTTAATGTAAAAACTTATGGTTTCATTACTATTTTTCTTTTCTCTTTTGAGTGTGTATTGAATCTTTGTACCATGCTAAGAAGACATATACTACTTTACTGTCGTGAATTTTTCAGCACGCATAAGTTTGACGCCATATGTGGGAACTTCAGTCCCACCACTGAAGTTCTTGTGAGACTTACCACATGGCGACCAAACACAATATTCATGACAACGAAATATCCCGCTCCAACACCCATTGTTCCAGGGAGCAGTCACGAAGCTAAAGATTGTGCGCCTCTTCATCTTCTCGCCGTAAGAAATGTTATCCTGTCGAGGAAGCCGTGCTAGGTCCTTCTCTGAAAGACCAAATGCACATAATGGAGGAGTCTTAACTTGAGATCTTGCAGCTCCTACGTGGGGCTCAAGAATCGCTGCCTATAACATTGGATGGAGTTTGCTTACCACTAACTGAGCAACATATGGGATACACACAGCTCTGAGGAACTCATACCAGCCCTCCTCCCCAAGAAGGGACACTTCCTCTACCAAGTCGTGATGCCGAGTTCCTGGATACCACAAGTTTCACTCATCCATCTTGTGCAGCTCACCTGACACCACCACTTTTGATCGAGGGAAGCATCTTAAGTCGTCCGATCAAAGTGGCTTATATTCATGTATTAATTGCACATGAATCTTTATAAATAGATCCCCTCCCCTTTCATGAGAGGGGAGACGAAAGCTTGAGGCTTGAGAAAGAGCTTGAAGCTTTGAGAAGTAGCTGACGTCTGACATCATCCCTGCAATCGTTGATCACCACTGGCCACCATCGACCATCAGTCGCAGTCGACCACCACCGACAACAATAAACCACTGCCGAACGATTTCGACTACTGCTAACTGTTGTCGACCAACACTTGTCGGCCATCACCAATCGCTATTAGTCGCCGCCCAGTCCTACAACAAACTCATGCGTACGTCAACGTTGTAACTTGGGAAGCCTAGCAAACATTTTCCGCCTGTGTGACAAGTGATTGAAACTATAATCATCTTTCAACAGTAAAACTATTCAGCTAAATCAGACCCCGTGATGTTTCTCTTTATGAGTTTTCACGTAAGAACTTAGGGCGTCATAACTAGTTTTCTTCTCTTCTCTAAGTGTGTGTTGAATCTTCGTACCATACTAAGATGATAATATGTCACTCTACTGCCGCGAATTTTCTAGCATACATCAATAATAATAGCTAAATTTTTTTTAAAATTTGAGGCATTTACATACAACCAAATTCTTATGTATTTACATACCTAACACTTAATTTTTAATTTTAACATTTATACCATCAAATCTTTCATATCACACAACAATGCCAAATACACATTTTCATGCATAGGTAAGAACGTAAGATGCCACATATGTAAAAATTTAGTGTTAAGTTTGTAAATACAAGGAATTGGGTGATATGTATGCAAATATGTCTTATTAAACGATCAACTATACAACAACTACGGGCTTAAAAAATTAAATAGGGCAGCAATTATTTTTTAGGACTAATTTGTTTGTTAATTTAACTATCAATTAAAACCTTACTTACTTTCCTAATAATAAATTACTTTACGCTTAATCATAAATTTTGAATCATATTTTAGTTCAACCAACTTTTTAGGTACTTAGTAGATTAATATAAGAAAACTAAAATTTGCAGTTTAATTAATTTTTCAAAATTATTTTTTTACATAAACAAACAAATTTAAACCTTCTAAAATCGAATAAAATGCAATTTGGGCTGCCAAAAAAGTTCGTTGTTCGCGAACAACTCGTAATCGGCCCGTTAAGTAGCTCATGTTCGGCTCGTTCGTTAAGTAAACGAGTCGAACACGAACAAATTTTTAAAGCTCGAATGATAAAAGAGCCGAACACGAACAGATCTTTGTTCGCTCGTGTTCAGCTCGTTTTAGCTCGAAATTTAAAAAATATATATATATATATAAGTTTAAATCATAAAATCTTGTTTGATAATGTGGTTAGTATCTTCTTTAGTATACATTTGATCCAGGATCGAATCTCACACTTTACATCTTTTTTTTTTCAATTTAATTTTTCCGAGCCAATTTCAAGCCGAACACGAACACGGATATTTAAATCGAGCCGAACACGAACACGATGTTAACAAGCCAATTTCGAACACGAGGTGATTTCGAACACGTGCTGTTTCGAACGAGCCGAACATGAGCCAAGCTTGAAGCTCAGCTCGTTTACAGCCCTAAATGCAATAACAAAAGAAAATATGATTTAAATTTATCTAGCATATGCCATTTTTTTTTTGGAGTAAATAAATATAATAGGTAAATATTGACAATAAAAGTAGTAATTAGAAAAAGGAAATTTACATACATGCCACACATTAAATATTTACATATCTAACACCTATATATTGATATTTATTTATATAACCTATTAGAGTAATGACTACAAGGGCATTTGCAAACTTAATACACAATTCTCATGTATTTACATAGCCAACGCCTAAACATTCATATTTACATGCATACCGCTCAAATCTTTTAACATCACATGCAAAATACCACAATCACAATACTTTTGAATAAGCATTTTTAAGCACAAAATTATGGCACCAAGGCGTTATAAGCATAAATATCAAGCTTCAGATGTTAGACATGTAAATAGATAAGAATTATATGATATGTATGTGCACAACAAAAACACATCACACTAAATCTCTCATAGGGCAACACACATTCGAGACGACATGTAAATAAATAAGAATTATATGATATGCATGTGCACAACAAAAACACATCACACTAAATCTCTCATAGGGCAACACACATTCGAGACGACCAACAACCTGGATGACCTACAGCCTGAACGACCAACAACCTGGATGACCTGCAACCTTGATAATGAGAGCGTACATTTAAGATCTGAACAATAGCCCTGTAACGTCCTCTTTAGAGTAGGACTTCAGATATTGCACCATCTCCCATATAAATGGAAATCATTTTATGAATAAAAGAAATTCAAGAGGCCCCGAAAGACAATTACCCCCCTGTCTTACACTTTCTTCCTTGGGTGTGATTTATTTATGTGTATTAGGAATATAAAAGAAAAAAAAATAAAAATAATAGAAATAATTAAAAGTTTAGAAATATTATATATAACATACCTCATAACAGCTGCATTATTTAATAGAAATAAACTAATAGTAATCAGCACATACACCATATCAAAAGGGAAAAAAAATGTTACAAATTAAAATAAATAATCAAGAATACAATCAGCCATTTCAAGCTCATCTTTTCAGATCATACAGAGGATGCTAACTCAACTCTGTATTGCATGTGTTTGTAATGCATTATGTTGCCAAAGTAATATCCACTAACAGCCGCAATAAATTTAACTCTGGTCTGACTCAGAAGCATTCAAAGGGTTGACAGAAAGATCAGTCAACTCTTCAGGTCAACGCATGATGGATTCTTTCTAATATCTGAACGACCTGATTCACAGAGAGAGGAGGATGTGAATCAGAGGTAGAAGCATTTGTGCTGTGAAAGCTGGGGAGAGAGAGCACAGCTTCCTGCTGGATTCTAGTCAACTCCAAGAACTGGAGGAGCATGTCTCCATCAAGCATCGTGGGAACTCCAACCTGAATCATCACAAGTGATTATCAGAAGTATTGATAGATAAATATTTAGGGAAATTTACATACCTAGCACAGAATTATTATGTATTTACACATCTCACACCTAAACTTTCATATTTACATACATAGCATAAAAATGTGTATTTAGTACGAAAGGTTAGGTGTGAGATATATAAATACACAAGAATTGTGCCCATGTACACATACACACCACCCAATTTTTCTACATTTACATATATGACACAAAAATTTTGCTTTTTTACATTTATGCCAGGCAAATCTTTCATATCACATAAAAAATATCACCATTTTAAGTTTTAAAAAGTGAAAATCACCTTTCCATGCATAAGTAAGTTGGTATGTATGTAAAATTTGATGTTTAGGTGTTTGACTAGATATGTAAATATATAGGAATTGAGTCACCATTTTAACGTTTAAAAAGTAAAAACACAGTTTTTCATGCATAGGTAAGGTGGTATGTATATAAATATTGACATTTATGTGTTAGATACGTAAATATATAAGAATTGAGCCAACATTTTAACTTTTAAAAAGTGAAATACACCTTTCAACCATAGGAAAGATGGCATGATTGCCAAAATGAAGGATACGTGTTATACATGTAAATATATAGGAATTGAATGGAATGTATGTAAATCTTCCAACATTTGGATCAGATTTCCATAACCTTCAGTTGAAAAGCCCTCCCTCCCCCCTTTTATTAACCAAGTTTTACAATAAATAATATTTAGAAATTGTTATTTTAAAGTTGATCCAGTGATGATGATGATATTGATTGCACTTTGCATTCAAATATGTTAAAAAAATAGTACACAAGACCTTAAGGGGGGAAAAAAAAGATTTACAGAGGATGCTTCTCTACTTCTTTTAGAATGGAAGTTATGCAAGTTTAATTTATTTAACTTTTAATATTTTAAAGTTTATTTAAGTTTATTTAAATCTTTAGATTAATTTGAAATTATGATGAAGAATTCTTTTTGGGTCATCATTAATTTAAATTTGAATTATTTATGATAATATAAAAGAATTAGGGCATTTACATACATGCCAACCCAATTTTTATGTATTTACATATCTAACACCTGAATTTTACTTTTTATATTTTTAGCACCCAGACCTTTCATATCACATAAAAAATATCACAATCTTAACTTTTAAAAAGTGAATGCACCTTTTCACGCATAAGGTGGCATGTATGAAAAAATTCAACTTTAGGTTTTCTATTTGTAAATACAAAAGAATTGAGAGGTATGTATGTAAATATTCCACAAATTTGTCCAGTATAATAGCTTAGAAGTTTTCTCATACCTTTGAGAGCCGTCCACGGAATTCCTTATGATCATTCCCTAGAACAGGAGCAGTCAAAGGATAAACAGCAAGCCTGGCCTGCACAGTCTCTAACAAATAGTGCTCTTCACTGCAATTTCACAAAATAAACAGAAATCATACAGAGAGATTTACAGCTTTGATATGCAAGAATGTCCTAATAAATAAAAGTCCAATCTCAAAAAAATCTAAAACTGTTTAACGATATTTCACAAAAAACAAAAGTTAACAACAACAAAAAAAACCCTATGTATTTACATCTCTACAGCTAAATTTTATTGTTTACATTTATACCACTGAAATCTGTCATATCACATCAAAAATGCAACTGTTTTAATTTTTAAATAATAAAATACACATTTTTATGCATAGGTATGGTGGCATTCGTGCAAAATTGAAATTTAGGAGTTAGATATGTAAATATATAGCAATTAAGAGTTATGTATGCAAATCTTCCTAAGAACTTTGATTAATTTATCTCACCATGAAATAGGAACAAGTGGTTAACTCACCTTGTAATAGGAACAAGGAGGAGCACACTTCCAAGAAGTGAGCTTGCCACAATGCTATTACTTAAGGATTTGCAGGCTATGTCAGTGTCATCAGAATCATTCAACAAGTCATCCAATGAGGGTCTGTATGAGAAAAAACCCTGCAAATACGGTAAAAGAGAAAAATCAGTTCACATTGCACCCATCACATAGTTTCTTGCACAACACATTCTTTCAAAACTGAACAGTAATATCCTAAGTTGAAATAAAATTACAAAACTGTCTCTAACCACAATAACATCAAATTTTAAGAAAAAAAAACAAAAAAATCTGATTAGAGTGTGGCTGTAGGGAAAGTATCATTGTGAATCAAATGGTAATAGCCACCCAATTCCTATGTATTTGCATATCTACATCTAACTTCATTGTTTACATTTATACCACCAAAATCTTTCATATAAAAAAGAAAAGAGAAAAAAAAGATGCAGCCGTTTTAACTTTTAAATAATGAAATTCAGTTTTTTATGCATGGCAAGATATATGCGAAAACTGAAGTTTGGAAGTTAGATATGTAAATGCATAGGAATTAAGAGTTATGTATGTAAATCTTCCAAAGAAGTTTGATTAATTTATGTCACCATGAAATAGGAACAAAGAATTAGCTCACCTTGTAAATAGATCATTAACACAATACAAATTTATTCATCATCTATTAAAAGTAACAAGATGTTTGGCTACAAATCAATTTATACTCCCAAGAATCCCAATACTAAACAAGAGGCAAAGTAAAATTGCTCATTTTGACAAAGTTTAGTATCAGAGTCAACACCCTATCTATCTTGCTCAAGCTATGCTTGATAATTGCTTTTCTATAAGCTTGATAAGCTAATTCATGAACTGCCCTACTGAAGAATACAATGATGTAGTTACGTGAAAATTAAGCTAAAATGATTGAAGTGTTAACTAATACTAATTTGGCGGGGTTGGAGACTGATCTTAGTGGCATTTATATGGAGTAATCTCGTGACAAGACCCACTATGGTCTACAGTAGTGCAGAAGCTGAGTTTATGGATGTGGCAAAAAAAATTTGTGAAGATATCTGGCTAAAGCGTCTCTTCAATGAGTAGTCAAACCATAAAAAATATAAAATTATGTGGCGGTAACCACGTAGCAACAAGTACTGCAAAGGATCTTGTTTATCATGATAAAAATAAACATGTGAAAGTTGATTGTCGGCAATAAGGTTATTTCTCTCCTATAAACTTTAACCCATCTACAAATTGCTAACATCTTCATGGTTAAGAAGCAACTTTGACAACCAATCAACAAGCTGGGAATATCAAACATTTACTATCCAACTTATGTGGGGTGTTGAAAATCAGATCCTTAGACGATTTGGAAAAATGTTGCCAAGACCACTTCCCCAAATTCGGTGGCTTTATTTGCCAACATATTTCAAGAACTATTCTAATTGAATGACATTTTTGCACGTGCTTTATGCAGCCAGCTGCATGGATCATTTCAAAATTCAAAGGCTGACTTTTAAGAAAAAAAACTGATATCTGCTTACGCTTTAGGCTGCTGCTGCAGCTATCCATTCACCTATTTAATGAAAGGGTTAGGGGCAGATTTCTTGATATTAGCAGGCAGCTGTTTTTTTTTAGCAGACTAATTTAAGCACATTTATTTTATTCCTTTAACAATTTCACATATTTAAATGAAAATTTTGATGCTGTGCATTAAGTTTGTTTCATTTTTTTGGCATATAGTATCGCCTTACATGTTTTTCCAATACATTAAATATGTATGTCCAGACTTGAGATGATTAAGCAATGAAGAATTATTTTCCCTTCCCCCCTTAACATATCTCAAAGTTTTCATGACTCTGGTCCTCTTTATCTTCAAATATAATATCGGAACTTTGAACAACCAGTCAAAGGCATGCAATCAAAATGCTTTGGGGGACTGAATGGTAAAATCATTAAAAGTTAATGGCCTCAGGTTTATGTTAAGAAAGAGAAAATGTCCGATCACATCACCAGAATATTTTCAAGGAAAACATATCCCAATATATGGCTCTAGTATTAGCAATTCAAACAGCAATTCAGTGTCAACAAAGGTTCAGCGAAGCACAAAATTAATTCAGGTTTTCCAATTCATTCATGCGTTAATAAAAGTAAACGATGATTAAGCAACGAAGAATTATTTTCCCTTCCCTCTAACCATATCTCAAAGTTTTCAAGATTATGGTCCTCTTTATCAGCAACAACAACAACAAGTCTTTATCCCACTAAGTGGGGGCCGCAAACTATGGTCCTCTTTATCTTCAAAAATAATTTTCAAACTTTAAACAACCAGTCAAAAGCATGCAATCAAAATGCTTTGGGGGACTGAATGACAAAATCATTAAAAAGTTGATGGCTTCAGGTTTATGTTAAGAAAGAGAAAATGTCCAATCACATAGCTAGAAACTTTTCAAGGAAAATGTATCCCAACATATGGTTCAAGTGTAAGCAATTCAGCAGCAGTAAAAATTCAATGAAGCACAAAATTAAGTCAAGTTTTCCAATTCATTCACGAATTAAAAAAAAAGTAAAAGCTGCTATGCCAGGTTTATCCCCTACTTTCTTGCTCCAAAATACTGCCCCACAAGAACAGGGAAGAAGTCCAAGGATCATCTTTGCGTTCGTATGTCTAAAAAGCATGCAGATACAGCAAAGAATATGTTCATTATTGGGAATCATTTAATAATATAAACATGCAGAAAAGCCTTGAGCAAGAAGAATTAAATAGTCTCCAACAACTCCAAATGGAAACACTTCGCCAAAAGTAGACTTGCACTTAATTAAATATTACATGTCTAGCCCATTTAGATGGTATCAATTCCAAAAAAGGCGCATTTACATACATAGCACAGAATTCTAATGTATTTACATATCTCACACCTAAACTTTCAAATTTAAACGCACAACACTCAAATATTTACTATCACATAAAAAAATTAGCACTATCATCACTTTTTAATAGTGAAATACACCTTTACATGTCTTGGTTTAAAGCACAAAAGTGCAATGCATGTAAATATAAAGTTTAGGTGTGAGATACGTAAATACATAAGATTTGTGTGCTATATATGTAAACTTCCCTATTAAAGTGTTATTTAGAACTAATAAAATGTGCTATATATGTAAACTTCCCTATTAAAGTGTTATTTAGAACTAATAAAATGTACCACATTTATCAAAAAAATCAAATAAATTATTTACCTTGCGGATGCTTATGACAGATTCTCCCATGTAATAGGAACAATTTACTAACAGGTTCTTCTCTGGACTCTCACTACCTATGAGACAACAAATGAGCATATGTAAATTTGTAATTCAGGCCAAAGTTCACCAACCGAAATGCATTGCATAAAATTTGCACAAAGAACAAAATATTTGTTAAACTCTGAAGTGGGAATGAAGGAAAAGGGAACAGCCGTTCTAAAAGGATAAGATTTTTTTTTTTCAATGATAGTTCTTTACTCCTGACATTTGGGATTTTCTAGTTTCTTGTGCTTAGATCATAGAATGACAAGGTGTTCCACCCTTTTTGATTGGGTAACGTAGGTTTAGGGCAACAAAAAAATCCCAAGATTTTTTGGATTTTCTACGGGAAATGAAGAATAATCTTTTTTTCTTAATAGTTAGTACGTAAAAACCTGCACCAAGGTAAGATGTCTTCACAAAAAATATTTGAAAACTTAAATCTCATTCAGTTAGCCTATCATTACAGATCAAAGTTCAATAAAATTTATCAAGAAGACATGAAACTTACATAAAACTATTTTCAGCCTTATTTCCACTAAAACCTGTTGAACTGCCTAAAACATCAAATTGTAAAATTAAAAATATTTGAACACTTAAATATAATGCATCAAAACCAACATCAAGGCCAAATGTTATAACTAAAAATATTTGAAAACATAAATTTCATTCAGTCACTCTATCCTTGCAGATTAAAGTTCATCAGAATTTAATAAGGGGGCGATACACCAACGTTAGAATTTCAGCCTTATTTTCCAAAATCAGTTGGATTGTTTAAAACATAAAAATGTAGAATTAAAAAAATGTAAAAAGTTGTTAAAGACAGTGGAAGATTACCGAGAAAAAGTATTCTGCAATAAAATACACTAACAATGCATGAAAGATGCAAGAAATTAATAATCTTAAATTTGGTTAGTATGGACATTAATCTTCTTAGTACATTTGCCCCCTCCTATTTTGATATGCCTACTTGCAGTTGAGAAGCCTCCACATAATTTCTGCCAATTGGGATAGACTCAGATTTTTCCACTCATTCCTCCCCCATCCGCCGCTGCCTCATTGATTCAACAGTTCTCGATCGCCTACTCATCAATCTGTAGGCTATTATAACTATTGTATAATTAATTCTATTCTGTGATTTCATTTTTCTTATAAAATCCTTTTGGAGGATTATACAAATTTGTACATATTGAAATGAAAGACACTCAATCAATTATCTTCAAATCGTAAAAAGATTCTTCAGAGATAGTTTCCAAATTACTACAAAATGGATATTTGTCATATAACCAAAATCTTCTCTCCGTCCACGGATGAAATGCCTATTCTACATCCTTCTACAGATCATATGCTTGTTTGATGATAACCTACCTTTCAGTAATAGGTTTCATAGTTATTTCTCATGATTATCTGTAATCATTAGTCATTTAAAATACAATAAAGTTAAATTGGACACTTCTGTATGGCATTGAGTTCATAGATTTCAACCAAATAAGGTGAACCGTACAAGATAATATAAATCATTCGAAACCAAATGTCACCACATCTCAATTTTTAAAAGTTGTTCGCAAGCCTCCAACAAATTACACAAGTATAAAAAAAAATATGAGAAAGGAATGCAGCCAAAATTAGCAAAGATTATCATCCTCAAGAGTGTTAGCTTACTTTAAAAAAATCTAAACAAATAGAATTCTCTACAAAATGGTGTCCAAGATGACCTTTAGCTAAGTTCTAGTGCAAGTGACACCTGAGTTAACCCAAACAATAATAAGCAAAAAATATTATTACCGAAAAAACCTAGGGAAGTTACAACCAACACACTAAAAGGGGAAATAACTACACAACACACAAAAATATGAAAGTGAGCAATTGATGGCATCAACTCAAAATAGGATGGATCTTGGGAGGGTGGTGGTGATCGGCGAGGGTTTGGACATCCGAGGAGGTAGTAAAGGGCGGTTGGTATGCGAGTTGGTGGGGCGACAACAAGGGGGTGGTGGTGGACAGCAAAGAGAAGGTGAGAAAGTGTTGGAACAACAAGAAGTGGGTAGTTCCGGGCGGTGGCAGCAAGGACGAGGGCTGAAAAGCAGGAAGCGGGCACAAAGAATGGTTTTGGGTGGCTGGAACAACAACAAAACAACCAGGAATGGCTGTTCAGAGCGGCAACAACAAGGGGGAATGACGGCGTCCGCGACTGAGAATGTGTGGGTCTATGGGACAGCAAAAGGAGTGTTGTCTTGGGTTGAGGCAGCGTGGTAGAGGATGGCTGGGCAGTAATGAACCGCAGGAACAACAACAAAAGAGCCACTGTCGGGGTGGCCTGCAACAAGGAGGAATGCAGAGGATTTGGGGAAGGATAAATCACCAACTCCGAACGAGATACAGCCGGAACACTACTCAACCCTCAGATATAGCTCTTGAAAGAAATACAAGGACGCCGATGACTATCCTGAACAAAAGCACCACAGAAACTGTAAATCTAAAACACAGAAAACACATATATAAAGCCCTAGATAATTAGGTTTGGGCCAATATTAAAAGGAGGAGCCAAATCCTTGTGGAAGAGCCGATCGACTCTCCCACGCCTGGACCGATCAGTTAAGGTGTCTGGAACGCGGGAGAACCGTGCCCTCACACCAGCATCAACAAGCTCTGTAAAGGTTCTATGAGTATTCTTTATATGCATCTTGTCATCAAAATTCATACAAAATGACTTTACTGTGCACATTAAAAGTACTAAAATTATTATGCAATCAATGTAAATGTTGATGCGAGAGTGTTAACATTACATGGCTTTAAATACGTGAGGTTACAATATTAACCATTTGCTTTATTTCAATTGCATGGTTCATGATGCGGAGCGCTGTTCACTAGGACCAGTTCGTTCCAGGCACAGAAGGGATCAACCAGTTCTTCCAAGCTTGGGGTTCCCTCCTATTGGGAGTGAGGCCCACTCCTCTTTACCCTAAGTCTATAAATGTATTGTCTGTATGTTAGGGTCTTTTTTGCTCAAATTTATATCAGGACAGCTACCGACGTTCGGTTCTCACCTCCGAGGGCCTTGTCCAAAGGCGAGAAGATGCTCTAGTTGTAACTCATCTTGAGGTGGTATCTATCAATCCCCAACTACTCCCCAGTTCCTCACTCATTGAAATGTGTGCATTTTTCGTATTAAAAGAAAAGTGAAAGGTACAAAACGGGCTAAAAAATAGCCTCAAAACTATGCAAAACGGCCACTAGGTAGCATGCTCACAAAACGTTCTATCCCTTTCGACTAGAACAGACAAAGGATGACTATCATTTATATTCTTAATGACAAAACTATCTTTTGAAGCAGGATTTGCACAAGTATGAGCTGCACCATTACTGGGTCTACATATATGAGAGAAGACCTTCTCACATACAAGTTAAAAAAAACATGTCAACATCAAAAGGGGTAGGTTGGCGCCATGAAGATTTGTCCATAGTTTGTTGAAGAACAGCTATCACATTGTTATTATCAACTTCGATGACTAACCCATTCATCTCTTTCATCCATGGCTCGAGCAAAGTGTCAATGAATCAGACCGCCTCCAATTCGACAAGTGAGATATCCCACTGCAATAAATGTCGGCCAGCCACCACCAACCAGTTCCCAACATCATCACGAATGATCACTTCAACCACCGCCGCACAGAAGGGTAGCCGAGTACAATCGACATTTTCTTTAATCCATCTGAGAAAGAGGGGTGGGGGGTGCCCCCCAATGTGTTACGTTAGATAGTCCAAATGACTAGGAAGTGCCCCATCGCTCCCAGATGGAGAAAACAAACGTCTACGTAAGGGAGGATAACACTTTTGAGGCCAACATTAGCAGAGTTCCAAATTGCCCCTTATAAACTTTTGCGTTTCTAGCGCGCTACACTTGGTAGTCTCCGCTGCATAGATTTTCTTTGTTGTCATGTGCTCCTTATCCTCCTTCATCCAGAGTAAGAGTGTCAAAATCTTTGAAGGTTGGAATACAAACTCCCCATCGAGCCAGAACCGTAAAGATGGCCATGGTGTTGTTGCATGACATTGTAATGTGCAAGCGATCCTCCATCTCCGCACATCCCCAAGGACACTGAACCTCATCTCCAAGATTTTTATTACCGTGCAAAACCTTAGTTGGAATCACATCATTTAAGATTCACCACCACAAGAAGGCTTCCTGTGGGTGCAATTTAAGGCCTTTGAGCCACATGTTGGGGCTGATTTCCAAGTTGAACCTTTTATGATAAGTGAGAGCAGTGATAGAATGTCTAGCCGACCGCCAACCGGTTCCTCACTCCTAGCGCCAACTTGCTGCTATCGCCTCCAGCCGCCCGCCAACCTTGCTGCCATCCTCCCAACAGCCTACACAACCCTCCAAATCAATTGTCGCCCCTTCCCAGCCTTCCTCTCAGCCTCCGCCACAGGCTGGCCAGCCGCATCCTCATTGGAGTCGCTGCCGTTTCCACCCTTCCCCGTTGTTGTCATCAACCCGGACAGCCCTCACACATTGTTTCCCAGCTATCTACTTGTTGTCCGACATCGGGGAAACCGTTGTCTTGTTGTTCGCTGCTTTCCAACCGCCTTTTCCATCCCCGCAACACCTTCCAAACCCTCACCGACCACCACCACACCCCGGAATCCACCCTCGTTGAGTGTGTATGTCATGCCTGTTGTTATTTGTGTTGTTATTACCTATATAGTTGGTTGTTTGTAAGTCAATTTTTTAAGTTTCAGTAATAATATTACTTTTTATTATGGTATGGGTTAACTTCGGTATCATTTGACATCAGAGTTTGTCTAACCCTAATTCTATCCTAAGGTTACTACCACCCCCTCCCATATCTCCACTCAAACTTTTTCTTTCCCACCCTACACACCTCCTTCCACCTATCCACACCCAAATCCAACCACGCCGCAGTTGTCGGAATCTGATCAAGAACCTACCATGAACGACAGGCAACGACTATTTCCACCAAGTGCTATCGACTCGATGTCATTGAGAAAAGAAACGCGAGCAGGATCACCATCAACCGTAATAATGAAATTCGTGCAAGAGAGCAAGAAGAAAATTTGAGTCCCTTTTGTAGGGATGATTCAATGGGTAGGAAGATCGACCATGACGTTTCGGGATACAGTAATAGAGAAGGACAATAGAGGTGCCTGTTGGATGATATATAGGAGAGATGTATGTTTGGAGATATAAAAATGAGATGTTTGTTGGAAGATACAGAGCTAAAGTGTCAATTGGAGGATACAAAGATTTGGGAATGAAGGTGGATCTACCGAACTTTGAGGGAATAATGAATCTAAAGAATTTCATCGAGTTGATGCAGACTGTGGAGAGAATTTTTGAATAAAAGGAAATGTCTGATGACAGAAGAGTGAAGCTCACTGCCACCATGCTGAAAAAGAATGCATTTTTGTATTGGGAGAATATAAAGAGGGAAAGACAGAGAAATACAAGACAAAATCACTTCTTGTTAGAAAATGAAGAAAGCAACGCAACAACAGTACCTACCCCCGCACTACCGCCAGGATATTTTCTTGAAACTTCACTACCTGCAATAGAAAGAGCTATCGGTGGAAGAGCATATGACAAAATTTTTACAACTTAAATTGAAGTGTGAGCTGAGAAGCCAGAAGAGCGTACCATAGCCAGGAACTTTGGAGGCCTAAAGCCCGCCATCAGTAAAGTTGTCCAACTAAAAACCTATTTGTATTGAGGGGCGTGCAAATCATAACATTGAAAGTGGAGAAGCAACAGAAGCATAACAGATAACAACTGCAGTTAGATAGCCACCCACAGTGAGAGACTTCATGAGGAGCACGCCTCAAGGAGTGGAGCAGGTTGGTCAAGAACAAGACAAAGCCACTGTTACTTCTCCACAATATATTCTATACTCGTTGCACCGTGAAGGTGTGCTCCTCATGACCAACTTGCTCCACTCCACATTCTTGTTGCTACCTCTGTCAATAATGATGATGTATAACATTTTCCTTCACGCTGTAACGAGTATAGAATATATTGTGGAGAAGCCAATGTTACTTCCAAGCACAATTGGTGACACTAAACCAGTTTGGTCCAAGCACAAAAGGGATCGACCAATTCTTCCAAGATTGGGGTCCCTCATATTGGGAGTGAGACCCACTCCTCTTTACCCTAAGTCTATATAGGTGTTGTTTGTTGTGTGTTTAGGCAGAGTTTTTACTCAAATTTTTGTGATGACAGCCAATGACATCCAATTTTCCCCAACGAGAGCTATATCTAAAGGCGAGAAGGTGCTCCAGCTCTAACTCATCTAGAAGTGGTGTCTTTCCATCCCCAAATAGATACCTGATTCCTCCCTCCAAGTATCAACCTGCTGCGATCGCCTCCAGCCAGCCGCCAACTTTGTTGCCATCCTCCTAGCAGCCCACACAATCCTCCAAATCAACTGCAGACCCTTCCCAGCCTTCCTTGCTGCTCCCGAACCAGCAGGTTAGCCACCAACTCACTTCCAACCGCATCCTCGTTGCAGCCTCCACTGTTTCCACCCTTCCTCTTGCTGCCATCAACTTGAACAACCCTCATGCATCATTCCTCAAATTTCTACTTGGTGTCTGACTACAGGGGTAGCCGTTGCCTTGCTGTAATCTATTCGTCAAACATCTTTTCCACCCCCAAGCTTCCTTCCAAACCTCACCGACCACCAACCCCCTTGGGATCCACCCTCATTGAGTGTTTATGCCGTGTCAATTACTATTTTCGATTTCTGGTATAGTGATTGTTGTTATTTCCTATTTCAGTCTGTTTTTTGTAAGTCAATGTTTGAGTTTCAATAATAATATTTGTTTTTCTATTGTGGTTTGGGTTAACTCTGGTATCACTTCATGCATTGCACATTGAAACCAAATTTAATTGTTCAAGATAACATTACCTTTACAAACTTAACAATGCTTCATAATATCAAGTATGTAATGCCTGGCAAATGTATGACAAGGTGCAACCCAACACATGGAAAACAAGTCATTTATGTGTATAAAAATCTAAAAGACGCGCTCATCATACACAAGCGTTGTGTTTTGAATGAAATAGTGATGATGAGCATGACAAAGCTACAGAAGAGTAAAAGAGCAATAAAAAACTTTATTTTGAAAGAAAACTTAATTATACCACTAAAAAACTTATTTGTTTAAAATGATAGGTTTTTTTCAATTTTTAGAAGAATAAATTTTACCATTTTAAAAATTAGAATTCAAACATTTCATATTGATTTAATTCATATGTTTATTTTATCATGATTTCATTTATAAGTTACATTGACATGTGTGTATATTATTTTAACAAATTATGAAAAATTCAAACATAATTTCAAGTAATAAAGTAAACAAATGAAATAAGAAAGTGATAAAAAAAGAAGCAAAAAGAAAATAAGTCTCCAATAAGTAATACAAGGAAGCATCAACTCGTAGAATTTTTCCATTTTTACTTTGGATTAGTCTATCCGAAAGTATATTTTTAGAAAGCATATAATTATTATTCTTTTTGCATTTCTAGCATTGTCTATTTACATATATAAAATATAGATCTAGGAAGATATTGAAAATAAGGTATAATCACTTCAAACAAGTTGTATCCCAAACACTAAACCCTACGCCCACAAGCAGTAAAACATGTTATAATCCATAACAAACTAAGGAACTATTGCATATTTAAGGGAGTAGAACATTATGAGTGGCTTGAGAAATAATAGCCAAAGCACGACACACATAAATAGAAAAAGAACACCCTACATAAACTCCACATAATTAAGTAATTGAAGCCGCTCTCTCGTAAGTGTATGTGCACATTGAATAGTCTGTACCGATGCATAAATAATTCTCTTTGCCTCCACTCAAAAGTTATTCTTGGTCATTAGCTTTATCACCTTTGCTTGCACTGCAAAGACTGCAATAATGATAAAGGCCACAATGAGGATCAACAACATTGTTAGTCATCTCTATACTCCTTATCTAACTTTTTGTATTGATGCAGTATAAATGCATAATATAGATTGATCAATTACTTTAATAACAATGAATGATGATATAATTGGTCTGTTTGTATATCAAGTACAGGCCATAAATATTAAATGATATTAAACCTTACCTCTCAAAGACCACGTGCCATGATCTTGTTTGCAATTCAATAGTTCCAATTCTATAAGAAAGAATCATTATGAATAGAAAATTAAAAAAAAAAGCTTGAAATATTGATGCTATTTTCCTTCTCATTAAAAAGAGTGTATGCTGGATTTTAATTGGTAGTTTGCATTTGATCGTTGAAAACACCACATGATTAGGGCTTAACATCCTATCAAATTCTAGAACATTATCTTTAATATATTACAGTAATGTTTAAATTTTTAACTAATAATAGCTATTTTGTTCAAATTGCATTTTTTTTGTTGAACTGCTAATTAGTGGTAAAATTAAATCCTACTCCTAAAAGACATTGTCATATGACCTTAAGTTAATATGTCAAATCTGATGTAGGCTGTTAAAGTGTTTAGGATTTTTTATTGAAAATTAAAATTCAGTATAGATTCAGATGCAAGTTACAATTCCAATTAACAACCAATGTGCACAAAAAACAGGCTATTTATAATTTACCATTTACAACTTCTGATGAAACATACAAAAATTAAATTTAATTCATGTGAAAATATATTCAATTATACCATAAACTAAGAAGAAGAATGTTGAGGATCGTAAGAAATCACTCAAGTGATTAAGGTTCATGCAAAAGGAAGAAATTTAAACTGTAACAAATCTGAAAAAAATTAATAACATTTTCAAAAATTTAGAAAAGAGGAGAGGAGAGAAAGTCGCCAAAAGCTAAAGAGATTGCTTTTCCAAAAGATGTTCAAAATTGCACTTAATTAAGTTTTAGAAATCTGAAAGGATAAAAATTTGCACAACCAATAAGATATTTATCAAGCATGGACTCGTTTTCTTCACATGCCTTAAATACCTTTTTCTAGGATTTGAACCCCAACCATCCCCTAAGGAGGGAAATGACAATACCAATAAGCTACATGTACAGGAGGGAAGCCCAGAACACAATGAAAATAATAATAATATTGTTGCATGCCAACGATAACAAATAAAGACTCTCCTAATGGAAACAAACGACACCAAAAATAACAACACAATCATGAAGAGACATCATACAGACTCCAATTAGAGCTATGACAGCAGGTGGGGTGTTAACGGCGGCAAGTCAGCCTGCTGGAAGGTGTTGGAGATGATCGACGGCCTGCTGTAAGGAAATTAGAGGAAGGGCTGGGATGTGTTGGAGACAGACGACGTCCAGCCAGAAGAGAGCTGGAGGAAGGCAGCTTGCTGGGATGGTGCAGAGGATGGAGGACAACGACCTGGAAGAGGTCGGCAGGGGTCGGGACATCCCCCGGAAGCGTGGACAGCAACCTAAAAGATTTCGCCAGTGGTTGGGAATGCACCCAGTAAAATGGACAGCAACCTCGAAGGTGCGAGATGGGATGGCGGCAGCAGGATAGCTGCTGGAGGCGGCGAACAGTAGCAGGGAAGGTGACTGGCTTGGCCGACAGGAGGCATGGATAACAATTAGGCAACTGGAAGGTCTGTGCAGCAGCGGAGAAGATAGTTTGCGGCAATTGGAAGCGGGGCCGAAGAGGGGGGTGTGAATAGATACATATCTTGTCAAGGACGAGCTACAGTCGGACTACCACTTGGACTCTTGGAGACAAATACCATCTTGGACGAGCTACAGCTAGAGCACCCTCTTGTCGTCGGATACAACCTCCAGAGGGGAAGAATGCTTCAAAGACAACATTCATAATATGCACTTAAAAAAAAACTGTCCTAACCTTAGCAAACATGTTTAAATAAGAAGGGGTTTGCAGATAGATTAGGCAAATAGAAGAAAAGGAAATAAATAAAGGAGATATGTTGGGAAAGGAAGGAATTTGAAATTGGGATAGAAGTAGAAGGTTGCAGATAAGGTAGGGAATCAAATAAAAAGGGGGACATGCGGTTACTGTTACTGTAACAGCTACAGTAACACGTCGCAGTTCGCGTCCACGGTAAGCTCCCGCCTCAATCTACCGAGGTTGGGGAAGCTTCGACCTTAATCATAGAAGCATTTAAGACAGAAAAATTTTGGTGGGGTGGCTTGAGTAAGGGCGGATACTAGGGACCCGAGGATAGGAATAGGATTAGGTTGGCTCTGATAACAAATAATACTGGAGGAAAGCCCAAATCACAATGAAAATAATAATAATATTGCTGAACTCCAACATTTAAAAATAAAAACTCTCCTAATGGAAACAAACGACGTCAAAAATAGCAACACAATCATAAAGACATAACGTATAGACTCCAATTAGGGCTACGACAGCGGGTGGGATGTTGGCGGAAGCAGAGCAGCCTACTGGGAGGTGTTGAAGATGGCTGGCGGCTTGCAGGAACGGAGTTGGAAGAAGGGCAACCTGTTTGGATGTGTTGGAGACGGCCGACAGCCTCCCAGAAGGGAGCTAGAAGAAGGTGGCCAGATAGGATGGTGCAGGAGATGGTGGTCAACAACTTTGAAGAGGTCGGCGGAGGTTGGGACAGCCCCCCCGGAAGGGCGGACAACAACCAGGAATATATCGTCGGTGGTCGGGACAACACCCAATAGAATGGACAACAACTTGGAAGGTGTGGGATGGGATGGTGGCAGCAGGATAGCTGTTGGTGGCGGTGAACAGCAAAAGGGAAGGTGAGTGGGGTGGCCGGCAGGAGGTAGGTATAGCATGTAGGTGGCTGGAAGGCCGATGCGGCAGTGGAGAAGATAGTTTGTGGCTGCTTGCAGGACAGGAGAGGAGGGTGCGGAAGGTTACATATTTCGTTGGGGTCGAGTTACAACCGGAGCACCACCGAGACTCTTGGAGATGGTTACCGCCTCAAACAAGCAACAACTGAAGCACATTCTCGTTGTCGGATGCAACCCCCGAAGTGGAAGAACGCCTCAAATGCATCACTCGAAAATCTGCACTCAATAAAAAAAATTGTCATAACCTTAGCAAACATGTCTAAATAAGAAGGGGTTAGTAGATAGATTAGGCCAGTAGAAGAAAAAGGCAATGAATAAAGGAGAGGTGATGGAAAAGGAACAAATTTGAAATTGGGATAGAAGTGAGAGGTGATAGATAAGGTAGGGAATCAAATAGGAAAGGGGGACCATCGGCTACTATAAAAACTACAGTAACGCGTCTGCAGTACAGTAGTAGCTACAGTACCACGTCAACGGAAAGGCCCCACATCACTATATGCCCAGTGGCAATATTTATTTAAAATCCTCGTGGAATCTTAAAAAAATAAATGCCTAAGGAACAAATTGCTAGAGTACCAAAGGAGACACCAATAGCCAAAACCTAGAATAATCTGAATAAGTTACAGTACACTAATAAAAATACAATTCCGAATGATCAGACATACAAAGCAAAGCTTGCAAAGTACTTATCAATCAATCACAACAAGATCAAGTATGCTACAAACATGAGAAGCAACCCTCAAAAAATTATCTGCATAATAAAACCATAAAACCCAAAATAAAAAAAATGAAAAAAAAAGAAAGAAAACACAAAACAAAATCCACATAACCAAGCAAACAAAATCACTGAAACAAAGTAACAAAAAAAGGGCTATAGGAAACAAAGCCCTGCAAATAGAATAGGACAACGAACTTCAAAAATCCCACAAATAACATAATGATAGCCTTAGAAATAGGATAGCATCACAGATACGTAAATATAGACTCCAGCTAACACAAATGATTATAACCAAAATTCAAAATCAAAATTACAAAGTTGAAACTTCTAAAATAATTATCACAATGAAAGCAATTTGCACTTTCAATGACTGCAAACTTAAAAGATCCGCATCACCAGCAAGCAAAAATTTAGTTACCCATCACTACAAAAGAAGAGACAGTAAGATCAGAGTAAATTCTGTAATATTAACTATCAGGATGAAAAGAACACAATTAAATAGGCACATTTATTCAACTTCAGCTTAAGAAATACTTCACCATCTAAGTCATCAACATTAGACAGAACTGAGATGCTCCCTCTACGGTCTGAGACAACAGCAGTGTCCATATCTAGTAGAGTGCAGTCAGCAACCAATCTCTGTACGGGATCAGCATAAAGCTGTTCCAATTTCCTAAGATCCTGTATAAAAATAACCAAATGGGTAGGTTACCCGGCACAATTAAAAAATCCTAAAAATATCATAATAACGTGCCATGCACTTACAATAATTAAACAAGGCAATAAAAATGATTGATGTGAATTCAGGTTTAGCAGGGACACCGTACATCTGTATAAGAGTAGAAAAGAATGCCGTCGCGACAATCACCAACTGCAATTCTAGTGAAACATGTATTCAAGCAAGTTATGGTAAAGCGTGTCTTGGTCATGGAATGCTTTCTCAGTCGCAGAGGATTATCAGTCACAAAACAGAAGACGTTCAGCTGCACAAATTTTCTCATTAGTGACGAATATCAGGAATGGCTTTTTATGTTCATATATTAAGCATTTAGTAGCACGAATTAAAAAACAGTACTTCGTAACTTGAATTGGAAAACAGAAATAACTATCGAAAGTTAAAAACAGCACAAAAATTTATTAGCAACCCTTTACCAATATACCTCAATTACGTAATGCAAAAATGAGAACTTACAATATTACCGGAGGAAGCCAAAAGATAACGGTTTAGAAATGGGCAGACAGCAAGAACAGCACCAGGCAATTGATTCTGATAAATCACCCTGAAGTTTCCCGCTTCCATTTCTTCAATTTGAATTCCATCACTACTCCAATCATCTGGACTGCTACCAACACTGGTGCTTGATAACTTTTCAGCTGCATGCCCAACAGCTTCATGCGAGGGGGAAGGAATCCGAAGAGATGAAAAATTAGAGTAATAGGTCAATGAACTGCTTTCAGAAGCATTTTGTGTATGGTCCAAGTTTAATATGATAAGCCGTCCCTTTGTACTGTAAAGTATGCACAAAATTATCACATCAGACAAGCAATAAAAAATATTGAAAAAGCTCGAGGGCAAAGGTCGTTATACAATAAATCAAGGCTCATTATACAATAAATAATGCAATTCTCATTCAACATAACTTTGTAAACATAATCGTTTGACTGTTTTTGTATAGATATGACATAAGTTTTGGTTTTTAATACATAAAGCAAAGAAGAAAAGAATGAAATCTTCCGGACAGTATGAACAAAATAATCAGGAATTATATGGAAATAAACCAATATATCCTGCACAGATTTCTGAACAAAAAAAAAATCAATTACTTTCAATTTAAAGTTGCAAAACCATAAGCAGTTACCACTAACAAGGCATGAAAAACACCGGAAACAGTACCTTTCTGCTTCACCATTAGGCATGATAGTCCGTCCAGGACACTGACTAGTCCCAACCACTAATAGATGCTGATATCCTATTCTCATTATTTGCATGCATTTTGCTGTTTCACCAAGCTCGCATGAGAACTTTGATATCATTACTCCATTAAAAGGATCCACACGGCAAATATCTGATGAGAAAGAAGTGTTCCGAAGTCCAGTCCTCAATATTAACAATGTCTTACTTTCTTTATGGTATAATACCTTTCGTGGAGTTCCTTCAATTGAGAACTTACCAACATTAAGTCTTTTCCGATGACCCAGTTCAAGCTGCCGTATTAGATGCGATGAAGAATGTTGAAAACAGATATGACAAATGTTAAAGAAAGCAAGAACGAAAGCAATTGCTTTATAAATAAAACAGTTAAGTAGCATGATAGGAGCATACACGTAAGCTGGATCAATCCATCAACAAGAATAAAACAGCACCAGTTGCAGACTTTTCTCTCTCCTGCTAGGCCCGAGATTTGTTTATTTTACTTCACGATCAAATAATCCAAATATTCATCAGCGACAAGTTGCAACCCATTCAATATTCAAAATCACTCAAATAATTCCAAATCGTGACTAATTCTTTCCATCATGGATAATATCAGTCACTATTACTGTGAAACACTTTAAGTAGAAGGAAACTGAACTCTTAAAATATCGAGGCACCCCTACTTGAAGTTTCAACGAAAACTCCTAAGTTAAGCATGCATTTATGGGAATACTCTTGGAACAGTTGACCTCTATAGAAGTTACACCAATGCCAAAAAATCATGATGTCATTAGGCCAAAGTCGACAAAATCTCAAAGGCCAAGATTTTGGGTTGTTACAAATGGTATCAGAGTGTTACACCATTTGAAGGTGAGAATTGTCATATAAGATAAAGTGCTACGTCATGGGAATCACCTCTTGAATTCAATATTGGATAAAGTGCTACATGGTGGAGCAACCTTTGGACTCTATAGGGGTCACCTCTAAAATCATATTTCACCTCTAAAATCATATTTGCAATGAGGATGATAATGGGTAAAGAATACTAACAAGGATGTTTGTTATTTAAGTCAGAGAAATTGTGAAAGACCTTAAGTAGAAGAAAGATGAATAATTTAAAATTTAGATGTCTTTAATGATCAGAATTTCAACACAAACCATACAGTTAAGTGTGCCCCTATGTGAGCACCCTTGGAATGGGCAACTGTCTGGGAAGTTACACAAATGGGACAAAACTGTGAGAACATTAGAACAATGTAGGCAATATGTTGATCTCATTTTTGGTGAGGTCTAGTCCTCCTCTTAGGGTTTAGGATCTAGCCTCAGGGATCTCCCTTTGACTATCTTAGAATCTTAGAAATGGGACCCGCCTCGTTTTAGAAATTCAACCCACTTCTGTACTCTTTTGTGGTTTCCCGTGTGTGGTATCAACTTCTAGCACTTAGAAGAATGAAACTAACATGAGGAAACCCAAAAGAAATTCCTATAGGACCTTTTGAGCTTTAGGGTGGCCTTCTGCACAATTTGCACTCCTGCGCGCACTAACTTTGCAATTTAGAGAGTCAACGCGTCTGATTGCTACAATTTACATCGCTTGCACCATTACCTGTCAAAAACTTGAATAAACTTGTTGAGGCGATCGATTGCGGGTCAAAATTTTGTGAAATTTGAATTTTGACGCATTTTTGACCCGCTTGTCGACAATGTCGTCCGAGCGACCTCGGATGACAAAACAGACAGCGCCGGTGCGTCCGGAATGTCGAAATTACCTACGGAGGACACCGATTTTGCTAGGGTGCCGCACATGGATAAATCGCATGAAATTATATATATATATATATATATATATATATATAATTCTTTTTTTTCTAAACCTAAATCCCTAATCCCACGGTTCGCTCGATTGCACGGCTCCCTTTCTTCCCGTTCACGAGGCCGGCCCGAGCCCTCCTTCTTCGATCGTGAGCCCTAGCCGAACCGACAGAGCTCCCTCGCCGATCCGGAAGATTCGGCCCGCGGTCCCGTTCCTTGTATGCCTGCCACCCTGCGAAAAGCTTCCACCTACTCCCTCTGACGGGCTCTGGCTTTCCCCTCCCACGCCTCTGCGATTCTCGTCGTCTTCTCCTGCGCGACTTGTCGTTTCTCTTAGCTCGGCTCACCGCCCAGGTAAGTGACGGGAGAGGCTTCTCCTCCCTTTTCTGCTATAAAACCCCACTTGGGAAAGAGTTTTAGGGCTGGCCGAAATTTTAAGGAGAGGGGGAGGTGCTGCTAAAATTTTGGGGAAGTCGTTGGAATTGCGTTGGTGGTGCTTCACTAGTTGGTCTGCTCTCTGTGTGCTTGGGCATTTTTGAGCTCTGTCGGTTTTGGGTAAATTTGGAGGGAGTGGCTTGGTTTTGGATCCTGTTTTGGTTGTTAGAGCTTCACTAGTTGGTCTGCTCTCTGTGTGCTTGGGAATTTTTGAGCTCTGTCGGTTTTGGGTAAATCTGAGGGAGATTCCTCTTTTGGCGCATTGGTTGCCTGTCAAGGATGTTGAAGAGGTTGGCAAAGCAAAAAAATTGAGAAGGAGAAAGCTCGCATATTTATTCTTGAATTGGGCGAAATTGTTGATGGATGGGAATTATCCAGGGACATTGAAAGCTTATGAAATATGGTGAATTTTGATGTGCTTGAAAGTCTTAAATGCTACGAGCATTTGAAGAGTTTGTCCATCGTTTCATGCAACGATGTAAGCTACGCAAAATTGTTGGAAATTGCATATGAAACATCAAAGAGGCTTATAGATTGGAAACTTCGATGAAATTGAGCCTACGAAAGATATTTTTGGAGGATTTTCAAGTCCTATTTGAGAGAGTATTCGGTTGAGTCAAATTGAGCCTACGAAAGATATTTTTTGGAGGATTGATACCGGCGTTAGGAGGTCATTTTGACTCGGGTTGGTCCAATTTAAAAAAAGGGTGAGAAAGTGATATTCATTTCGGATTGATTCAGGGATCTTCGGATCTTCCTTTTCGAATCTTTTTGTCACGAGCTTTGAGGGCTGATTCATCCTTCGTTCTTTTCGATGTTTTAGGTGAATCAGTTTCTCCTCTCTCTCACCCCATTTTTTGTTCTTTTCTTTCCTTGTTTCTTGGTTCATTTTTTTTACGCTTATGTCCGATGCATAAGTGTCCACGTATAGGAACATCGGATCTCACAGGCTTACATGTTTGCTTTACATTTTTTAGTACTTTATTTTCCTGTTCCTGTCTGTTACTGTACTGTATAACATGTCATATTTTTCCTGTTTTTTACCTGCTACTGCTCTTCCTGTACAACATGTTATCCTATTTCTGTTCATAACTGCTATTGTACTGTATAACATGTCATATTATTCATGTTTTTACTTGCTACAGTTCTTTCTGTATAACATGTTATATTATTCATGTTTCTACCTACTACTGTTCCACATGCATTCTATTGTTTGTTCATGTATTGCACATTTCATATTATATAGCTTTAAGCATGTTTCTTTTTTTTTAAATAGGATGTTTAGAGGACTACAACCATAGGGCCGTTTGATTTGACACCATAACTGGACACCCTAGAAAACTTAAACTCGTCACATCGAAAAGCTTGGAGCTAGCACGATGGGCAGCACGACCATCTTCAACAGCAGGACATGTCTTTTCCAGCAAAACCATTCATTTTCCTAGAAATTAAACAACAATCCATAAGGTTTCGAGATTGTTTGCCTAGTGCAACATAAATTTTTCACCTTTTCTTTAGGCATTCATATAGCTCTGCTGTACAATTTAAGCCCTAACTCGTTCTAGGTTCCGAGATTGTCGTCCGATACAACGTAAACCCTCATATCTTTCAGGCGATTTGTGTGACCATGTCACGCAAATATAAGTCATATTAAATAAAATTGGCAGGATGAAACGCTTTAATAATTTCTTCTCAAAACTGGAGCCAAATCATAGGATAGACTGGGAAGTCACTAAGGTTCTCCTCAGGATCTGTGGCCTCCCCTAGTTTCTCTTCATTTGGATTCCTCAACATTGTTCCAAGTTCGAGCATTTCCCTTTTCACACATTTTCGTCCGATTTCGTTGAAAAATTCTATCCTTTTGACTTCTTTGAAGATAGTATTCCCTGATTTTTATCGAGAGTTTTCTTAGGTGACTTCGGTCATTTAAGATGTAATTAACTATAGGGGCTTGCCCTTATAGGAAGTTTTTCCGAACCTAGCCTAAAATAAACCCTATTTAATTCTTTGTATTAAATAGGGGAACTTGTCGGCAAATAAAACGGTTTCGCAGACCAAACGGATGTCATATATTTCTTAGTTTATTTGGAGTCTCATCCTCAAGCCTTGTGTTTATCCTTCGGGATAAATACAAGATTTAAGGTAGAGCGCTCTTTCATTTAAACTGTGAAAAATATGAGGTCAGTTTGATTTCATATTTTTCTAAGATTATATGTATATATGTAAATTAAAACGTCCTTCCGAAGCGGGCGACGAGACTTCACTTCCAGCGACCGACAGCTTCTTACGGACAATTTTTGAACAAATCACCCTCAAATTTTTAACTTTCTCCCTTTTAGCGCCGTCACAATATTATCTCAATGGATGAGAACATGGGCTATTATAATAATAGTAATAGCACTACAAAAGAGAACCTATTCCAATATACCACTCTCTCAAAAGGCCCAATATTTCACTATGCATAACTGGGAAAGTATATACCAGAATGGCCAAGTTTTCAGCCATGATGATTAAAGTAACAGTAAGACAAAGGCAAACCAAACATGTATAAAAAAAAGAGCAGAAAAAGTTAAATTTTATACGAGTTTACCTCAATAAGGCAGGTTGTCCTACCATTTCTAATATGACTTACTATTTACAAATACCGATTTAGGGCTCCTAGAAGGTGTTTGGAAACTGAATTTGACGAGGAGGTAAAGGAATAGTAAGAAAATGAAATTACAGGCTATCAGCGATATTTGCAGAAGGATAGAAGACATTTGGCAGCTGTCCCGACTGAAAAAAGCAATGTAAACCATGAAACGGTATGTCACGGATGTAGGGTAGGGGAGTCGATTGAAATTACAGCATGGATGTGTCGATCAACTTTTTCCATGGATTAGATTTGAAAAATATGAAAATAATTTTTGAAATTTAATTTAATATAATAGATATATAGTTTGGGTTTTGAAATTAGTATGTTTAAATTTTCGAAAAAAAATGAGACCGAATGGATCTCATTAGTCAAATAATTTGCATAATCGTGTCTAACACCCTGAATACTACACATTCAAAGAGAAAAGTGTATACCCCGATAATAGACCCAATCCTGCAAACTAAGAGATTTGTGACATCCATTTGGTCTGCGAACCTTTTATATATGACCGACAAATTCTCCTATTTAATACAAAGATTAAATAGGGTTTATTTTACCTGGGTTTCAAGTTCCCTATAGAGGCAAACCCCTATAGTTAATTACATCTCAAGTGACGGGAATCACTTGAGAAAACTCTCGATAATTATCAGTGGTTCTAGTTTTCAAGAATTCAAAGTTTAGGTTTTCAAGGTAGGACGTGGAAAAAAGCAAGTGAGAGTAGCTCAAATAGGAACAGTTATTTCAGGAGTCCAAATAAAAGAAAAGGTAGGGGATGTCAAAGATCCTGAGGAGAATCCCCAGTGACTTTTCAATCTATCCTACTGTGTGGCTGCATTTTTAGAGATGATGTTATTTGAATGTTCAATCCTACCAATTTTATTATTTGGGACTTACATTTGCATAATACCCGATTATGCAAATAGCCCGCAGAAATAAGAGGGTCGGAACCTAAAGCGAGTTAGGACTTATGCTGCACAACATGGTTGTGCAGGGGCCTAAAAGAGGGTGAAGATTTACGTCGCTCTAGGCGAGCTACCTCGAAGTCCTATGGGTTGTTATTATGCTAAGGAAGAGATAATACTGAAGAAAAACCTCTTGCTGTTCGGTCTGAATTCCTCGTCGTGTTGCTCAGTTTTTTGTGTCAACGTTTGGTTTTGCATACAGAATAATCAAATTGCAGGTAAATAAAAGATACTTGAAAGGTAAACTGCAGTAAAG
>NEWO01000420.1:481935-493400 GCA_003013225.1 Phalaenopsis aphrodite | reverse complement strand
ATAATCTTGTCCCAAAGGATGTATGAACTAAATCTTCTCACAAAAACAAGCATGTTGGGGTGCAAACCAACAATACCTCCAATTGACCAAAAGACAAAGTTGAGTGTAGAAGAAGAACTAGTTAATCGTGAGTGGAATCAGAGATTAGTAAGTCATCTGATCTATATGTATCACAATCGACAGGACATCTATTTTATAGTGAGCATGGTAAGCCACTACATGCATGAACCAAGGAAAAGACATATGGATGCATTGTATCAAATTCTAAGGTATTTGGAGAATGCACCAGGGAAGGGTTTGATCTTCAGTATGAATGGGCATATAGACATTGAGGGCTTTTGTGACGTTGATTGGGCAGGTTGTGCAAATGACAGAAGATCTACCTCATAATACTATATGTTTGTATGGGGCAACATGGTCCCTTGGAAGAGCAAGAAACAATTTGTAGTAGCGAGGTCAACAACAGAGGCAGAGTAGGCCTTAGAAGTTGCCAAGATAATGTGGTTGAGAGCAATGCCTAGCTCAAGGTGGACCAAAGAGCTCAAATAAAGTTATGGTGCAACAACAAGTCAGCAATCAGTATTGCCAACAACCCAATGCAACACAATAGAACCAAACATGTGGAGATTGATAGATTCTTCATAAAAGAAAAGCTTAATAATAGGCTACTAGAGCTAAGTCATGGAGTCATTGAAGAGCAAGTGATTAACTAGCTCACTAAAGGACTAGGCTTAATAAATTTGTCTAGTTTATGTGATAAGAGGGGCTTATTGGATATCTTTTGCCCATCTTGAGGGGGATTGTTGAGAATTGGACCTTATTTAGGGTCTTATTGGTAAAAAGAGAATATTGAAGAAGTCTAGGGTTTTATTTGTAAAATATTGTAATACCCTATTTAAGCCCATGTTATGAATGTACAAATGAGGTTTTGAACAATTCTTCCTTCATTGATATTGGCTACTACCTACATTATTCTCTTCTTCTCAACCAAAGATGCCAACATTGATCACCGCCCATTCAGACATGTTTGGGCAAAGGACCAAATGGGAGGCCACTATGGAACAATATGAAGGAAAAATAAAAAAAACAAATCATTATTGCCTTATCATTCAGGGAGAAAAAAATAAAAGAAAATAAAATCTCAATATATAATTCAAAATCAAGCAAAAGGATGCAGACAATAAAAATACCATGATAAACACATGCCAGAATGCAAAGCATGGAAAATATGATAATAACCTTGCACACGCAATGCAGCTGCACTTTTATTACTGCACTTGCTTGTCAACCACTTTGTGACCCATCTTAACAATATAAGCAAAAGCAGCCTAAGCCCCATCCCTTCCATGCAAGATTCCAATTCATCTTTCCTTGCCATAAAACACTACGCTATAGGGGCTTAGTCGATGCAGCAGTGGAGAGGATATTACAATTTATTTCCAATATTTAAAAAAATAAGACACATGTCTATTCTAGATGAGCCACAATCATAAAAAAAAACAGATCCAAATCAACAAAAAATAATAATAATAATAAAATAACAACATAAAGACCGAGATTTTTGACATTTGAGACGAACAAAAAAAATAAAAGGAACTATTATGAGCACAAATAAGCTTATGAGATAGCTGATGCTGAACAAATAATTTATATGCTGATAAATTCTACAGGAACCATTTAGAGTACAAGAATGGAGTCCCAGGGCTAAAACTTTCATCGCTTATAAAAAATAACACAAAATTATTTATGAGAAAAGATTAAACCAAATAGCGCTTAAAGTAGATTTACATGAAGATATCAATTATAAATCACAATTGATAAATTAATCGAATTTTAATTTGCGATTTGCTAGATACAACAAGAGGTCAATGCAACAGGTCAAGAAGATTAAAAAAAATGCAAGCATGCAACCTACCAATAGATAATCCTACTAAAATTGCGAGCCACTTAGAGAATATCAAAGCTACACAAGTTATTCGCTATTAGGAGCGAAAAGGGCCATAGATTTAAGTAACAGTCTGATTTGCCATCTCATTCATCTGTTTGGGGCAGCTGCTGTGGAAGCGGCTGCGCATAAGCTGCTGCGAATAAACTGATTGTTTTTTTTGTTTTTTTGCAGTTTGAAAATAGTTGTGCTACAGTTGTTTCTGAACAAATGATTATTTTGTCTCAGTATAGTAATGTTGTTTGCAACAAAACCATTCACATCAGTACATTCTATACTTTAAAAGCAAATTTCCAATGCAGAACATTACAAAATAAAGATATACACATGACTTAACAATGAAAAACATGACTACTAAAATTAAGAAAAAAACAATTAGAACAAAACTTAGACTTTAGCTGCAGTTTTGGGGGCAGGTGTGTATTACATGTGTTTGTGTGTGGAAAGACATTATTGATGATTTGTGTCATTCTTTTTTGTAGCTCTCAAGGTTTATGTTAATTATTTTTTTCATTCTAGTATCACAATGACGGCTTAAGCTTCCACAGTTCTTTATGGTTGAACATATCGATGGATGACGGGGAAATAAAAGACCTCAGAGAACAGGGAGTCACCTCGACATGACGTGGAGGGAACGCTAGGGCACACGCGATCGAACCTCGGAAGCTTAAGCCGCAACGTGTGCAGGTGTTTAGGCTAAGTAGGGTTAGTGGTTATATATATATATATATATATATATATATAACTTAAATGCATCAGTTTCCATGTCATTAGCTCGTGTCGGGGATTATAGTGATGCATACGTCCTTCCTAGCTAAAATCGATGCTCTGGACGCGTTGGAGCAGTCAATTTTATCGTTCCGCATCATCCGGACAACCTCGGCGACGATTCGGTCGAAAACATGTTAAATTCAAATTTCCTTAAAATTTCACTTTCTGATCGATTATTCCAGCAATTGATTCGAGTTTGATCAATCGTGCAGTTTTCTCCATGTGCAAATGACGTGAATTTCAATATTTATATGCAACAAGCGTGTGAATTGTGGTATTCGCGCATCGTGAGAGTACACGGAAGTCACGATGGGTTTCCAAAGGTTTTAAATCCTATGGGTACTAGACTTGTTTGCATCTGAAGCGTTCGTCCCCTTTGACCTACGCGACCATATGTCGATTCACTTCGTAGCTTCCCATTGCGACATGTTTGCGGCTGCCCGAGCCTTCTGCGCTCATTTCCTTTAATTAGCTAGGCTCCACGATGCCCCGTCATCCATCGATGATACGACTATGCTCCCTCTTCATCTCCCTCCTGTTCTTCTTCTTCTTCGGGTATAAAAACCCATGGGGGGAGGTAAGGTAAGTGGTGACGAAAAATCTTGGGGGAGGTACTGTTGAAATCTCTGCTCGGATAAGACTTGGTGCTTAAGGGCTTGGTGTTTGGGAGTTTTGTGGCTTCCCTTCTGCTTCTTTCAAAAGATCGAGCAAGGAAATTTCTCTCCTTTCTGCTCTTATTTTCTGCTCGACAAAGGCCAAATAGGCTCGGGGAAATAAAAGGCCTCGAGCGAGGTTTCACTTCATATATATATATATATATATATATATAAAAGCTTGGTTGCCTTACCTGGAATCTCCTCTTGAAATTATTATCAATTGTCATGGATGGTTAGGCCTTTAGCAATTCTGTTGAGTCAATTTAATTATTTCATTCTTTTTTCTTAGCTAAGTGTGTTAAACTTATAAATGGCAATGTTTCAAGTGTTATGCATGTGAAGATCTCTTTCTTTTGTTTTTATTACACCTGTACGTTAATGTCATCCACCTTTTAGTTTATGTGAAGTGCAGATGTTGTTTCAACCCTATAGACTTGGTGTTCTTTGCGGATTCGGTCCCTGCTATCTTTACCCGCATGTTGCAATATCTGGGCCTGTTTGATGGCTCTTGGGCTGCATGTGTGCAATGTTTTTTGACTATTTTTGGCTGTGAGATTTTGAGCTGGTTTGGTTTGATTTTGTGGAGCCTTGTGGTCTCGGCTTTATGAGCTCATTCAGTTCAATTTTATGGAGTCGACGACTTCGGTTTATGGAGTTAGCTTGGTTTGGTTTTGTAGATTCCCCAACTTCAGTTTTACGAAGAAGTTTTGGCATACTTATGAAATTGATCATTTTTTGTTTTGGGGCTTAGCTGCCCCCCCCCCCAAACATATGCAGATGGTTACTTTTTGCTTTGGAGCTTTTGGAGTTTTATTGTGTTTCTTCTCTGTTGCTAGCCCTATTCGAGAGCCTTGTGGGAGCTTCCCTGTGTTAGTTTGGATTGTTTTCCCTGCTAACTCTATTTGAGAGCCTTGTTGGAGCTTCCTTGTGTTAGTTTGAATTGTTTTCCTTGCTAGCTCTATTCGAGATCCTTGCTGGAGCTTCCCTGTGTTAAGTTAGATTGTTTTTCCCTATTGGATCAATTCGAAGTCTTTATTGTGACCTCCCTGTGTTGATTTTGGTGGTGCTTTTGCTGCTCCTACCTGAAATCAGCAGTGTGGGTTCTCTTGTGTTGGTTTTGGTAATGTTTTTGCTGCCTCTACCCGAGAGCTCTATTTGAGACCCTGGTTGGTGCTTTCCTGTGTTAATTTGGATTGTTTTCCCCTGTTGGATCAATTCGAAGTATTTATTGTGGCCTCCCTGTGTTGGTTTTGGTGGTGCTTTTGCTGCTCCTACTTGAAATCAGCAGTGTAGGTTCTCTTGTGTTGGTTTTGGTGATGCTTTGGTTGCCCCTACCCGAGAGCTCTATTTGAGACTCATGCTGGTGCTTTCCTGTGTTAGTTTGGATTGTTTTCCCCTGTTGGATCTATTCGAAATCATTATTGTGGCTTCCCTGTGTTGGTTTGGATTGTTGCTTTGTTGCTCCTACCTGAAATCTGTAGTTTGGGTTCCCTGTGTTGGTGTGGGTCATTGCCTTGCTGCCCCTACCCGAGATCAGCTATTTGGGTTCCCTGTGTTGGCGTGGGTTGTTGCCTTGCTGTCCCTACCCGAGATCAGCTATGTGGGCTCTGTTGTGTTGGTTTTGGTGGTGCTTTTGCTGCTCCTACCTGAAATTTGCAGTTTGGGTTTCTTGTATTTGTGTGGGTTGTTGTCTTGCTGCCCCTACCTGAAATCAGTCAGTTGGGTTCTTTTATGTTGAGTTTGGTGATCCTCTTAGTTGTCTTTACCTCTAATTTCTTGACCTTAGCTTTAATTCTCGTGGTTTTGGGAAATTGAGTATATTCTTCGAGAGTAGATTTGCTTGATGTTTGGAAGGAGTTTTAGTGCCCAGTTTTTTGGGTTGAATTGACTGTAGTGAAAGGCTCTTTTGATATTTGTTAGGAGAATTTAGTTGCAATTTGGGCCCCTTTCAAAGTGCAGCTTTTGAGCAGTTTTCAATTGAATTGGAAGCAACTTGAAATCCTCAAAAATGTCTTTCAGAGATGTTTTGGGCTAGCAATTGGACCCTTTCAATACATCTCTTTTGGATTGTTATACTGGTAGTTTGGAAAAGAGAGTTAGCTATCAATAAATGTGCCTACTTTGCCGGCTATTTGAGGTGTTTTATTTGGTGAATATTTGAGGCTAACCCTCCTACCGTTTTGGTCTCCTCCTTATACTAGTTTTAGAGTTGGGTTAGTCATCTTCCTTTTTATTTATTTCTTTTTGGTTTTCTTTCTTTGCTTCTTGGTTTGGTTTTAGTGTTTATGTCTGAAGCGTAAGTGTGCATATATAGTTGTGGTTGAACAGAATAATATTGCATCTTACGATATCAAAACCCAACACAGGGACCCGGTGAAAATGTAGGATGACAGTTTTATTTACTGACACTAGATTAACGATGACCATTGTCTTTTTAGGTTGTTGGCGGTCATAGCCAGATAGTGTAATCGACTCGTGAACAATCAAACTTATAAAATACAACGATACGAACGAATACATTTCTTACAAAATATTTTGACTACTAAAATAGATATAAATTTTGCTTTATATGCATTAAGCCTATACCAATGCCAAAATATAAGCTTTAAGTAATAAAACTCGATTGTCCACTTGTCAATTACTTGTACTGTGCTAAGGATTGCCCTCCTAAGATTGTATTGCTGTAAATTTCTAGTTGAATGTCAGGCTTTATACATACGGATGACCGATGATTGCCTTCGAAGTCCCTCGAAAATAACTAAAATCTGAGTCTACCCCGACCCGAATGATTACGGTTTTCTTTCTTTCCTCGAATTTTTCGTACGTTTCATACGGTTTTATTCGAGTCTTTGTAGATCACTCGTAATTTTCATCGGATTTTCTTCATGTTTCCAATGGTTTTCTTCGAGTTACCATGGGTTATTTGCAACTTTCCTCGATATTTCCAGGTGATGTTTTTGCTATTCACTTCTATTTGAATAAATGCATGCTTGCCACCTGTTAAATTTTTCATTAAACTCGTTTACTTTCACCTGCGACATCGACCCCATTTACAGGAGTAATAGACCGGTCAGGTATACATGTTTGTTTTATATTTACAACATTTTACTTTCTTTACTGTACATCTTACTGTCTTTCTTTACTTACCGTTCTCCTTTACCGCATTTTATTACATATACATATAGTTCATACTTCCGATGTTATTGTTTATTGTTTACTGTGCTTGTAGTATGTTTTCTTTTTATTATTTATGTTACTCTATAGACTTGCATGGGCCTTTAGGATAGAGGACGGTAGGACATCCAGTTTAAGAAGCACCATATGATGAGTCACTGACCTAACAACTGTATATATATATACACCAAAACCTTAAACCTATGATCAATATGTTAATGAGCTTGGAGTATCCTTTTCAGGAAGCGAGCGGATGGAGGGCGACAATTGAGATCACAACAGCGAAGCGAAGGACGATCCTCTGTTGAAATTTTCATAGAATAAATAGCAAACCAATAGGTCCTCTCTTCCATTTTAGGGCTTTGTACTACTCTATTGTGCATTATAAGTCTTAATTCTCTTTAGGATTTCGAGGTTGTCGTTCGGTAAGACGTAAATCCTTCTATCATCCTGGACCATTTGCACAATCGGGTGTCGTGCGAGTACAAGTCCAAATAATAAAATCGGCAAAATGAAACATCAAATAACATCTCTTAAAAATTAAAGCCTAATAGTAGTATAGTTAAGAAGTCACTGGGGTTCCCACTCGGATCTGTGACATCTCCTTCATTTCACTCCTTTGATTCTTAAAAATACATGTTCCTATTTTGAGCTCTTCCTTTTTGATTTTCTGATATTTAACCTTGAAAATGTAAACTTTAAAATTTTGAAGACAGAATCATTAATCTTAATCGAGAGTTTTCTTAAGTGATCTCAATTATCTAAGATGTAATTAACTATAGGGGATTGCCCCTATAGGAAACTTAAGAACTCAGCTTAATATAAAACCTATTAAATCTTTCATGTTAAATAGAGTAACTTGTCAGCTTATAAAAAAAATTTCACAGACCAAAAGGAAGTCACAAATTCATTAGTTTAGGTGGTTAAGCCTACTAACAAATTGTATGTTTACACTTCAGGATAATGTATTATTTATGGTATCGTGTTCAACTATCTAAACAATCAAATATGTGAGGTCAATTCGGTCTCACTTTTTTAAATTAAAATAACATTATTTTCAAAAATTATAACCATATATAAATTAAGTTGAAACATTATTTTCCAAAGTTAAAAATATTTTATAAAGTTATAATCACATATATAAACTAAGTTAAATTAAATCTTAAATAAAGAATCCGCGACAATTATTTGACCGACAGCCGCAATAACCCCCAACCGAAGAAAGTGAACTAAAGCACAGAGGACAGAGTGCACAAAACCACCAAATCGAACGGAAGAAATGAGAGTAGAAGGAGATGTAAGGGTCGCGAGAACGACCAATCGCAACCAACAAGAGGCAACCAGAAGCAATGCCTAGCCACCAGAGCCACAGATTCAAGGGGATTGAGAAAAGAGAAATTAAGGCAATAGTTGCCTCAAGGGAACCGTAGAGGAACAAGAGGGCAACCGTGGAAAGAACACAAAAGGGCAGCCATGTAATAAAATTTTAAGAACGCAGGTCACGGGGTCGAACCCGCAGCCAGTGTTTCGATTTGGTTTATCAAAACACCCCGCGACCACAGAATCCAAACAACCCAAACCACACCACAGTAAAGCCACTGCCCCAAACGGCCCCTTAATCACATGCAGCCAAATTAATAATTTTTTCTTTGTTGTTCTGCTAATATACTGATTGTAGATCCATTTAGGCTTGAAATTCTAGAGTTAATCATATTCTTCTCCAAAATTTATTCCCAACAAAACAAAGTCTAAGCTGACACCAACCTAATTGTCAAAACAATCATACGTGGAAGAAAATACATTCAATACTCATTCATCATTAACTAATCAAAAAAGATCAGAACCCTCTTCTTCATGCAAAACAAAGCACCAACAAAACCAATAACAACAACAACAACAACAATAAAGCCTTAATCCCACTACGTGGGGTCGGCCAAAACAATCATACATGGAAGAAAATACATTCAGTACTCATTCATCATTAACTAATCAAAAAAGATCAGAACCCTCTTCTTCATGCAAAACAAAGCACCAACAAAACCAATATCTTATCTGATGAAATAACTATAAATTTTTGAACTTTAAAAGGCATGATGAGAAAACCAAATGAATCCTCTGAAGTTATCAAATAAGCAAATCTTACCAAATGCAAACTGGATTCAGCAACAAATAAAATTCCATTTGGGCAATCAAAAGACGACACCGAGGTTGCATGGGTGGCGGCTTGGAATGAGATTGATGTATAAACAATGCTATGCCTTGCAACGTGCAAAAGCCAGGGCATTTCACAAAGCACAACTACATCTGCATTGAGCGAATTCTGTAGAGGAACCAGAACAACAGGAGCTATACCAAAGCGTCGAAATGCAATCAATTCTAACTGAACAGATCTGAAGTTCCCAAGCTTTGTTGGATAATACGAGGAAGAAGATAGAACTGAGGCCTGAGGCAACTCATACCGGAGTAGCACTCCGTTCCTCAAGCCGGCAAGTATATAAAACTTATCAACTAACACGAGCCGAACATCCTGAGGTATGCAGCTACTTAAAGGAGTTCCAAGCGCATTGTCTATTGAAATTGCCCCAGTCGCAAGGAACTTAAAGCCTTGATCAGGTGAAAAAGATAGAACCTCAACAGATGGTATGTGGGTACCCACCACAAAAGTCATGTGGCATCCATCTCCATTAAAGACGGTGTCTTGATTATCTTTCTTGGCTAAATGAAAATTTGATGAAAGCTGCTCAAAGTTGATTTCCTGTTCGGGTATAGATATGCAAGAAACCTCATGCTGCAACGACAAATGTTGAATTTCATATAATTCATTTTGATAGGCTGACAACGATCTTATGCCCAGAACAAACAAAATGCAAGGGTTAGAAGTAACTATAAGAATCACATTATGTCCCACTGCAGCTGAACTAATAGACACATTATCAGGGCACCAAGAGGTGCAAAATGGTATTGAGTGGGGGCAACCACTCACATGAGCAGCTGTAGTGGGCAAAGACAATCTCACACCTGCCCTATGAATCTGAACTAGCAACCCATCAGACACCAAACCACAAGCCAGGGTACACACATCAGGCCGAAAACCAGTGGCATCAGTTACATCACAAAAACTTAAGCCAACTGAGAGTACCCTTGTCTCTTCAACAAAAGACAATACAAGAAATGAATGATAAGGGTCTCCCCGTTTCATCCTTAATGTCCATGTGCCAGTTATACCTTCATAAACCGGAGGAGTTTTCACAAGTTTATCAACACTTAAACCAGCACGCATAACTCTCAATGATCCTGCGGGATTCATACCGCAGCAGGAAAACATTTGATCTTTCTTTTCATCATGGTCATCAACAACAGCTAAATCCAAGATTGGTGCAATATTCTGAATGTTGCTCTTGTACACAAGGCCTCCATCTTGCAACTTTAGAACCAAACCATCTCCCATTTCTACAAGCCCCATTACAAAACCACCCTTCAACCATAAAAGCTCCTTGCAGGGCAAACCTCTGTAGAGGCACTCGGAGAGATCGGATCTGACTCCTTCGATCGTTGAATGAATTTCAAGGATGTACAGTTCCCCGGAGTCCAAACAGAGGACCAAATTTGCACTCGCTGATCCAACAGGTTCCCAACAACAGGCACATACATGCTTGGAAGTTGAAGCTGCTTCCATACCATTGTCGACACTCATGGGATCATCTTTGGCCATAGTAGCCGCCGAATCACTCAGTTCCAGCAATGCACAAACAGCCACACTGGACATTCCATCATCATCAATATCCATACCTCTAGAAGAATCGTGAAAAAAATCCGGCTCTTCAATTACACTGGGTAAACCGAAGTTTATTCTTTGAACACATTGTATACAATATGGGTCTCTAAAATTCATTAGGAGAGCATCATCTATCCTAAACACAACTGCAAATCCAGAAAGATGAGGAACAGCAGATAATTTAAGTGCCAATGGCCCAATTTCAACTTCAGGGTATGAGGATATAAATTGAATAGCACGTGTTCCTATGGTACATCCAAACAACAACAATTCATTTCTTAACCTTCCTTTCCTGGAATTTATTACAACCATCAGTTGTAAAAAATTTAAATTTCAAGTAACAACAAGGACGGCAGCTATGATCAAGACAATCAAACTGGAACATCCCAAACCAAATGACAGAAAATAAAAAAATACCTATGCATTATAGTGGCCATTATGGGATAAAACCCCTTGCTTGAATGATCGGTGCCATGAGAAACGAAGCAAATGCTCCAAATTGTGCCACAAATGTTTGTCTTCACAGTATCCTTTACAAAACTTGTTTCATCTTTGTTTTCTGGTGGATAGAACATTTTCTGAAATTAGGACATGGAATATCTTCAAATTTTGAAATAATATTCAACGTATTATATGAGTGATATGCAAGTAATAGCTACAAAGAAAAGAGCACCTCATCAACAATGCTGTCTCCAAGATGTGTTGACATAGAAAATAAAGCAAATTGGTCTTCATATGCGCTAGCTGCAATAAAAGAGCCACTGCAAAAAGAAAGACATAAGGTTTAAGAAAAAAATTGAAAAATTCAACGGAAACAGTGATACAGTATAGAGGATTTGTGCTATCAGAAGCAGCTTGAAATTTGTTGATCAAATCAAGTAATTAAATTAAAATTGCAAATCATCTATAAAACAAGTTTTTGAACTTTCACTCGCATCAAACTAGATTTTTCTTTTATCATAAACCTTAGGACAACAAAAATCCCATGCCTCCAGAAAAACAAGGAAGACATGAATCTTTAACCAATCAAAGCGATAGAGTAAACAAAGAGCCTGTAACAGTAAAAACCTATGCCTCCAGTAACAAGGAGACAGTTGGTATCAATTGAACAATCAAAACCAAAGAGTTAACAAATCCCCTGTAA
>NEWO01000420.1:446001-473203 GCA_003013225.1 Phalaenopsis aphrodite | reverse complement strand
ACAATGTTTGATGAGATGAGTGTCGTAACTGAAAATAGAACTTGGAAGATAGTTGAACCATCTTCTAGCAATAAGGATGTTGGTTATAAGTGGGTTTTTATAGTTATTATTCAGTCAGATTCACCAGTAGCTCGTCTCAAAGCTCGGTTGGTTGCTAAGAGCTATGCTCAAATTTAGAGAAACGACTACCTTGATGCATTCTCTTTGGTAACTAAAGTTGACTTTGGTTCGTCTACTTATGTCGTTAGTTGCAATGAATAATTGGCCCCTACACCTGCTGAATGTAAAAAATATTTTTTCTACATGGTGATCTTTCAGAAAAGGTGTACAATGAGCAACCTCCTATGTTTGTTGCTCAAAGCAGGTCTGGGAAAGTATGTCGTCTTTGGAAGTCCTTATATAGATTGAAGCAAAAACCTTGAGCATGGTTTGAATAATTTAGCCAAACAATAAAAGGGTTTGGGATGCATAAAAATAGATGTGATCGCACTGTAGTTTATAAACAATCTGTTTCAGAAATCATTCAATTTGAGGTTTATGTTGATGGCATTATCATTACTAGAAACAATGTGTAGGGAATCTCATCAATGATATTATTTCTTTAAAATCAATTCAGCATTAAAGATCTGGATTCCTTGGAAGTGTTTCTTGGGGATTGATGTATCAAGAAACAAGAAGAATATCTTTCTATTTCAACAAAAGTTTGTGTTGGATTTGTTAGCAAAACTGAAAAATTAGGGGTCAAACCATACAGTACTCTGATGTTACCAAAGATGGAGAGTTATTTAATGATTTTGAATGGTATAGGAAATTAGTGGGAAAATTAAACTACCTCATAGTAACTCTTCCTACATTATGTATTCAGTTAGCACTATAAGTCAATTTATATCTTCCCCCAGAGTCCATCATTGGTAAGCTTTGGAACAAATATTATGCTACCTTAAAGTTGCCCTTGAACAAGGTACTTTATATCAAGATCATGGGCATAGTACTATTGAATTTCTCTTTGATGCAAATTGGGCAAATTTCAATATTGATCAAAGATCCATTGCTGGATATTATGTCTTTGTTGGTGGTAGTTTGATCCCCTGGAAGAGTAAGAAAGAAAATGTAGTGTCACGATCCAGTGTTGAATCTGAGTATCAAGTGAAGGCACAAACTTCAAGTGAATTGATGTGGATATCCCAACTCTTGACCAAGATGGGTTTTAAGATGACAGTTCCACATAGTGGTGGTGTGATAACAAACCACAATCCTATCTCCTCAAATCCTGTCTTTCATGAATGAACTAAGCACATTAAGATATATTGCCATTTTATTTGATAGAAAAGTCAACATAATCTAAATTCTACAATTCATATGAAGATTGAGGAACAATTAAGGGATGTCTTCACAAAGACACTTAATTGATCTAGGGTTACTTATATTTGTAACAAGCTAGGCATGATAAATATCTCTGCTCCAACTTGAGAGGGAGTGTTTTGGAAAATTATAAATCTAAATCTTGTATATTAGGAAACTTGATATTAAGCAATCTAATTAGAAGAGATCTAATTACAGAAACTTTTCTATAGTGGAGATATTCCTAATCAAGATAGTAGGGAGTTTGTATAAATATGTAATATATATTTTCAATTGGAAATAAGAAGAAAGAAAGTATTTTCCGTCACAATTAGGAAGCAATTAACTGAGTACCATAAGAAAGAGCATGGTGTGCATGAAGAAAAAAGTATCAAAGGTAGGTTAAGATCATCAAAGTAAAATATATGATAAATAATTTACGCACTTTAGAAGTAGTTATGGACCAAATCATAGTAACAAAATTATAACAAGCATCAATATCACATTTTGACTCTTGGTACAAGTTATGAAGATGCTTCAAATAGATTTCTGATGTGGATTGGCAAGGTATAACAAATGCCAGATCTAAAAAACGAGGTAGGCTAAAGTCTTACGAAAATACTTGTTCTAAGAAAAAATTTTGAACCAGCAATCACCAATTAATTGGAACCTACAACTAGTCAAATCCTTATTACAAACAAGGAGAAGGATTGGATAGGAAAGCATTGTGTGTGCAAGGTTGAAGAGCAAGAGATGAATACAAAATATGGGAGAGCATAGTGTGTGCAAGATACCAAAAGAAACCGTGAACAAAATCGACCAATCCAAAGAGGGATCAATCAAACAGCCGGCATGGCAAAGTGAAGAGCACCCATATGAGAAAAATTTAAGTTCATGAAAGAGAGAAAAAGTGAGCTTGAGAGAGAAGGAGAGAGGCCTAGACAGAGTGGGAGAAGATGATCGAATCAAGCAAGAAGCAACAAGTGGCTGGGCAAGTTGATGACAAATAAGGATAGGGACTATACTTTTAATGAAACTTTATTTAATATTATATGTTATTTTACTATACATAAAATTAAAAATCTATATTTTAATTTAGAACTGCACAATTAATAATAAAAATTATATTAGAGCTTTGAAAGGGAAAGAGAGTAATTTAGGCCACATATAAATAGGAATGTTAGTTCAAAAGTTATTAAACCTTTGGTTTGTCAGAATAACGAGATCGATATGCTCAATCTTAAAGTTTTAATTAAATCGTAACTTTATAATAGTTAAATAAATATAAATCATAATAAAATTGAAAACAAAAAAAATTAAATTTTAATGCTTAAAAAGAAATTAGATTAATGGTGAAAATTTTTTTGGAAGAAAAGACTAATAAATAGTATGCAAAAACTTTGTATATCATCATCGTCGTCGTCGTCACCACCATCGTCGTCATTATCATTAACTTTATATCAAATATTCAAGGTCAGCTTTATAAATTATCATTTTTTATTTGTTTTGATTAAGCGTTGTATGAGGTGTATACTTGTTTCATTGCAAATCCTTTTGGATAACTTATAACCAGGTCAGATTAAGTCTAAAAAATAATTCTTTATAATCTGTCAACATTTATTTCATCAATTCATATAATAAGTGCATTTTTTTCCTTTAATGTACAAATACAAATTCAAAAATCTTATATTTAAATAGAGGCTATCCCAACGATCCCTCTAATAAAATTATTCCCTAATTTAACCTTCTTTGTTATGACAAGCATCCATCTTAAATCTTTAATATTGTCACACAAGATATTATATTTTTTTTACTGCCCAAATAAGATTCATACAACATAACAACACTAATTTTAATTTTATAAAATTTATCATTAGGTCTCCATAATATTTTCTTATCATATAATCATACTAAGTAAGTACTTGATTTTAATAATTTGAACTTACAGTAGAAGTTAAATCCTCAACTACCCCATTTTGTTGTACCAAAGATCTAAGATGATCAAATTCAGCATTCCCAGATATCACTTTGTCTTCTAATAATATTGATTGATAGGTGTTGATATTGCATCTATGGAAATTTTAGACCATGTACTAAACAAACATTCCACGATAACAAAATCATCCACCTTATAAATCTTGCCTAGATTATTGTAACTTAGCATTAATCTCAATAGATGTCTCAACGATTAAAACCATATTGGCAATAAAAATCACCAAGATGCCTCACTTTAAATATCCTTTGTATGACTTTCTGTTGAAAGGGAAAAAAAAAAAAAATCCAAACTTAATATTGACCTTGATGTAGACCTATTATGATTAAAAATGCTTTAATCACTCAATAGCCATCAATGCTAGCCAGTATACTGTTATACATGCATCATCAATACTTTCAAACTTTCTAGGTCACACATCATTGTTCTATAATGCATACCAAATCAATTATTACGAAACTTAGTTATAATTTCTCTTAACGTTAATAAAAAGCATACAAAAGTAATTTCACTAGTCTCTATGAATAGTCATTGCCTTGAAAAAAAATTGCTTCTATGATGAGTCATCCTCGCAGAAAACCAAGTTGATTCTCCAAGAAATGGTATAATTCTCTGAGTCTTGTTCCATTAGTCTAGCCTACATTTTTTTTTTTTAATAATATATGTCTTATTCATGATTTGAAAAGCCCATAGGGTTTGGGTCCTTCAAATACAATTTTGCCATTCGTGTTAGATTAAAATTAATTTTCTCAAATGGTGAAGGACTGTTTTGTTTTTAGGAGAGACATTATATTAAATTATTTGTCAGTTTTAAAACCTCAATGATAACGTCTTAAAATTATAATGAGAGCGGGAAGTCAAAATGGGAGTTTTTTTTTTATAAAAAGATAAGGAGTTATGCAGAAATAGTGGAAAAACAATTACCAAGAAAATAAGTGAACAAAAAACAAGACTTTAATTTTAAAATCTAGAAGTAATGATACTATAAAATTGGAATGTCGTCGTCTTTGAATTATTGAATTGCTGTAAATGGTTTGCTTGATTGTTGTGATAGAAAATTGTTGCTTATGAATTTTTAGGTTGTTATAAATGAAAAAAATATTGGACACCAATTCAATATTGTTTAAATATTAACAGTCATGAGAAAGTTGGTGCTGAAGTAAATGAGAAAATGAAACGGATGGCTAAGGATTTGGAAATTTGAAACCAGCCACTGTCAGTTATTTAAAGTATATATAAGGATACGATAAATGATATAGATATTTATAAAACTCAATCTCAAATTTGAGAAAACACATAATAAATAGCAAGATTAAATGAATAGCTATTGGTCCTATCAGCAATCAACGAACAAACTAATAAGTTAATATTAACATTTAATAAATATTTTCCGAAGCTCTTATTGCTAAAACTTCCTCAAACAACATAGCAAGTATTAAATGAAACATGTTCATTAACTAGAAATAGACATAAGAGAAGTTTGCATGGTATTTGATAAAAAGCTTAATCAACTTTAAAAAAAAAACAAAACAAAATTAATCTATTGTCTAATATTCCGATCATTCACTATAACTTATTTTAATATCTAAGAATGTATATATACATTCCCCACCCCCTCTTCTAACTCCCCCTCCCAAAACCCCCATCCATCGATCAATTAATATATATCCTTCTCATGTTCTCCATCGCAAGCATTCTTCATAACCATCACCCTTTATTAGCTGAAAACTGTCAAAGTAGGAAATAATTTATCATGATTGCATGGTCAAACTCACCCAAATAGTAAGTGTTATTTCAAAGAGGCATTATGGAAGATAAGGAATCCTAACCAAAAATTACAAAACAGAACAAAGTCTATGCTATGAACATAAAAAAAAGAAACGTAATGATGAGTTCAATGAAATATTGTCTGCATTGCATGCCATGCTAAAGGGCTCAATGGAATTCACTCCATAAATATATATTCACATCTTCAAAAAGAATTTGAAGCAAAATAAAACCTGTGCATCTCAAAGGAGAAGGCAAGAAAAGAAAGCTTTCCTGAATCTGAAAGAACCACCAATAGATCTTTTCCTATCATCTGAAAAATTTAATTATTGCACGTACTTAGCAATGAAAATTTAAAATTTTAAAAAATAAAATGAAGCAATTTTTTAAAGACAATGATCCAAAACAAATAAAAATAAAACCTGTGGCCTTGATTGCCTAAATTTATCATTCCATCCTAAGATGGCAAGATCTTTTATAATCCCAAATACAGGTTGCTCGCAAACTGATTGCACAATTCCATCTTCATCAACTATCACCATCTCCAATGATGTTTCCTAAAAAGAATAATATAATAACATTAGATATTGTAGAAAAATGTATAAAAATACTTCGCATAACAAATGAAGGAAATTATACAATGCATAATCCATCAGATATATAATACTTTTACAGCAAAAAACTGCAAAAAAAAAACAATTAATTCTCCCTTTAAGGATATGGTAAGGAAACATATTAAAAATACACACCATTTTATGGGGAAAATGTGATGCCTCGTTTCATCTTCTTGAGGGAATTGAAGAGAGGGGGAGTAAGCAAGTAGTCGGGAACACGAAAGGGTACTTTTGTTCAATAAAATGACGCAAAGGTGAGATCTACTTACCTGGAGAATCAAATGGCTCGTAAGAAGGCAAGAGACTGACAAGCGCAAGCTAGGGCTTCCCCGTGTATCGATCTAAACTTAAGGCGGTGGTAGAAAATGACAACGGTGTCATTGAGCAGAGGAGACGAGACACTCAACCATGGTGGCAAAGCTTGCGGAAGTTTTGGCATTGAGCAGACAAGGGCGCCGATTTCCCTGTGCGAGAGGTCAAACCGAGTAGGCCAAACTCAATAGCGTGAGAAAAAAAATTTGGATGTAAGTCCCGTCCTGTTAGATTTAGCCAAACGAATGACTATCATAGATATGGCCATACTAATCTTGAAAATTAATTATCATAGGTTCCACACATGTCTTAGCCTCTAATAAATCCATAAAATATATGGCTATATTCACATTCCTATGAAATGCCCCAGAGAATTTCCACAGTTCACTAAGCTAATTCACTTTATTATGACCCATGCGGACACTTTGAGGTTGTTGGGAGAATTGATTTATGTGAGCTCTTATAAATTAAAGAGAAGCCTAACACTTGGTACAAGGGTTTAGCAAAAACGCAGAAAACTTTGTTAGTTTATTGTGCCTTTAGTAGAGTTGTATATCGGAATTTTTTTTTATGTTATTGTGATATATAATGAAACCGAGTAATTGATGATTTTAAATAACCATAGAAATAAATTTAAAAATATGTAGATTAAAGTATTGTTAATTAATGAAGGTAGTAAATTGATAAATTGATTGAATCAACTAAAATAGCTATAATTTTAATATATGATTATTAGTGGAATAAAGTTAATTAAGATTAAAATAATAATAATAATCTTTAAGATACATTTTAATTAAAATTGAAAAATTTATAGTTTAATCATAACAAAATAATTAAAATTAAAGATGAATGATTATAATCTAAATTAAAATAAGGAAATAAGAAAAAAATAACTAATAATAGTTAATTAGCACAATTAGTAATGTGATAAAACTTTTATTAATATGTATGTTTTTATATAATAGGTGTTCATTGCATGGTTGCGGTATAAGAAATAAGTTTTTTAGAACATCGATGCGAGTACTTATATTCTTATGCTATAATAATATTATGTTTCATCTCAACCAAATGCACTTATCGTTATTGATATATTTATAGCACCACATACCCATGATTAATGGTTCTATTAAATTTTGTTCATATTGTTGGAATTACATGTATATTCAATTTTGTTTAAATTATCATAGATATTGATTCATGTATAAGTATATTAAATGTTATACAAATGACAATAAAAGGATCAATGCTAGATATTATTTGTTATAGTATGCTTACATATGCATCTTTGGCTATGATAGAGTTTATCCATTAATGGTACTAGCCAGGAAACGTTAAAGTATCTGTGCATGCAAATGAAAAATTATATTGATATTAAGGTACCTTAACTGACACATTTTTTAAACGATGTTTCTATGATGGTTATACGGATATAGAATGATATGAGCATGGTATTGATATAGTAAATATCATGAAATGTCATAATTAATCATATTCATAAACTATCAAATATTTTATATTGATTTATTAAAAACTTAACTGACATACATATTATTTTCTTTTTTTCTTGTGTTACTGTAGTTTTGGAGTGTGAGTATCCACTATCTAAAATTAGCTCACCATTGTTAAGCTAATATTTCAGGTTTAATTAAGTGATTTAGAAGATAAGCGATAGATGTGAAAGTATTTATAGTTTAAGCATAACAAAATAATTAAAATTAAAGACGAATGATTATAATTTAAATTAAAATTATGAAATAAGAAAAAATAACTAATAATAGTTAATTAACATAATTAGTAATGTAATAAAAATGTTATTAATATGTATATTTTTATATAATAGGCGTTCATTGCATGAGCTGAGGCATAAGAAATAAGTTGTGGAGAACATCGATGTGATTACTCGTATTTTTATGCTATAGTAATATTTTGTTTCATCTCAACCAAATGCACTTATCGTTATTGTTATATTTAAAGCACCGCATACCCATGATTAGTGGTTCTATTGAATTTTTTTCATATTGTTAGAATTACATGTATATTCAATTTTGTTTAAATTATCATAGATATTGATTCATCTATAAGTATATTGATTGTTATATACATGAGAATAAAAGAATTAATACTAGATATTATTTGTTAGAGTATGCTTACATATGCATCTTTGCTATAATGAAGTTCATCCATTCATGGTATTAGCTAGGAAACGCTAAGGTATCTGTGCATGTAAATGAAAAATGATAATGATATTAAAGTATCTATACTGACACAATTTTTAGACGATGTTCATATGATGGTTGTACGGATATAGAATGATATAGGAATGGTATTGATATAGTAAATATCATGAAATGTCGTAAGTGATCATATTCATAAATTATCAAATATTTTATATTGATTTAGTAAAAACTTAACTGACATACAAATTATTTTTCTTTTTCTTGTGTAACTGTAGTTTGGGAGTGTGAGTATTCACTGTCTAAAATTAGCTCATTATTGTTAAACTAACATTTCAGATTTAATTAAGTGATTTAGAAAATGAGCGATAGAAGGGGAAGTATTTATAAAAGACGCGGACAACCAGTAATAAAATAAATTTATTTGTGTTGCTTTAACTTAATTTTGTAATGACTTTTCATTAATTAAATATTAGTTATAGAAAATAAATATATAGATTTTTATTTCACATTGTCACCCGCCTTAGTTATTTTCAAGTCTCAGGTCGGGTCATGACAAAAAAAATAACTTCAATTGTTCATTATTCTAACATTACATAATACTAACCTAGAAAGCGGCTTTTGGAATACCAAAGCAAACTCAATAATTGGATTATATCAATAAGGACCACAATCTCCAATTTCATCTTCAATATAAAGGAAGCAGTTGGTGTAGGGTCCAACTCATCTCCGACTGATGCAGGGCTCAAAGGTTCGGGACGGCACAAGCATGGTCGGTCCAGCCTTCCTGCCGAACCGGACATGCCATAACCAATTCGGTCGACCCTCTCCATATCCTTTGCCCCTCTTCATCTTCTGCTCTAAGTTCTCCCCTTCTTAATCCTTCCCTTGCTACTAAGGTTGCATTTCAAATTCCTATCTATTCTTGTCCACTCTTCTTTAATCCTTACATATTTTCCCTACTTACCTAATCTAGCATCTACTCCCATCGTATTTATAATTATTTTTGTGATGATTGTTAAACAGTTTTAATCCATCTCTAATTTTAGGTGTGTCGCCAAGGCATTTCCACTCTGAGAGCTATATCTAACGGTGAGCGGTGCTTCAGTTATACCTCGCACAAGGTGGTATTTATCTCCGATCAGTTTTACCCCTCTTTTTAGTTGTCGTTTCAGCTTACTATGTGGCCCCAGGTGAACCTCAACTGCTCTTCTGTGAAGGTTTCAGGTCCCACCGACGGCCCACTCCTAGACAGATAAGTCGCTGGCCCCCGTCCCTGCTCTCCCTATCACTCTCAAAACTCGTTGGAGCCCCATTCCTGCACCGACACGTTGCTTGCCTTCTTCCCTACTCGCCACAGTCGACAGTATCTCCCACCACCGCCCAATCCTGCACAGACAAGCCGCTGGCCTCCTTTACTACAAGCCCCAGTCATTCGTAGCTCCGGTCAGCACCCTCCTCTTGCATAGATCAGCCACCAGTCACCTCCCCTGCTCGTTCCAGCCACCCGCAAATCCTGTCAGCAACTTTCCTCGACACAGACCATCCACTCGACTCATCGATTTTTCGCCCCCATCACCGTCGACTCTTCCTACCGCCACCAGTTGGTCGTCGACTCCTCCTCGGACGCCTACCATAAGCCTCGGAGCCTTCTCCCCAATGTCTACCACTGCCACTCTTGGAGACTCCTCTTCCCCTCCTGTCAGATCTATCTCCTTGATAGAAAGGGGCATCTCTGTCTTTTTTTTATATATATATATATATATATATATATATATATATATATATATATATATATATATATATATATATATATATATATATATATATATTATTTTGGCATTCATCTTGTTATCTGTTGTTAAATGTGCTACGTCGTTGTTGTTGTTGAGTCGTGCTTGTATCAACAATAAAATACGTGTCGTTCGAGTTGTGGTTTGGGTTAATTCTAGTATCATTTGGTATCAGTGTTAACCCAACCCTAGTTCTAGCCTAGGGTTCCCCAGTATCCGCCCCCACCAAAGCCACCCTAATTTTTTTTCCCTCTTCCTTTCTCTCATTTTCTAGTCTTCTTCTCCTTTCCCTTGTCTCTTTCATTCCATTGCCCCTTTTGAAGCAAACCCAACCATTTCATCGCGTCGATACGTGTCAAACCCAACCACAGAAGAAATACAATGAGAGATCTGTCGCATGCAACGACTGGCCGAGTTGGATGATAGGACCCAAGACGACATTACCCTTGAGTATGACCTCAAGAGTCGAAGAGGAGGCCACGATAACGATTTGAATCTGTTTAACCGTGAAGACGTCCGCAAAAAAGAATATCGACCGCGACGCTTAGGCATTCACTATCAAAGGGGAGCTTATATACATACCACATAATTCTTATGTATTTACATCTTCAACACCTAAACTTTAACATTTACTTATATAACACCTAAATGTCACAATCACTTCAAAAATTATATATAAAAATTGTACTTCACTTTAAAAAAGAATTGATATCAGAGGCATTTGTCATGTGAAATAAATATTTAGACGCTATCTAAGTATATATTAAATTTAGGGCTAGAAATATAGAAGGATTGCATGGTATGTATGTAACTCCCCAATTAATAAATTATCTGAAGAGAATCAACTAAATACATGTATGTTTTAATGTATGCTTGAATAAGATTTTGACTTGGAATCCATCAAGCTATAGCTTGATGGCTCGAGACAATTCTCAGTGGATTAGAACTCAACAAATGAAGGTGGATCATCGCCAAGAAATAATGCACCTTGAAGATGGCCGCACCCATTAAGGCACAGATGTATATTTCCTGTTTGGGAGTGTTCTCTTAACAGTTAGTGTGAAAATTATCTTAAATTTGCAAAGTTTATGGGCTTGATAAGCCTAATACTTATGACTACCATCATGAAAATGATTTACAAACTTCATTGAGTTATTATATTCATCATTTAGTATAAAACCACTAGACGAGACCAATAAAATAAGATGTTATGGTCATGTCAATCTAATGGATATTCCTTGATATTGATTTGCATATATAATTATAGCATAGATGTTAATTATTACTTTGAGTTTTAAATAATATAATTGTCAATATATTGCTTAGGAATTCATTTGGAATTTTCTATTGTTGGTTTATTAAATATTTTACTGAAAAAAATTTATTGGGTATGAAAAATTTAGCTAAGGCGATAATTAAAACAATAGTTTGAGCCACCTTAATTAAGCAATTTGTATGCCTAAATTCTTGTTTTTCATGAATTGGTAGATAAGAAATCCTTACAAATGTTGAAAATCCAGCCCATCTAACAGGTAGATCTAATCAACTGCAAAGAATGATGGGCTAGGTCTTCTTAATTGCATTATTTTTACTTTTAGTTTTTTATTGCATTATCATTATTTTTTTTTTTTTCTTTAATCATACATTTTGTGCTCCATATTGTTTTATTCAACTCTTAGCATCCATATCTTATTGATTAATCCACATTTAAGTCCTATTAACAATTATATCATTATATATTTCGAATTCACTTACTTTAGAGCAAGGGCTAGCTCTACTTAGCTTTTGGCATTATAATTAGGCCATAAATTTAAGGTTCTAACTCTTCATCATATCTTAAGTCATTTGGATGTGCAGTATTCAGGACCTAAAATGTGATACATTGCTAAAGTTCGAATTCACTAAATGATTACTCTCAATTATGTCCTTGGAATTTCAAACAATACCTTCAACTTGAGTAAAAGGATGAGAAAGTGAAGACAACATCACCAATTCACCATATGTCCAAAACCTCATTAATAGCGCATTTCATTGCCAATTTAGCTTATTTGAAAAATTAGTTTGCCAATTTGCTATTTCTTGATTAAATTAATAGCCCTACTTCTAATTTTTTGAATGAGAGAAATTTTGCTTTTTCCCTTTCCAATTCCCCTTTATTCTCTCTTTGCTTGCCTTATTTACCCCTTAGAATGGTCTTCCAAGTTGTTTTTCAGGTAGACCAATTTTCACTGTAATCGTATAACCTATAATTCTGCCTTTTCACTATGAAAGGAGGTTGAAAATACATATAAGGAAGGGAATCATAAGTAATGCAAATGAGTCTGATCAAAGTAAAAAAAAAGAAATTGAGAGAATTATCCTTCTTCTGTAAGCCTTAATCATATAAGTTCTAGGGCATTAACAATATATCGGTCTTCCACTCAAGAATGAGTATAAGAACATTCAAATATGAGCAGATAGAAGTCATAAATCTCCACGCTAAGCAATGTCTCCTGAAACATTATACAGCAACAGCAGCACATAAAACTTACAATAATTCTTCCTTTGCATACAATGTTATTCCATGAACAAAAACTATTTGATTCCACGTCCAAACTACAAGGTGATTTCTAGTAATTTTGAAAGTAAATTAAAAGCATCAATCATGACATCAGACTTGCACCAGTGCGGTGTTTAGACAAAATCACGTAAACACTGCCTTGTAAAGACCATTTTTTGAACCACGTACTTGTCAACTTCAATGAATTGGTATGGTTTTACCAATGGAACAACTTATTAACTACATCATATGTGGTCAAAAAACTACACTGATTTTAAAGGAAGTAAAAGAAATGGCATAGAAGATCTGTCAGAGCCACTGAAAAAGACAATTCGAGCAGGTATCCAGACAACACTCGTCCCACTTTGCCGTTTCGCGCGTGAGCTCGAACTTGAAGTAAATAATGCATTATTTGCTAAAGATATATGATCCCCATAAAAAACCTATAGCATCTGAAACCCGGCCCTCGTGTTTATCTTCTTTTAAATATCTTTTAACCATTGCAACCACCCACTGACATATATGCTTTCAAAAATCCAAAACACGGAATCAAAATGAAGCTAGCGAACGACAGAAACGCAAATCAATACGTGTTGTGGTACCTTCCCGAATACGATGTCATCGGAGGTGGGAGAACGGAGATGGCCTCGAACAGCATGGATGACCGCACCACCACGAAATACATACTTTGCCAGGTACTGCGCGCCGCGCTTCGGCGTCGAAAGGTGATGGCTACCGCCGCCGGAATCCTTTTCTCCGGCGGCCATAATTCCCTGTGGCACAGACTCCGGCTCCTGCGATGAAACTCGAGCCCAGATGATGCGATTTGGTCGAGGAGATGGGTGAGATGGGCGTGGACGGAAAGTGGGATCGATTTATTATTTTTTTATGAAGAGTAGGTTATCGATTTATTATGATAATAATTATAATAAAGATATTTGATTTTATAAGTAAAAAATTAATAAAATTATTCCTTTTTATTAGATAAATTTATTATAATAGTTTGAAAAAAATAATAATTATGAAGTTTTTAAAAAATATATTATTTTATTTTGTGTACTAGAGCATATGTCTGAAATTGTTTTAGCACTAGATAAGCACATCTCATGCTATGTATTTTTCATTATTAGATAGCAATTTTTAAAACATAAGAACTTTATCAACAAAAGCTTGAATCAAGCTTTTTATAACCAAAAAACTAAATATTAAATACCTTTTTTTATTTTTTATTTTTTTTATTTTACTTAGTGTTTTTCATAAATTCTAATTCATGAGGTGATAATTATAAAGAAAAATATTAAATTATTTAAGAAATATCCTTATAATTAAAAAATACAACTATTTAAATTGGAGATATTTGGATGCTCATTCGGTGTAATTTGGACATGGTTTGGTTGACTCTTTAAATTTGTCCAACTATTTGTTTTATTTCCCAAATTTTCATTTAATTAAGGAAAACAGGTTTTGTTTTTAACATTAAGTTTAACTCTCTTCAATTTGACTTTCAAAAAATGTAATCTTTCAAAATCTTTAATTTTTAACTTACAAACATATCTAAATTTCAATGGTATTCATAATGTTCGAATAATTTGAACTTCACCAATCTTGAGAATTTTGAAAATGTCTGGTAAATCTATGTAAATTAAAAAAAAAACAAAGTATTCAGAGTTGAGCAATATGTGTTAGCATAGGCTGCTCATAACAAATGTCTTTGTAAAACACTATGGTCACACTTGAATGGTGTCTTGGTAAAACCAAGCTAATTTACATAAGTATAGGGTGACTTAATTTTTTGTATTTTATTTTTTTTTATCGTGTGCGCTCTACATTATATATTTTCATTAGATGACAGTCTAGATATATAGTCCTTAGCCCTCATTATAGACTCCATATTTGATTAATTTAATTTTATTTTGATGGTATATAATTTGCTTTTTTAATATAACCATATGCTTCATTTTTTTCCATATTGTTTGATCTAGATCTATTGGAGTGCTAACTAACTGGGGACCACATTTTTTGGATGGTGGATGGCCCATAAAACTTTTTAGAATGGTTTTATCATAGCTTTTATTAGCATTGATATAATCTACTAAAAACACTTTTAAATACCATTATAGTCTGCCAATTTTGTATTGTCCACAAGCATATATTAAGTTAATTGATACTTTGATTTGATTCCTTTCTCTGATATGTAATCTTATATAGAATTTTTTTATTTAATTATGTCACTTTGACTATGTATATTCTTTATATAATCATTTTCTTTTGATTGTACATCCTATCATCTCAACCATGATCTTTAGGCTAAAAAATTTTCTGGATTGCTATTGTTTTTTCAGCCTAATTTATTACTAACATAGTTACACATTTTCGCTATGCGACCCACCTTCTTAGTTTTATTATTTTGACTAAGAAACCTCCTTGCATTTAGCCATTATCTTATATTCAATCTTTTAAGTTTATACTTTTCACTGAAATTCGATCATAATCTTTTAATTGGTTCTCCCCTTAATAAGGCTTCCTCTTTGGACGAGTTCCACACCCAAATTCTTCATAGACTCTTAACTAAACTGCCTTTTGATCCAACAATGCTCTTCTTAGTTGATCCATTCCAATTTCCTTAATAGCTTCATGTCAAATTAAATTTATTATTCTCTGACCCGGTCACATTCTTTTCAGCAACTCTTTGAAAGTAATCATATTACATTTAGTTAAGTTTTGAGTTTTTATTTTCAAAAGCGGTTTAATTACTTGATCCGAGTTTTGATTTAACTTGGATTTCACTAATTTTGATATCATTGGGTTTGTCTGACCATAACTTTGTTGAAATAGGAGCTCTGGATAGGTTTTTTTTTAGTTTTACTATTTTTTGTGGATTAAATGTGATTCATAGCTTTTTAATAGGTTCTAAAGATGATTTTATTATTAACTTTAATAATAATTAATTTTAATGACTAATACATCTTTTCATACAATTAATATTGTATGGAATCACATTTTAGTTATACATCATTAATTGTTTTATTCACGATGAGATAAAAAAAGTGATGCTTGCTAGAAGAATCGTGGTGGTAGAATAATGGATTATCTTCTTAGCATTGCATGTGAATTCAACACACGCTTAGATGAAAGAAAACAATTAGTAGAAACACCAAAAGTTTTTTAGTAGAAAACCCGTAATGGGGAAAAAAACACGAGTTCTGGTAAAGTTTAAGTGATTCACTATAAACTGAAGATTATAAGTAAAACTCCTTGTCCCACATGCAGGAAATAGTTACAGACCCTTTGAAGTTACAACGTTGATGCGTTGAGAAACTTTTCATAAGAAATGGGTTGCGGCCAACAAGTGTTGTTCGACGACGGTTGGCGGAGAGTGATGCTAGTCTTTAGCTCATCCTCAAAGTTTCAAGCACTTAGGCCTCAAGCTCTCTCCTCATCTCATGAGAGGAATGGGCTTTGTTTGTAAAGTTTTAGACACAATTAATGCAATAATATGAACCAATATGATAGTGTTTAATGGACATTTGAGTGTCGTATCAATGTTGGAATTGAGCGATCTTGTGTTTGTTGGATTCGTCTTGTCGAATGCTCGATTCAACTATAAACTCGTTGGATTCGACATTCATTTGACGTTCCAAATGTATTTGTAAAACTTTCAAAAGCGGTTTAATTACTTGATCCGAGTTTTGATTTAACTTGGATTTTACTAATTTTGATATTATTGGGTTCGTCTGACCATAACTTTGTTGAAATAGGAGCTCTGGTTGATTCTTAATCAAAATTTGAACATTTTTTGCTCAACAGGTTGCTTCGAGATTTGTGCTATGCTTTGAGATTTGTGTCGAATGATATAAATTGGTTGATTTCATATCAAAAAGTAGTCAAAGCCCCCAAAAGCTAGTGCATAATATATATATATATATATATATATATATATATATATATATATATATATATATATATATATATATATATATATATATAGTTATTGAATAATTTTGCTGATAAACTGATTAAAAATAATCTGTTGACGAGCTATGTACGGTAGATATTACAAATTTTTATTTTTTTTTGGAAAAGTTAGACAACAATCAAAAATCTGTCACCGCATCTAGATAGACGCGATGTGAAAATGTTATTTTCAGTGTTTTGAAAACGTACAAGTTGCCGTAACACAATTTACCCAAACATATTTTGTGTGTCCCCAAACAAACATTTAACATTTAGATCTCTAGACTTTTAATAATGCGCTTTATATTTGCTGATAGAATGTCGTTCTCATTATTGGTCTTGATCAACTAGCTTCAAAAGTCTAGTGACTTCAAACTTCATAGCCACATGCGACGAATCAAAGTAATCATTACCATGTTATTTTTGACCTTTCCTTGATTTCTAACTGCCATCCTACCACTCTTTTGAGCATATTACACCTTATTTTTTGTCTTTGGTGATTCAACAATTTTGAAGAGAAAATCATCTAAAATGCAATAGGTTTATTGGTAGTATCAGCATCATTAACATACTTATTATGAAGATAATTTAAGCAGATACACAACAGTTAAGTATGATTAAAACAATCTACCAAAAATGGGCATACAATTAGTTTGCTCCCAGATTAAATGCAAAGGAGCTGACCACAATTGTCAGATTTTGCTGGGAAAATTTTTCAATCTCTCCTCAAAATCTAATTCTTCTAACAGCCAAATAATAATAGAATTCAAAACTTACAGCAATTTTTTATTTAACATAACTCTTATTCAAAGTTAAATTCTTACCTTCAGAAAACTTTATTATTAAAATTAGATTTACAAACAAGCTGCTCAATTCCTACGTACATACATATCTAACACGTAAACATCAATTTTTACATAGCTTACTTACACATGAAAGATGTACTTTACACGTAAATGAAAGATTTGGTGACATAATGTATAAAGTTTAGGAGTTAGATATGTCAATACAGAAGAATGGGGAGGTATGCATGCAAATGCCCCTTAATTTAAATAGCACAACTATTCAAACAAAATCAACCACAAGATAGCTCACATATAAAGTTAACATATCCATCTATTGATATCTCTGAAATAATACTCATATGGGGCAGTTACAGACACCCGAGACTTCGCTATTTACAAAACAACCTTTTCATAGTTAGAATGCGGCACGCAAAAACATCATTTCTGTAGTTCAAAAAAATCACCTGGGTGCGGGTGCTTAATTAGTAAATATCAATGTTCCAGGTGTTCTGTATGTAATCATCCCTACTAAAACTGTCCCAATAAATGCATCATAAAGTAAATACATAAACTCTTCAAATCTTGCATCAACAAGATATTCATGTATCAAGTACAAAGTTACAATCATGATCATATTGGTGAGCCCTTTCATTAAAGAAAATATTATTCCGGCTTACAACAAATTGTGAAGAGCCAACAAAAAGACAAACAGTTAGAAGACATGAAATATCATATTAGCTTTGGCTATATTAAAGGAAAAATGAGATATTCTGCATAGAAGAGGTTCCAAATAAATCGATAGAATTGCAGTATGGCCTCCTGCAAAATTTTGAAAAGAATGTTACAGTTACAGAAATTATCTGAAAATTTTGTTGTTTACAAGAGATCCCAATTATTAAACAGTGAAAAGTTACAACAAGTGAGTGTAAAACTTAAGCCAAAAGTCATAGATAACGAATTTGATGTTTATGATCAAAAGATAAATATTATGCTGACTTTTGGTTGCATGTTATTCTAGCTTCATGTTTCTGTCATAAACATATTAATTCCCCAATTTAATCAATATGTGCCAATTTTATGCTGCATTAAAAGTATTTAGATAGAATGGGTACAAAAAAGAAATTTTCTAAATCTGGGATGTCAAGCAAAATAGATGCTAGAAATCACTATATACAGCAAGCTTGTGAATATTGGAACGGATGTTGAGCCAATAGGGGTTTAAATAAGACGACTTAATGAATTTCTAAATGTTTGTCAAAATACAAGCTCGAGTAGAGCTCAAGCTTGGCTCATGGTAGTAGTAGGCTCGCAAGCTGGAATGAAATCGCCATAGAAACTCACCGGATAAGACATATAAGTGATCGATTGCGGGAGAGAAGAAATGCCGCAGCAGCTCACCGGAGAAGGCAATGACATGACAAGAATCCGTCTGATCAAACCGACTTGCGAGCCAACAAGTCGAGCCTCGATGAGCGAGTTTAAGTTTGATCCCTAGCTCAAGCTCGTGGGTCAATAACCTCGACTCAAGAGCTCTTTAACAAGCCAAGCTCAAGCTAACTCAAGAGTTGGCTCATCCCACTTACGCCCCTACTCTAGCACGATAGATTGATCATTCTCAGTTACATGTCAAATAAAAATGCATTTCATGTACTCCAACATTTTTAATTTCCATACATGTAACCTATCATACATATATAGAGCAATAATGATATTCTAGAAATAGTGGAGCTCAAGGACTTCAGTTATAGTCACATCATGGCACTGATTCAAAAATAATTACGATAAATAAGAATACCATACTGCTGCCATTTTATAGTGTAGATCCTGCAGATTTAGGACCCCGTGGGGAATAATTTTTTTTTTTTTTAATTTTAGTTTGTTTATATTTTGATTTGAAACAAAATATGTTTGGCTATTTAATTAAAGTATGATATTTTTTAAAACTACTCGAAATATTTAATAAGTTATTTTGAGTGTTCTCAAAAACATGTTAATTGTTATTAGATTAAATAAATAAAAACAAATAAAAAATACACTACTAAAATTCAGTTGCTTTTAGGTACTCTGGTGCATCATGCAGTTCCTAAGCACATGAAATCAGATCTAATAAACATCTTGAAATTGTATCCTATGAGGATTAAATGTTTACCTTGGTATACTTTGCTTGTTCCAGAACCCATGCCTGAACCAGAATCAATAGATTAGAAATATGATATATATACATAATATAAGAGAAATTTACAGACATAGTACGCGATTTTTATGTATTTACATATTTAACACCAAAAGTTTGATATTTACATTTATAATGCTCTGGTGCCATTAAAGTTGTATTAAACTTTTAAAAACTTAGTAAAAATGGTATTTTTAGCATTGTTATAGATTTGAGTGCTATGCATGTAACTATGAAAGTTTGGGTGTTAAGACATGTATATCTCTAAGAATTGTGTTATATGTAAAATTCCCACAGCTCTCTTAGAGATTGAAAAGTTGATTTGCATGTTTCTCGTTAAAATGAAAATTGTAATTTCAGTGTTTTTATAAAAGCACTATTTAAGAGTATTCTCAAACAAGCAGTCACTCTATATGCGCGAGAAATAATAAAAACGGCAGCTAAGTAAATTCTTCACAAATTTCACCAAGTAATTACGAGTGAAAAGGCCATAAAATGTTAGAGAAAAAATAACCTGGAAAATCAAGCCTAATGCGAACATGCCATGCGCAGATATCATTATACTGCATCTAAAAGCCTGCGGAAAAAAAGAAAAAAATATCAAACATACCAAGAATAGTATCCAAAATAAAAGCAATAAATAAACTGTTAACAATACTCTTTGACAGAAGCATATTTCAATAGTTGATTGGGCCTTCCCTAAGAAGAAAGGGGAAAATAACTTGCGAAAGAAATGAGGCACAATTAAAGATTCTTGAAAGGAGGCAATACACACATATCACCCAAATCCTACGTATTTACATATCTAACACCTAAACTTTACTTTTTGCTTTTATACTACCCAAATCTTTTCATATCACGTTGAAAACACCACCATTTTAAATTTTAAAAAGTGAAATGCAAAGGTAAGATGGCATGTATGTAAATTTTTCTTTTTGAAAATAATCCCTTGAATTTAACAAGTAGGGAGAGAACGAGAAATCAGAAGAACACCAAACTAATCAGCAAAAATTGTTTGAATCACCTCAGGTTTATAAAGTGCCACGAAAATAGCAGTCACATAGTTCACTAGCAATAGCCCGACACCAATCAGTGCTATATTCCTGACGCCAAGCTTAGTTGCGAAAGTTGATATCTGAAACCTGCACTTACAAAATCAGAATCCTTATATTTTATTATTTTGCAGCATTTAGGGGCTGCCTGATAACAAATGTGATTTAAGTTTTTAGGATTTAGTAAATTCTGTAAAATTGGATTTATTAAATCCTGGATGTAAAATCGCATGGCAACAAAATTTCCTAAATCCCGCTATCCATCAAACAATTTGGAAACTTCAGCGTAAATCCACCTCGATCCCTTGCGGGATTTAGGGGCATTTAAGGTTTGTCTGGCAACAAATGCGATTTAAGTTATTAGGATTTAGTAAATCCTGTAAATTCGGATTTACTAAACCCTGGATGGAAAATCGTATGGCAACAAAATTTCCTAAATCCCACGAATCCATCAAACTACTTGGAAACTCAGCGTAAATCCACTCAATCCCCTGTAAAATTTAGGATTTACAGGATTTACGGTCAAAATCTACGAAATCGGGATTTATCAAATTCGTGCTTTCGTTCAGTCCAAAATGACCCTCTGGCAAGATTTAGCTTAAATCCCGCTCTAAATCCGTAGCCAGTCAGCCCCTTACATACATACCAACCAATTCTTATGTATTTACATATCTAACAACAAAATTTACTTTTTACATTTATACCACCCAAGTTTTTCATAATACATAAAAAACACCTCCATTTTAACTATCAAACCACATTTGCGCAACTGATTTTGTTGTCAGCCAATTTCTTCGCTTTGATCAAATGAGCAACATTTTGTTGTTGGGGGAAGGGGTGGGTTTGTTCTATTTGGTTCTGATAACTATCAAAACATCTCAAATTCATCTAGTTCAGTCCTACATCCATATGCGCCTCTGACTTCTCATTCAACTGTTTTGTTTTGCAACTTGTATTGAGGTCCACAGGTTTTAATAAGCTTTAACACAGGTTTTAATAAGCAGAACCGAAACAGATGGAATAATGCCACAGATGATGAAAATATAGCTTGAAATTCAGAATTTAGTACATAAATTTGAAGGGATTCGTTCATCACATTTCTGGAGGATTGAAAAACCTAAAAATCCATCCAGATAACAAGTCAGCAAAAAAAAACTTACTTCCGGTCTCCTTCGACATCAGGGAGATCTTTGGTTATAGCAATGACCAATGCAAATAATGTCACAAATGATGTGATGAACGCAACAGGAGAGCTGCAGTAAAAAAACGTTACAGAGCATTAGCAATTGTCTCTCCATGAATCTGCAAAAGACATGTATAAAAAATTTTAGGGGCATTTACATGCATAGCACACAATTCTTTTGTATTTACATTTCTCGCACCTAAACTTTCATATTTGCACATTAACACTCAATCTTTAATATCACATCAAAATAGCACGATTATTACTTTTTAAAAGTGATAATACATATTTTAATGCATAGGTTTAAGACACCAAGCAATGTAAATATCCCAAAATTTTACTCCACCTATTTTATCTTGCGGAAGTAAGAAGAGTAATTCTTACCTCCAATTAAAGGAAAGGCCCAACGCTGCTCTAGTAGCATAGTAAACACCAAAATTGAGAAGAAAACCACGTACCTAATTTAACAAGATTTTGCAAAGCAACAATGATTTCTTTTGTCACCTCAAGGAAACAGAATATAATAAGTAAAGAACTAATGTTGATACAAGAGTGAACCTAAATCACAATATGAAAACAACTATTACTAAAAAATTAACAGGCGATTACAAACAACGCTCTGAAAGAAAAAATAACAACAGACATGACACACACTAGGGTTCGATCCAAGGTAATTGTGGCGAGCTAGTTTGGAAGGGGCGGTGGCGGGAATAATGGTATGGATAGGAGTGTCAAGAATTGACCCGACACAGCAACACAACTCAAACTCGACTAGAAAAATCTGGGTTAGGGTTGACCCGAATACTTTTCGAGTCGGGTTCGAGCCTGAGAATTTGACAAAAAAAAAATTTCGGGTCAGGATTTGATGGAACCTGAAAACCCGAATATGACCAGAATAAATATGAAAAAATTGGTTGTATTCTTAACCCTTATACTATTGATTGTCATATATAAATAAAGAATTTTTTAATTTGCCTATTGTTACTTGATAATTGGAAGTATAATTTTTTAATTAAAAATTGAGCGGACGTGTTAAATGGGTCGGGTTCGATTTAATCGTGTCTGGGTCAAGTCGGGATCGAGTTGAGTTTTTTGACCCTTGTATTATTCGAGCCAGGTTCGAATTGATCTGATTCGGGTCAGGTCACTTTTGGTCGGGATTCGGGTCGGGTCACTTTTGATTCGGGCCCAAATCCGACCCAATGACTCGAATTGACATCCCTAGGTATTGGCGTTGGGATGAAGTATGAGCGATTTTCTGGGAGTGGCAGCGAGTAGGGAGCGATTGGACAGCAGGAAAGTAATAGGATTGTTGTTTTAAGATGGCAGCGATTAGGAATGGGAATAAAGAGATATGAGGAAGGTTGGGGATGGGTGGAGGTTGAAAGAAACAACACAAGTGGTGTCTGTCGGCTGGTTTTTTAGGAGAACAACAAAAGAACAACATCGAGACACTATTATATATGGCTACAGCTAGGGGTATCAAAAATTGATCTGAAACGCCAACACGACTCGAACTCGATTCGAAAAATACGGGTTAGGGTTGAGCCAAATATTATTCGAGTCAAGTTCAAGTTAGAAAATTAGGCATGTTTATTATTTGGGTCGGGTTCGGGTTGAACTCAAAAGCCAAATATTACCCAAATAAGCACGAAAGTGCGAGTAAAGCTCGGGTTCGGGTCTTAGTTTTCAACTCGTTTATTATTAAGGCTAGGTTCGGGTTGATCCATTTGGGTCGAATTTTTTTTAAGTCGGACCCGAATTCGGGGTCCGACCCGACCCACTAACCCAAATTGACACCCCAAGCTGCAGCAATGAGGGAAAATGGGGGAAAGCGGCTGCGCAATAGAAACTTTAAAAAACAACAACAGGAACCTATTCCAGGCGGCTGCAACAAGAAAGGGGTGGCCAAGAGTGATGGGCGAATGCAGAGCAAGAAAAGTCGGAGATAAATACCACCTCGAGAGCGAGATACAACCAAGCACCACTCGACCAATGGAAGTTAATCACCGCCTTGGAACGAAATACAATCGGAGCACCATATGCCCTTTGATACAGGCCTAGAAAGAAAAAACAGGGGACACCAACAACTATCCTAAAAAAAACAAAATAAAAAACTGCAACCTAAACACAACAAAAGTACATAAATAGTACTAGGGTAAATAGGAGTGGGTCTCCTCTCATAAGAATGCAATAAACCCACTTAAGGAAGGTTGGATGACCCTCAATTCATTGTTTCGAACAGGCCCCCAGATCGCTAAGAGGCTTCCCCGTCCAGTCCAGCTCGTGGGATCATGGGAAGGCGTCCTTGTAAGCGAATGTATTTTGAGAAAAATTGTGACAAATCAAAAGTCATATGAAATCCGAGTTAATTACTAAAAGCTTCAAGGCATTTATGCAATAAATTACTCTGCAAGGTAGAACGTTGCTGTCAGTTTTAATAAGAGATTACCTTGCACTTGTACTTCGTGATTAATAAAAAAGGTGTGGATTGTTGGTAATTTAAAATATATAGCCATGACATAAATGAAAATATGATGGAACAAACTTGAGCCTTATTTGTAGAGTTCATAAAAAATGGATATTGGACTGACACGGCAAGGAAAATTACTTTTCCCCCATATCTTATTCACATTATTAATTTGTTCTCCTCTTCAACCATTAAGCTTAATAAACCAAAAAATGTGCAATAGAAAAAATGTTAAAAACGGACATTGTAAATAGTATATGTTTATTTTGTGCTATTACAAACATAATTTTTCATGTTCATTGAATTTGTACAATTGTCAAAATATTGTTGCTTGTCAACTGAAAATAGGAATAAATTAGCAAATATCTCACACTGAAACACATAATCCAAGGCAAAGTTTATATGATGTTATATATGCTTAGTTTCATCTAAAACAATGAATTTAAGCATTATCATTTATGAATTATGGACTGAATATAATGACATGGACTTCTGCTTATTTCTAACCTTTCCAACTTCTATTGCTTTAATTTAGAAACTGAGATATAGTAGTTATACATTAACAAGAATACCATAATTTCATAAGAAAAAACGTTTTATACAAGATTTTTGTGTTTTTTAAATTATTGAATGACACGCTAAATTGCTCCTTATTTAGCATTCCTTTTTTTTTTCATCTTTTTATACTTTTCTTTTTGCCTATGAGGATGCAAAATGGCATAGATACTAAACTTTTAAAAAGTCAATATCAAAAGTGGAATTGTTGTGTTTAGCTGTTCAGTGGACGTTACAATGGCATATAATAGAATTTATTTCTAAGTTCCAAATAATTAGTAGGGAATAGACATGCACTCCTTGAAGTAGAGTTCAAATCTGAAATAATTAGCTAGTGTTAAAAATTAAAATATTCTTGTTCTAATCATACCAGTAAGCATTAATCATAACAAATATTACAATAATTCATGTTCATTCACGCACGAGCCTTAGAAAATCATGAGCTTGCTCATGGATACAGAATAAAGTAAGACTTTATAGCATGACATTACAAAAGAGCCTTATTACTTCAAAATTTCAAATTGTCATGGTGTTTATCGTACTTCAAGCAGAATGTCATAATGTTATCCCAGGCCGAATGTTTATATGTTGCAAACCATCCACATTATTTTTCTCAAAAACATTATTACAACTTCATTTAAAACATCTAACATTCATAAAACCAACATAGTTGGTCAAAGGAGAAAGAATAAGAATGCATTGATGAAGACTGTGAATGCTCTCATGATAACTTCATATTTTATTTTCTTATGGGTTGTTTGAGATCACTTTTTTCTTATTTTTTGTTTTCCATTTTTATTTTGTTTATTTTATGTGATGATTTTAAATAAAATATGTTTGGTTACAACGGCTGTTTTTAAAAATACATTTTTTGAGTGTTTTTAAAACAACGTTGATTTATTTTTAAAAGCAGAAAACAAATTATGTCAAAAAATATACTAAAACATGGTTTTTCAAAAAAAAAAAAAGAAGTCAACTATTTTTAATTTTCTCGATCAAGTTAGTTTGGAATGCTAAGCTCGTTATACAATATCTCCCCCAGATTCTTAGTATGAGTTGTTTTAACAAAAAAATTGGACAATATGTAATCTCAAAACATACCGTGGCTATGATGAGAAATGCTGCAACAGGATACCGCTTCAGTCTAAAAGGAGGAACAGAATAGATAGTGCCAAGGAAAAGACCTAGAATGTATAGAGAAGAAATGAACGAACCAAAGTTGAATACAACAATAAGTATGCCGGCCGAAGCAAAAAACAAGACCAAAAGCCAAGCAGACTGCACTGAAAGATCTCCGGCAGCTATAGGCAAATATGGCTTGTTAACCCTGCAAAACTTGAAGAATCGGGTTAAATGTTTTCACCAAATTGCAGAAAATGTGAATAAAGATTTTGCAAAAGGAGATAAGAGCTACGATAAAGTATTCATAGAAATTATAAAGGTAAAGATAATACTGTATAATGCATCATGGCAAGCATACTTGTCGATTCCAATGTCATAAATCTGATTAATCCCCACAATGTAAGCATTGCCACAAATAAGAGCTATAAGCCCATATAATGCCTTGAATATCAACCACCAATCTATTAGAGCAGGGTTCTCTATTAAAGCTCTTACAACCAAAGCTCTGCCAAAGAAAAAAAAATGTTAGGAGATAATATGAATGATTCTATGAAAGATTATCTTTAAGAAAGTGTGCATGGGGTACGAGGTTCAAAGCAAAGCGGAAGCTTGATGTATGTAGTTGTCCGGCATTGCAAGGAGGCTATTTTAAAGGAGGAAGATTTGTATACATACCACTCGATTCCTATGTATGTACATATCCAACACCTAAAATTCAGTTTTTACTTATATGGCATCATAGCTATGCATGAAAAGGCTTGTTCCACTATTTAAAAGTTATAATAGTGATATTTTTTATGTGATATGAAAGATTTGGGTGGTAGAAATGTAAAAAAGCAAACTTTAGGAGTTAGATATGAAATGGATAGGAAATGTGTGGTATCTATGTAAATGAGCCTTGAAAGGATTAAAACTCAGAATCTTAAAAAAAAAACAATATAGAGTGGCCATTGCTTTCATGCCACCCTCATAAAATATTATTGAAAAATGAATATGGAATACATTTCATCAAGGATTTGAATCACTAACACGGATCCCAAAGCTGTCCCGCGAATAGTGTGTGGCCTTAAAAATCTCCAACATGAATCTTGGAAGTCAGATAAATTCTTTAACAAAGGATTGGATCCAGCAGCACCAACTTGGGAACAAGCCTGCATACATCTAAGGCTAATAAACTTCTTTCTAGATTTCAATTTTAATGAAGAGGCATAAATTACAATTTAAAGCATGAATGCAAACATCCGAACTTCCAATTTAATAATTGTCATAAAAAGCTTCCATAAGCCACGATTCAAAGAACACTTTTGCCTCTTTTTTAATAACTTGGGCAAATAATAAATAACAAATCCAGTAAAGCTAATAAAAAGATATATAT
>NEWO01000420.1:434505-445916 GCA_003013225.1 Phalaenopsis aphrodite | reverse complement strand
ATATTTGGATTTTTACATCTTAAATACAACAACAACAACAATAACAAAGCCCTAATCCCACTATGTGGGGTCGGCTACATGAATCATTTTTCTCCATTGCGTCCTATTTAATGTCATATTTTCATTTAGTTCTAATAAATTAAGATCATTTTTTATACAGTAAGCCCAATTCTTCCTAGGTCTACCTCTGTCTTTCATAACATAAGTCGATTCTAAAACATCTACTCTCCTAACTGGATCATCAGATGGTCGACGCTTAATGTGACCACACCATCTAAGATAACTTTCTCTAATTTTACATCTTAAATGAGAGAAAAAAATTGCAAAGGCTTTTTTTCATATACTTCTACCTTAAAAAGTAATTTTTGCATTAGCTATCAATGTTTGTAAACAATGTCGAAAAGTGGGAGCCGGAAAGCACAACAATCAAGGTGCCATCAATAAAATGGGATGTCCGCATGCCAAAAAAAAAAGGAAGATTTACGCACATACCACTCAATTCCTGTGTATTTACATATCTATGACCCAAAGTTCAATTTTTTATATATGCCACCTTACCTGTGCATGAACAGGTGTGTTTCGCTATTTAAAAGTTAAAATGGTGGTATTTTTTAAGTGATAAGATTTGGGTGGTATAAATGTAAAAAAGTTAAGTTTAGATGTTAGATATGTCCCTAAAAAAAATTGCACTTCGCAGAATCAAGTAGGAAGAAGAGACAGAGCAAGGCAATAGAGGGAATGCAGCATGTGCTTCATAAAGCAGAAGGTGCATGCCTCAAAAATCAAGCATTCCAAAGTAGCATGACAAAATGACATTGTGCGCAATATAAGTGCCTTAATGAGCAAATGTTACAATAAGTGTACTTCCTACAAAAAATATAATATAAAATATTCATTAAAATCTCCATCACAAAACAGTTTAAAAATATTTAATCAAGGAAAAGACCCGAGAGAGAATGGTTACCAGGTTCATGTCATGACAAACAAGCAAAAAAATATGCGACAATATGAGTAAGAGCCATATGTATCTCTTGGGCAATTAGTTTTTAACAGAAATGCCTCAAAAATAGATACTCGTTATCCCATATGGTCCTAACACCATCTAACAAAGCTCCCATCTTCATTTATTCCAGGTTGCAGGCATGGCCACTCCACGCTAACAAGTAGTCAAGCTTGTTAATCTCCTTAAAATAGCTTCTTAGCGCACCAACATCTCTTTTGAGGCTCTCATCAAGTGACATAATGATTACAAATATTATGTGATCAAGGGAGATTGTTCCAAGCCATCTGACGAGTGTTCTGAGCTTTTTGATAGAAATAGCCAAAATGTATCGCTACAGATGTATAAATCGACCCTATTTCTTCCAGTTTGCAGGCATGGCCACTCCAATTGCCTGTTTTTCGCTCATTTGAAATTGGATTGGTTCACTTTTAATGTCTTGAGTTTGTCTGGTTGAGAAATTAAGTTTGTGTGGGTTTAATCTAAGTTCATATAATCATGAATTTAGTTGCAGACATTTTCGAATTCAAAATTGAATCGAGATTCCTGCATGATTTGATGTACTTTTTTGCATTTTATCAATACATCTGATATACTCTTTCAGTTTGAAATGAATGTATTTTTATACTTAATATAAAATATAAAAATTTTTAGGTTTTCTATAAATTCATAAATGTGTTTACTACATGGGTATCATATGTGAATTTGCCAAGTAATCTCTGAACAAAATAATACCTCATAAAAAAATAAATTAAATTTGGTTCATCATTTCTCCCCATTATTTTTCTTAAATGCTCGCACATTTCACAACTAAGAAAAAGAACTCATGATTTAGGGCATTTGCATGATTAAAATTTCACAACAAGAAGGTGGAGTAATTAACGGCTTAGCTTTATACAAAGTTCTGGTAAACAAACAAATAAAAGAAGATTATAAATGGCACCAAATTTTTTGTATGAAAAACCCAAAAAAGATAAAAAATCTTGGAATCTAATCAAACTAAATAACTCCACCGGCGTATGCCGTATGCTGTAAATTCTGCCCTTCCTGAAATTGAGAAAGGTGTTGATCAATGTAGAAGGCGTGACTGTGGGAAGATGAATCTATGGTGGAAGTTGGAGGAGCCATATAATATTAGTAATATCTTCATGAGATCGGTAATGATTTTTTAGGTCAGTTTACTTTGGGGGAAGAGAGCATGGACCATGATGTCTAGTATAATCTTGGTATGGAAGTTGATATTTGTAGTTGGTGTTGATAGGCTATAATATTGACAATGTGCCTCAACGTTATGACTGATACATTGCTATGAAGTCAACTAGCATCAGCCTTGTTGTCGATGAGCATCAATTTTAAGCAATGATAGCTAGACAAGGATAGCTAAGAGATCATAATTGAGCAAAGTTAGTTAGATTACAATAATATGATGATAGAGATCAGGTGATAACAATTGTTGATGATTGTCATCGACATCAATCATTCGGTAGAGATCTCCCTAACATTGCTCCATCTTTAACTTTGAGTTTTTCATTTTTTGTATATAAAATGGAATTTTATTTATAATTATTTAGTATTTTTTTATTATTTTGTTCAATTTTAATTGATAACTTTTTTAGGAATTAAATGCTTTAATGATTTCAAAGCCGAATGAGCTTTTAGCTCATTAAATTTTTCTTGTTGAGATGTTGGATTTAAATGAAATAATTAAAAATAGTTTGACCCATCAATTTATAACATGAAGGTTCAAACATGATTATAGTGCTTCATTTGGGCTCCTTCGAGCTCAAATCGGACCACTTTTCGTATCAATGGTACCTCACTTAGAAGTAATAAATTTGCTGAAAATTAAAATTTTGATGTTCTTGAATTTAATTTTAAGGGAGTGTTTGGCGGCGCCTTTTCATAAGGTTTATCAACAAATTTATTACAGAAAAGTTATGTGGATTCATGAGTTTTCAGATTTAGGAGCTATCTAGCATTGGATTTAATCCATAATTTACAGATGATTTAAGCGGAATCCTTCCAGGCAGTTATTTTGAACAAAATAAATCCACAGATGATGTAAATCTGGATTCCACAGGTCTTGGTTGTAAATCCCATAATTCCTAAATCCCATGAACCAGTGGATTTAATTTCGTGGGGCTTGAGATTTGTTATGGTATGACTCATATACTATATAGAGACAGACGCTGGATAGAAGCGGAGCGGAGCGGAAGAATGCGGAGAGGAAGAATCTGTCCAAATTGGGAAGTTACGTGGGTTGGAGCGCGGGGGCAAAGCTCTGCGGTATGGTACTGGGGTAATGTTGTAATTACATATTGTGCCTAGAGTTTACTCCTGGGGTTATAAATAGGTCTGTTAGTAACCCCAGGATGTATTCTTGATTTCTGTAAACCCTTTTCAGAATATTGAAAGGAACCCGTCGCTCTGCTCCCGAAGACGTAAGCATCTTTGCCGAACCTCATTAAATCTCTGTGTTCTTCTGGATTTGTGTCAATTACTGTTTTTCTTCGCCATAATTTCTCAATAAGTAGTATTAGAGCGAGGTTCGATGGCAAGGAAGAAATTTTTATCGGTGCAAGAAGAAGTTCGGCGAGGAGATTTTACGAATCAGAGCGAAGGTTCTCGGACTCTGCAATCTCTGTCGAAGGAGAGGGAGTTTGCGGCAGGACTCTCGATCGCGGCTCAGGGAAACAGATCGCGTGGAGATCTGCGGGAAGCGGATCGCGTGAGGGATCGCGACAGAGGCTGCTAGGGAGTTGTCTGGCGCGGGAAGGAGCGGAGGATCGCGACGTTTTGCTGAAGGAACGAGTTCGCGGATGCAGAAGCACTGTTCTTGTTCGTGGATCGCGGCGCTCGCAGGAAGGGAACAGTTTTTGGGTGGGGAATAGGCGGGATCCAGAAAAGGGAAGGAGCGGAGCCACTGCGGTGTTTCCTTCTGAAAAAAAAAATCAGAACTTCTCCATTGTTGGCTGGCTTGCGAAGATAGAGAAGGAAGAATATTCCATTGTTGGGTGGCTGCTTGATGGAAGAATATTCCTTGCTGGAGAAAAGGGAAAGCTGCCAACTCTTTTTTTCTTTTCCCTTGGCCCGCGGAAAGGAGGAAAAATTAAAGGAAAGTTTTCAAATTAAGGAAATTTAATTAAGAATTTCCTTTGTTGGATAAGGAGAGGAAATAAATGAAATATTTTTTTTTTTCTTGGAGGCGGAAAGGAAATTTTTTTCTTCACTCGAAGATTTTAATTTTTTCTTTTTTTTTCTAAAAAAAGGGTTCTGAGCAAGGATTTTTGCAGATGAATTTTTTGCAGAAAATTTTGTTGCAGGAATAATTTTCATATAGCATTTTCTGATGCGAAATTCGAGGTGGTGAAGTTCGACGAAACTGGTAACTTCGGATTGTGACAAATTAAGGTGAAAGATCTATTGGCTAAACAGAAAATCTTGAAAGCTCTACGAGCAACAAAATCATATGCCATGGAAGATGAAGATTAGGAAAAATTGGAACAGCGAGCGACTGCGACAATACGACGATGTCTAGCAGATGAAGTTATGTATCACGTGATGAATTTAAAATCTTCAGGGGAGATTTGAAAGAAATTGGAAACTCAGTTTATGACAAAATCTCTGACGAACAAGTTGTATATGAAACAAAAGTTGTATGGGTTGAAGATGCAAGAATGGTCTGATCTGGCGCAACATGTTAATGGCTTCAATCAAATAATTACTGATTTATCACGGCTTGATGTGAGTATTGAGAATGAAGATCGAGCGATGATTTTGTTGTGTTTGTTGTCATCTTCCTATGAACGTCTGGTGACTACTCTGACATATGAGACAGAAACTATCAAAGTGGATGAGATTACTGCAGCATTATTGGCTCACAACCAGCGGAAGCAAAATGCAGGGGAAAGCTCTCACGGTGACAGTTTATATGTTAAGGGTAAGCAGGATCGTGGAAGGAAGAAAGAGAAGGAGAGTTCTGAAAAGCTAAATTCCAGATCCGAGTCTAGAGACAAAAAGAAAATTCATTACTACAAGTGCAAATAGTCAGGTCATATGAAAAGAGATTGTCCAAAATTGAAGAAGCAAACTGGGAAGAAAGGTGATACTTCATCGAAGTCTATAAATGTAGTGCAGAATGAAAATTCAGATTGCAGTGATGGCGATATGCTCTCAGTTTCATCAACTCAGTTCACGGAAGCATGGATTCTTGATTCAGGGTACTCTTATCACATAACACCTAACAGAAAGTGGTTTACTTCATACAGGTCAATTAATTTTGGCTCAATCTATTTGGGTGATGATAGATGCTGCAATATAGCTAGTATTGGAGAAGTCAGAATTCAGATGTATGATGACACAGTTAGAACATTATGTGATGTTAGACATATTTTAGATTTGAAGAAGACTTTGATTTCCTTGGGCACTCTACACATAAATGATTTTATTCCTAAGGCTGATGAGGATAGAGAAACCATCAGAATTGTTAAGGGTGCACTGACGGTGATGAAAGGAAAGTTGACTGCATGTAATATCTACAGACTGTTAGGGAGTACAGTTGCAGGTGAAGTTCATTCTATTGAGTCAGATAATGACAGCACAAAGTTATCACATATGCGTTTGGGTCATCTCAGTGAACGTTGGATGACGGAATTGCATAGAAGAAACCTATTGCATGGAGTTAAAAGCTGCAAGCTCGATCTTTGTAAGTTCTGTATTCTTGGAAAACAGACTAGAGCCAGTTTTATGACTGGAAAACACAAAACTGAAGGAATTCTTGATTATGTGCATTCTGATGTATGGGGCACTACTAGGGAGTTGTCATTTGGAGGATCTCAGTACTACGTTACTTTTATTGATGATTTTTCCAATAAAGTTTGGGTGTATTTCTTGATGCAGAAATCCGAAGTATTCTCTAAATTCAAGCTATGGAAAGCTGAGGTGCAGAACCAAACTGGTAGAAAGATCAAGTATTTGAGGTCTGATAATGGCATAGAGTACACTGATTCGCAGTTTCAGAAGTTCTGTGAGGAGTATGGGATTCAGAGGTATTTTTCAGTGCGAAAAACACCACAGTAGAATGGTGTGGCAGAAAGGATGAATAGATCCTTAACTGAAAAGGCAAAATGCTTGAGACTGAATGAAGGGTTTCCTAAGAGTTTCTGGGCAGAGGCTGTGAATATGGCATGCTATCCCATCAATAGATCACCTCGAGCATCATTGGGTGGCAAGGTCGCAGAAGAGGTATGGACAAGTAATCCAGTTAAATTCGATCATTTACGAATTTTTTGTTGCTCTGCTTATGTGCATGTACCTGGAGATGAAAGATCAAAACTTGATGCAAAATCCAAGAAATGCATCTTTCTGGGCTACAAGAAAGGTGTGAAGAGATACAAGTTTTGGGATCTGATTGAAAAGAATATGGGGATCAGCAAAGATGCAATTTTTTATGAGCAGTTTATGTTACAGCAGAATCAAGACAAGGTGTCAGGAAACAACTCCAGTTCAGATGCAGTGCATATGGATTTAGAACAACAGCTAGTAGCTTCTGAGAGAGATGAAAGTTCAAATCCAACACCTGGTGATTCTATTCCAGATGATCTGCAGAATTACAATCTAGACAGAGATAGACAAAGACGCACCAATTTAAGACCTCATAGCAGATTGGGTTATGAAGACTTGGTCTCTTGTGCACTTCTCATCAGCAGCGATGATTCAATCACTTTTCAAGGAGCTATCATTAGTCAGGAGAAAGAAAAATTGATGGGTGCAATGGTTGAGGAGATGGAGTCATTGCAGAAAAACTGCACTTGGGAGCTAGTTCAGCTTCCAAAGAGAAAGAAAGTCATTGGGTGCAAATGGGTCTACAAAAGGAAACCAGCAGTATCAGAAAAAGAAGGAAAAAGTTCAAGGCTCGACTAGTTGCAAAGAGATTTTCACAGCAGAAGGGGATAAATTATGATGAAATTTTTTCTCCTGTGGTCAGATATACTTCAATCATGTGAGAACCAAGCACATTGATGTCAGGTATCACAAGATCAGAGAGTTTATTGCTTCTAGGGAAATTCTGTTGCAGAAGGTTCATACTGATGAAAATGCAGCTGATATGTTGACTAAGTCAGTTACTATCAACATGTTATTGCATTGCTTGAACTTGTTGAATGTTTGCAGTTGCTAGAGAAGCGTGGTGACCCAACAAAAGTGCTGGTGTTATATGCAGGTGTAACACCCAGGTATTTTTCTCCTAATGGGTTGGATATTCGTCAAGATGGAGATTTGTTATGGTATGACTTATATACCATATAGGGACAGACGTTGGATCGAAGCGGAGCGGAAGAATCTGTCCAAATTGGGAAGTTACGTGGGTTAGGGTGCGGGGGCAAAGCCCCGCGATATGGTACAGGGTAATGTTGTAATTACATATTGTGCCTAGAGTTTACTTCTGAGGTTATAAATAAGTCTGTTAGTAAACCCAAGAGGTATCTCTGATTTCTGTAAATTTTTTTTTGAATATTGAAAGAAACTCGACGCTCTGCTCTCGATGACGTAGACATCTTTTCCGAACCTCGTTAAATCTTTGTGTTTTTCTGGGTTTATGTCGATTACTGTTTTTTTTCGCCCTAATTTCTCAACAGGATTCAACTTCGTAGGCTTCGGACTGTCTCCAACAACGATAACAATTTCTTAAATCCTTGTAGAAACTGTAAAATAGTTCTATTGGATTCACAGGATTTAATAAATTCGTTGTCGATTTAACCCATTCAGTATTTAGTAAATCGGGATTGACGAGATTTACTAAACCTTAATGCCTTAAATCTCATCCGTTGCTAGAAAGCACCTAAGGGTCTCAAATTTTGCCTTCTAATCGGCTTAGCTCCTAATTTATCAAATCCAGTGGTAAGATGAATTTAACAGATTTTGGATTTGAGGAACGCTAAGTGCTACTTGCACTCAAACACTCCCTAAGAGCTTCCTACTCAAAAAAACTGCGTTAACATCAGTGTCTAGTTTGATGAATTTGTGGCATCAATAAAAATCCAAACGAAAGGAAAAAAATGTCAAGTCTGAGAAAAGCACAAGCACATCTGAGAATATCAAAATTTTGTAAAACTGATTTCTTCACTTTTTTCAGTTAAAAATGCAGCGTACCCAAAATCCCACACAAGCCGCCCTTCTGCGCTGTGAAACTGAAGTTCGAGCTCCGCATCTAGAAGCAATAAGTGGAGATGAAATCCGCAAGGAAGAAACCGGAGATAAGCAGCAGGTTGAAAACTTGAATTCGATTCGAAGGCTCGAGGCATTTAAAGTACGCGGGGTTAAAGAACTGGCAGAGGAAATGGCAGCTGAAAAAGCCATCCGACGACGAAGATCTAGAAGAACAAATCGGATGTGTAAGTCGAAATGTCCGAGCAAACCCTAGGCTTGTTGCGCTCGCTAATCGGAGAGATAAGCAGCCCACTAGCAGCTCTCGGCGTTGCATGGTTGTTGGGGGGCTATTCTCAGAACTTAACATCTTGATTTGACACTAGATCCCAATTTATTTTTTTATTAAATTCATTAATGTTAGGAGTACTCTGCTGTGTTATTTCGCAGGTGTTATTACATGTTATTGTGTTTTGGGAATATTTTTGGTGTTATAATAACAAAATAACACATCAATAACACTTCAATAATACACTATAATGTCTGAATAACACGGGATAAATATTCTCTTGTGTTATCGAATAGTTTTTATTTTAATTTTTCACCGCCGCTTTGCGTGATTTAATTGGGCTCTGAATAATTCTCTACATTAAGAGTCCCGACAGAATAATTTTTCACATACACCGCATGGCCCAATGCAGAGTTTTTGCGCATTTCAATTCCCATGTTTAGGAGGCTTTCGCTGCTTACTTATTTTCAAATTTAATCATGAATTTAATTTAAATTAAGTCAAATATAAAAAAAAAAAAGTCTAACACTCCGTCATGTTTTGTCATACGTTTGATGTAAATCCAAATCTAGTAAATCCGATCGCGAGAAGGATTTATCTCATCGCCGCTCGAGCTACTTTCTTCATTTCTTTGATCTTGATTTATCAGATTATAGAAATCTTATTAAACGTAAATATGTTCTAAAACCAAACACCGTCATAAGTTTTCGATATTATTGCGGTGATCTTTCGCATTGTTCCTTTACATTGATTTTATTTTAGAGTTCATGGTGTATTTCATTTCTTCGGCATATCACCAGTATTTGTCATCAACAAATTAGTATTTAACAAATGTCATATTTTTTGGAAAGAAAAAACATTCTCTTCTAAAAATCATCATTCACCGCTGCATGTCGCCCTTGATTCTAAATGCATTACCTTTTTCCAATATAAGATATTCTCCTTCACAATCCTTATGTTTCACTTCATATTTATTTTGAATAAAATCATGTTGTAGCTCTCATTTATGCTTTAGATTAAATTTTTTTGTATGTTGGGAGCATATGTTTGTCACTGTGACATGGTTACATTTAATTATTTCTTCAAGCAAAATCATGTTGTAGTGTTCATTTTATATTTGAATTAAATCTAAGATCATTATGTGTTGTTCAATCTTGGTATTATATAGTTAGATACACATGTATCAGATATTAATTGCATTTTTTTGGATTTTGGCATAAGTTTCTCTTCCGTACAACCATGGTTTCACCTCTTTTCTTTGAGTAAAATAAAGTTTTGGGTACTCAACGTATCCCTCACATTTTAATCACGTATTTTACAACCTTTTTAGTCTTCCTTATATATTGTTTGGGATTAATTTTTTTATATTTTTTTCATTATAATATAGTTGTATTTAATTATTTCTTTCGGGACATCATGTTCTAGTGCACATTTTATCATGAAATTAAGTTTCTTGTCATACAATCTCGTTACTCTCCATTGTTATTGGACCATCTTTTTTATCTCGTATTGTTATAGTGTACTTATTTGTCTAACTTTACTATATTACTTTAGATTTTTTTAAGCAAAAAGGTAAGAATAACCTTGTCGTATGCATGTATTCGTGTTTTTGCTCGGTACAACATAAATTCATAAATTATTTTTAATCATTCGTGACTAATAAAAATTAAATTTTTATCTTATATAGCTATAGTTGATGTATTTGTTTGAATTTACTTTATTATTTTACATTTTTCTTAAAAAAATATAAAACACAGCCATGGTGTACCAAATAATTGCACGCTACAATATGAATTTATATTCATTTAGTTTCATCAATCATGACTAATAAAAACAAAATTTTATCTCGTGTTAGTCTGGTCAAGGTATTTGTACGAATTTACTTCATTATTTTATATTTTTGACTAAAAAATAGTTAAAAAATCATATTATATGCAAGAATTTACTCAACACAACATGAATTTACAAAACATTTATTTATCATTGGTGACCGCTAAGGGCTAAATTTCAACTCATATCGTTGTAGTCGGTGTATTTATTTGAATTTGCTTTATTATTTTATATTTTTCTATAAAAATATAAGAAATAATAATGTCGAACGCTAGAATTTACTCAATACAACATAAATTTACAAAATATATTTCATCATTAATGGTCGATAAATGCAAAAAATTTACTCAATGCAACATATATTTATATATTCATAAGGTGAATCATGATATTTTCGGGCTTATGATCGAAAGATAAAATCATAAGAAATTAAAAGAGATTGGGATTAATGTATCATTTATGTGTTGTTTAGCTAAGTAATTAGATTAATGAACTATATATATATATATATATATATATATATATATATATATATATATATATATATATATATATATATTATGAAGTCAGTAGTTCAACCAACACATCGATCATTATGTGGAAAACTCTAAAAGAGGAAATGCCACGAGATCTTCCTAGTTGAAATAATCAAATATGTAATTTTGAATACAAAAGTCCACTCTTTTTTATAGTTATAGAATATGAAGTTACAAAGATGATCATGATAAATGTATAATAATAATTCATCGATAATAGTCGCAGTCTAGTTGCAATGTATATAGTTATTAGCAATGACATGCAACAAATGTTGTAGTCAATTACTAAGGAGGCAACAATTTGCTTTATATATTATAGATAGTGGTAGTGGGCCAACATGTTATATAGGTCATAATCGAAAGACATTGTAGCAATTGGTTATGTAGACAATAGATGTTTGCCTCAAAAACGTCGATCGGCCGCATAAGACGCAACATGAAGTTGCGAGCCATTTTGGTCTTAGTTAGTCGCACAGGTTGTAATGGCAAGTTGCGATGACGTTTATATGACACATATTTGGAGTCGGAGCTACACAATTTATGAGCCACATAAAACGTAGTTGGTCGTGATTGTGAGTTATGATGACATTTATAGGCCTTCAGAGCTAGAGTG
>NEWO01000420.1:401585-434218 GCA_003013225.1 Phalaenopsis aphrodite | reverse complement strand
ACCAAACCTAGTCAGACGTTTAGTAGGGGCGAGCTTGTTTATGAGTTTTGAAATAGTAACTGGCCCAAACTTGAGCTGAGTCTATTTTAACAAGTCAAAGCTCAAGCCCAGCCCGCGCAACCCACAGGCCAAGTTATGACCATACATTTTCTCTATCTACACAGCTGACTCATCAGTCATCACACTCTTCATGCATGCAGCTTCCATGGATGCTCTTATTTTCGCTTCACTACCTTCTTCCTCTTGCTTCCTTCGCCCCTTTCTCTCCCCCAAATCTCCAAACCCCAAACACTACTCTCCTCGTCTTAGCTACCAACACCCCCTCCACACCCGATCAAAATCCCACCTTTCCCGCAAAATCCTAAATAAACTCCATGTCTCCACTTCCGACCACCCTTCCACCACCGTTCCGGTGGCAGATCCTTTCTCTTCCGGCGAGACCTCCTCCGAAAAGTTCGATTGGTACTCCCATTGGTACCCATTGGCGCCGTTGTGCGACCTCGACAAGCGAGCCCCGCGAGCGATGCGGGTGCTAGGGTTAGACCTGGTGTTATGGTGGGACATGGCAGAGGGGCAATGGAGAGTGTTCGATGATCGATGTCCCCACCGCCTCGCTCCGCTCTCCGAAGGGCGAATCGATCGCTGGGGCCGCCTCCAGTGCGTTTACCATGGCTGGTGCTTCAACGGCGCTGGTAGCTGCGAGCTCATCCCTCAGGCGCCGGAAGATGGCCCTCAGGTGTGTCGTTTCTTACCATCTTCTTAAAATTTTAACGGTCGCCTTCTGTTTTTCAAATTGCCCAGGTTTGCGTGCATAAGGGGTCTTTTGATGGCTCATTGCTTGTTAAAATAACAGTTTCCCAATGCATGGGGGTCTGGCAAGAAATGGGTCTTAAAAATGAGTTTTTAATAGGCGATATCAACATTCATCTTATGTAATTATTTTTGTTTTTTATATTTTTAAGTTTTGCCACACATCCATATTAATATTCTCGCTTAATTTTATTATAAATGACTTCTTTAGCACCTAAATCTTAGGTTTGTATGCTAGAGTTTGTCTAATTGTAGTTTTAAAATTTGCCTTTTAAATGTCTACATGTTCTTTTATCACATAGTGCTTCAAAGTTACAACTATATTTTAACCATGATTATAACTATTGAAGTTCAGTTCATGTTCTTCAATCTTAAAAGAAATTGCAGAAGCACTTTTTGGAAAAAATATTACATAAGTACTATGCACGTAGAGTAACGTGCGTAGCCAATAAAATCACGTCACGACACCCCACGCGACAGGAAAAAAAAATGGCGCGGTAACACAGAGAATATTCCCCCCTCGTGTTATTCATGTGTTACTGATGTGCTATTATAACACCAATAATATTCTCAGGGCACAATAACACATGAATAACACACAACAACAACAACAACAACAACAACAACAACAAAGCCTTAAAATGAATAACACACAATAACACAAAAATAACATGGAGAAATATTTCCGACAGAGAAAAAACAGAGTGGTAACACGGGGGAATATTTCTCCCGTATTATTCATGTGTTATTGTGTGTTATTGATGTGTTATTGTGTTATAATAGTAATAATATTTCCATGACACAATAACACATGAATAACACGGGGGGAATATTCCCCGTGTTACAGCGCCGTTTTTTTTTTTCTGTCGCGTGGGGTGTCGTGACGTGATTTTATTGGCTACGCATGTTACTATACGTGCGCAATACTGATGTAATATTTTTTCCACTTTTTGAGGGAGCCAACTGTTCGATTGCTTTTTGGTTTGAGGTTCTATCCTTCCATTCTAACTCCGAATGATCGGTTAGAGACCTATACTGCAAATTGGGTTTTTAATTTCTCACAACTCTATAGTTCAAATGTGGTTTATTTTTGATATTGATCTAAAAAATGCTCCAAGTTCTTGAAACTCTTAGCCTATACTATCCAACAGGAAAAAAAATGAACAAGTTAAAAAGATACTGATTGAAGGCCTTACTTCTATTTCTTGGCATATTCAAGATTGGAACAAGAAATTGTAACATTTCTCATTCATATATATTTAATAAGATATAAACGTCATCATACCATAAATTTATCTTTAACAGTTCTCTATACCTTTGTACCTGGTATCATGTTTAATGAACCGCGAGGAATTGCCTCAACATAGCTAGTTAGCATATTTAGACTCTAAGAAATCCTAAGGTTTGCTTGTCCCTTGTTTTCCTTAAAAGAGTAAGTTTTCTTTTCTTTGTTGTATTCCAGATTAATCACATGATTATATAATCTTCAACGTGCACTATAAATGAAAATACTTGCAGTGATTATATACATATTTTCATCTCTCTCCTTTTTTTCTGAGTACTGCTAGCATCTAATTTTGAAAATAATACAAATTATTACTCCTTTGTTATAAAATAGACAACCATCTTCAATTTGCTTCTCAAGTTCTAATGTTATGGGGCAAGAAAAGAAAATTACCATCAGAAGGGCAACAGAAATGATGAAGTTGCATGTGAAAGAGTATCCGGGAATATAGCAGCTTTTATAAAGTAGGATGGTGGAAGGGCTTAAGTTAGTGAAGTTCCGTCTTAAATGCTTTCACCCTTCTAATCTAACTTCTTATTTGGCATTGTTGTTGAGTTGAATGGTAGGAACAAAGAGGATAAACCATCAATTATTTTGTTGATTGGTATTGCCTTTTATTGCTCTAAAGGCAACCACCACTCGCAGGAAATATGCAACTTGAGCCCAACTAAAATTGAAGGATTTTTTAGTGGGCTCGGCCATTAAGTTAGATTGATTGAAAGTGCAAGGGCAACCCTTGGGCGAAAAGTAAAGTTGTAAGGATTGATATAAGTCTTAATCAAGGTGTTGTCTTACAAAGAGATGTCAAATGGATTTGGGAAAGAGCTTTTTACTATGGACTGACAAATGTGGGCTAACAATTACTAATAGAATTGGATTTCGGGGTTATCCTTGGTGCAATTGGATTTCAGGTCAACTTTTGAATGGTCAACCCATCGTTATTGTAACACTTTAAAAATTTGTAATCGATTAGGGGACGGTTTATTTCACACGAGTGAAATAGAGATAGGGACGATGAAGGATCAGACATAAGAGCCAGTGAATGAGGGAGAGAAGGAAACAAGACATTTGCAGTCAAGGGTTTCCTTGCATTTGCAATTCTGATGATGAGAGTGAGAATTGAGCCGATTTGATGCGAGTTCTCGTAAACATGTGTCAAAGCAATGCCTGAGAACAAGATTAGAGTAACGAAGATTCAAGCCATGAGTGATCGAATCTTATGAAGGCAGTGGCGATAAGCAATATAGGAGGAGACACCGTCGAACAGGCGAGGGCGATTTCAACTTGTATTTGGATACCTGAAATGATGAGCGACTAGTGCGTGCATATTGAGTGTTAGGAAAGCTCGTCGGGGTAAGAAGCAAAGCAAAACACGAGCGATCAAGTAGGTGACACACTTTTGGTGCATAAGAGAACACTAGAGCGGCAAGGCTGAGCGACACATAACTGACGATCAAGCATCGACGCTTCTGAGCCTGGGGAAATTGCAAGCGAATGAGATGAGGTAGGATTTCATATTCATTTTCATGCATAAGGGAGAAAAGCATATGGGTCAGGAAAATTTTTTATTAAGGTTAATCTTTAAAATCAAATTATTAATCAAGTTTTTATTTAATTTAACAATTTATTTTTTCATATATTTTATTATTTGGGAATCAAGTGATCAAATTAAAATATACGTAAATAGAAAATTATAATTATAATTTTAAAATATCACAAGGATTTGTTAATAAAAATATTTAAGAAGTTTATTAAATAAATGTTTAGCGAGTTACACGGGGGCTTGGGGCTAAACCAACCCCAACCAGTTTAACAGGAGAAAGCTCAATCTAGGAGGCGGTTGGATTGGCCCCTTCCTTTCCATTGGGTGGGAATTGTCCCCCCTTTCTGTTTTCGTTTCCCACCTATCAATCTTTTATTTATATGTGTGTTGTTCTCATAGGGTTTAGTTTTTTGTCTTATGATTTCAGATTTCTGTTTAGCTTGCCGTTGGCGGTTGTTTTTCTCTTATAAGATTGTATCAAAGATGGGGAGGTTCTCCGATTGTAACTCTTCTGGGGTGGTGATCTTCTCTAAAGGTTTGAGGGTTCTCTGACTGCAACTCAATCCCGCAGGGACACCTATCTTCTCTTATTCCCTCCATCGTTTCCCTTACATGTTCCCAACTGCTCACCCCTAACTTCTCTTCTCGCTAGGCCGCTGGAAACCCTAGATACCCCTGCTCGCTGTGCCCATCCCCTAAATCCTCTACTTGCTGACCGCCAGTTGTTTCTCCCTTCCGTAACTTCCTTCCCACCCGCTGATGCGGCGGATTTGTGTGTTACTTTTGTAAATATTTTTCATTATTACAAAATCCACACGATGAATATAATAGTAAATATGCAATGTAATAAAAAAAAAAACTATAGTGAAAATGATTTTCTTTTAAAAATTATTTAAACTGTTAAATCCCCTAATAATAACGCAAGTATACATATTATTCAAATAATAATGGGCTCTAATGGAGTCCTAGATATCGTTCCCACAGGGAAGTTGAAAATGCTTATAGATAAATTCTTATAATTATAATGTAAAACAATTTGAACTACAAAATTGAAGTACAAAATTTGAATATAAAGTAATTGAGTGAATACTAAATAAAATGCAGTTAAAATAACAATCTAATTAAACTAATTAATAAACTTTTAAAATTAAACTTATGAAACTAAACAAAGTTTTTGTGACGAAGAGTTCAAATTTAAGAAAACATCATTCCCCTTTACAATCATTTGAAAATATATAAAAATTATTTTTTGTCAAATAAGAACAATTCTATTCTTTACCTTCTTCCAAGTATATAAAGAACATTGACTAATCTAAAGTTTGATCCCTAATTCCATGGTTAGACAGAGGAAATACCTGCTACCACTCTAGATCTCCCATTACCTCCTCACATGAAGGCTAACAATCTCGCATTAGTTTTCAATTAATTGGACTAAATTGAAGATTTTAATCTGTCACCTTAAAAATTTTCAATTATGCACCCAACAAGTATATTTTCCTATTTATTTGCACTCAACCCCATGGATGACATCCTCTCTCATGGAATTAAATGTGACTCTTATCATGTTGTAGAAATCATAGTCTTTTTAGAATATATGTTTCTCAACATATTTTAACATTTTAATTTGCCAGATCAAAAAGTAAGTGAAGATCAAAGTTTGAATCATCACAAATTTTTAACATTTAGAACTGTATAAAACAAAATCAATTCTTTACAAAATCATATCTCAAACTAGGGAGAAGTATAAAAAAAACTACTTAGAATTCACGAAATGAAACAACAAAACACAGATTTCATATATAAAAACAAGTTTACAAAAATAAAGAAATAAAACACACATCTTATCTAACAATCCTTCCCAAACAAATTCGTAGAAGTTTTCTTCAAGCACTTTCTTTCTTTACACGCACTCTCAATTCTTTCTTAGAAGTGTAATGAATAAAAAATTTCTCACCTTCCCTCCCATCTTAAATTTTTTGAAGAAAATCTCCAAGTCCTTGATTTTATTTCTCTCTCTCTCTTGCCTTCTTCGAAAATCCCTCACACGCCTCTTTCTATCTCTCTCTTTGATGCCATAGACTTCCCTCTCTTTTATTAGAGATTGTCTTCCTCCAAAAAGAATTCAAAATTCACTCCAAAATTCTATCTAAAAGGCAACTCATTTGAATTCCAAAAGATATGTCTATTGATCTAAGAGACATATCCCTTCATAAAAGAACATTACAAAGTATCTAGATGCATTGAATCACTTCATAGAGTGTTTAAAACAAGTGGTCCCTTCGAAATTCGAACAAAATTTGTCTCGAACCTCCTTAATTCGCAAAAAAGTTCTCTTGCACCTTCAGCGTTGGTTCTGGCGCTTCAGGTGCTAATTTGCTTAAAACCACACTACTCTGGTTTTTGACGCTTTAGATATCAAATCTGGCGCTTCAGGCGTCAGTTCTCTGTAAAATGACGCTTCAGGCGCCAGTTCTGGCTCTTCAAGCGTCGGAATAACAAAATTCACTCTTTTGGCTCCAGATTTCGTCTTTTTTGCTTCTTTTGCTCAAAATATTTAAAATTGATATACCTGCAACAAAAACATGAAAATACTCTTATTTAAAGTGCAATATCAAAAAAAATAAGCATTAAATGTATACTTAAAACAACACATTATTTTGGTGTATCACCCGCCTCGTTCCCGCGACCATCCTAATACTCCTGATACCNGCGTTGGTTCTGGCGCTTCAGGTGCTAATTTGCTTAAAACCACACTACTCTGGTTTTTGACGCTTTAGATACCAAATCTGACGCTTCAGGCGTCAGTTATCTGTAAAATGACGCTTCAGGCGCCAGTTCTGGCTCTTCAGGCGTCGGAATAACAAAATTCACTCTTTTGGCTCCAGATTTCGTCTTTTTTGCTTCTTTTGTTCAAAATGTTTAAAATTGATATACCTGCAACAAAAACATGAAAATACTCTTATTTAAAGTGCAATATAAAAAAAAATAAGCATTAAATGTATACTTAAAACAACACATTATTTTGGTGTATCACCCGCCTCGTTCCCGCGACCATCCTAATACTCCTGATACCGCCACACTGTTGTAACACCCCTACCCTTTTTCTCATGGGATTCTGTTGTGAATTCACCTTGCCTGTTTCGACCCCAATCTCGCTGTCACTTTCCAGTCACAACCTTCCTCCCCTCCAACTGCGAACTCCCTCATCCAACCGGCTGCTTCCAACAACCCTCCCTGTCCCTTTACTATTATCTCCAACGTCCCGCTGTTGCCATCTTGATCACAATCCACCACTTCGCCCTAGCCTTAGAGTCCTCCTTTGTGTTGTGCTATTTTTCAATCATCAATGTTGTTGTTGTAACCTATTTGAATTTTAGCATTTCTATTGTGGTTTGGTTTATTCTGATATCTTTTGGTTTCAGAGCTATCCCAACCCTAGTTTTATCCTATGGTTTTTCAGCATCCGCCTTACTACTCCACCCAAAAATTTATTTCCTTTTCCCAATCCATAACCAAAACTTTGACTTAACCTTAGTTTCCCCTTACTCATCTTCAAAATGAACAACCCTATTTTTTTTGCCCTCTTTCATCTACCACTCCAAATGCTAGCCATGCCGCCAAGGAGATATATGTCCGAGTCTACCCGGGAAGAGATACAACAAGAGATCCTTTGACTTTAGTAGAGATTGACAGACGTTGAGGATGACACTTAGGAGAGATGGTGACAAAAAAGGTTGAAGAGGAGAAAGGGACGAAAATTTCTACCCTTCCATTTGGAGGAGTGATGACGATGAAAGGCCGCGACTTTTTAGAATCAATTAGTAGAGGAGGCCTACAAAGGAGACATCAGTTGGATGACATAAAGACCTACCAGAATTTGATGGAGTTATGGATCCAGATGAATTTATTGATTGGTTACAATCTATTAAATGATTCTTTGAATATAAAGATATACCAGTGGATAAGCAATTCAAATTAACTTTTATCAAGTTGAAAATAAGTGTCTTTTTATGGTGTTGGAACTTACAATGATAGGAAAAGAGTGCATTGAGCATATTACTTAGTGAGAGAAGATGAAGAAACAATTCAAAAGAAATGCATTTCATCTCATTACCGCCAAAACATGTTTCTGAAGCTCCACCATAAGCAACAACGAGACCTTTAAGTGGAGGAGCATACAACTCATTTTGACCACTACAGAGCCAGATGAGCACACTGTAGTCCACTACCTTGGGGGCTTCAAGCCCGCTTTTAGCAATGTGGCACAACTGCAGCCTTATGGGTCACTTGGAGATGTCCATACCTTAGCACTGAAAGTGGAAAGAGAACGAAAACAGAAGTGACATCTATCACCAGTTAGACAACCACCCACAGTTGGAGAAACCAAAGGAGCACACCTCAAGAAGTCGCAAAATTTAGTTCGGATAAGGATAGAGCCACCCCCGGTACGAAAACGCCTGGGAAGAGTAGCATGCTTACTACAATCCTCACTAGACAATGCTTCAAATGCCACAAATTTGGGCACATCACCTCTAGCTGCCGAGCGGGGTTGTATTCTTTATTGAGCGGGGTTGTTAGCAACGAGGAGGAAGCTTAGGAACATGTTGAAATGTATCATCTGCCACCGGATGAAAGAGAGACACTTATAGTTTGACAGGTCTTAAAGACCAAAAATATGAGGGATTCACAGTGGCTTTGTCACAATATATTCTACACCTGTTACATCGTGAACGAGAATGTATGCAGTCTCATAATCGATGAAGGGGAGCGTGACATCTACACAAATGGTGAATAAGTTGGGACTCATGACTCATAGACAAACCCGATCGTATTCTCTGACGTGGTTGAAGAAGGAGAACATATTCAACATTGAATGGAGGTGTTTAGTGGAGTTTTTGATAGGGAGCTAGCTGTAGGATTAAGTGTGGTGCGATTTAATCTCCATGGATGCCTGCCACCTTTTGTGGAGAACGTGTCAATTTGACCGGAGGAGTCAACATGATTGATCTAGAAACTCATATTCCTTCGTCAAGGATGGAAAACACGTGGTACTTCTCCCTTCGGTGGAACACGAGATCTCATGCGCCTTTGCCAGCAAAGCCGCATCGGTGGGACATGTTTTGGTAACAATAGATGATGATAGTATTGAGACACCAACTCTAGACACGGGACATGCACGACAAATGACATTTCAGAATATGAGGGTTGATACCTTCCCACTAGCGCCACCAACATGTTGGAAGGTTCAGTTACCCCCATTTCATATCTGGTTAAGCTGACCGTGGATGGCTTTGGGAGTATTCAACAACTGAGGCGAGACATGCAGACTCAATTCAGTTTAGTAATAGACTCTTAGAAGATTGGGCGATATGGATGTTTGCTCGTAAGTTGAAAAAGATCCTCACGTGCCTTAGGGGATCAAGCAGTCGTTAGTGAGATTCAAGTGCTGCTAGGATTATTGATGAGGAGCCAGAAGCTTCGAAGAATAAATTCAAAGCTCCTAGATACCGAAACAAGTTAGGATGTAGCTGAACACAAAAAACAAACTTTTATCAATATAGAAATATGATTACAACATGACTCAAACGGAAAGAAAATACGATAGTAGACTAATCTCTCGTTAAGGGTGTAGGAAGAGATTCAAAGGCGGTGGTGGCGTCGGCGGGGTGGTAGGGAAAGATGGGGGAAGGCCGAGTTGCTGTTTGGGTAGGTTGAAATGGTGTATGATTGGTTGCAGGTAAGATGGACAATAAGGTTGTGGAGGAGAGTCTTTGTCGGCTCGAGGGAGAGGTAGGAGAAGTGTTGGGGAGAAGAAGTGCAGGATATTGGAAAGATATAACACCATCTCGGAGCAGGATACAACTAGAGCACCACCCGTCGTTGGATACAACCCTAGCAAGAGGGAAAGGGATTCCACACAGGAGGTTTGAAGACAAGACAATTAGAACTAACCCTTACACACAAAAAAACATCAATTTATAGACTCATATTGGAGAAAGATAGGAAAGAAAAAAGCCACACAAAAGGAAAGTAGAAGAATCCAAAAAACACTTCCTTGAAACGGTAGCCTTGTGATGCTCCTTCCCGGATAGCGATAGTTCGCGATCCCGCTTCTACTTCGTGCCTCCTTCTGCCCTTACGAGGGTTCACAACCTGGCCCCCGTGGGTTCATAGCACCCCGCTTTGGGGCGCACGCACCCGAGCGTTGTTTTAGCTCCCGCATCACTCTCACTCCCCCAACCTCGGGAGACTGACGCGGGGGCTTGGAGTTGAACCGGCCCCAACCGGTTCAACAAGGGAATGCTTGGTTTAACAGGAGGTTGGACCCATCCCTTCCTTTTCATTGTGGGGGAATTATTCCGCCTTAATGTTTTTGTTTCCTGCTCATCCATCTTCTATTTGTATACGTGTTGCTCTCCTAGGGTTTAGTGTTTTTTTTTTTAAATCTAAGATTTATGTTCAACTTGCCATCAACAGTTTTTTTCCCCTTTTAGGGTTTATTCGAAGGTGAGGAGGTGTTTCGACAATAACTCGTCCGATGTGGTGATCTTCTCCCAAGGTTTGAGGGGTGCTCCTGCTGTAACTCGATCTCGCGGGGATATCTATCTTCTCTTATTCCCCTCCACCATTTCCCTCTCACATTCTCCCAACCGCTCACCGTTGATTCTCCTTTTTGCCGGGTCGCTGGAACCCCATAACCCCGTTGCTCACCGCGCCCCTCCCGAATTGCGTTTTGCTTGTTGGTCACCCGTTTTTCCTCTTGTAACTTCCTTTCCACCCGACTCCTTTCCTCTTCTCACAAGATACGGCCACGCTGCCTAAACACCCCTTCCCCCTTCTCACAGGATCCTGTCGTGAATCTACCGTCTGCTCCAACCCCAATCCCGCTGCCACCTTCCAACTGTAGCCTTCCTCCCCTCAGTCAGCCCATGACCCCCTCTAACTGCAAACTCTCTCTTCCGGTTGGCTGCATCCCGATCCCTTTCCTACCACCTCCAATCCCCCGCTGCCGCCATCCCGATCACAACCCACCATTTTCTCCTGGCCCTAGGGTGCTCCTTTGTGTTGTGTTGCTATTTTTGGATTGTGAGCGTCGTTCTTGTAACTATTTGAATTTTCAACAATAATATTTTTGCATTTCTATTGTGATTCGGGTTTTGCATCTCAATTTATGTGAGCTCAGTTCCTAAATCTGTTTGGGCTGTTATCAGTTTCATTTTTTACTACTCACATTAAAGTCTTACATTTTACTATAGCACGTAATAAACTAACATATCTCCCATTATTTTAATATTATTATATTGCTATTAAAAGAAAAAAAAACTATATAAAATTGAAGGTTTAAAAAATGAGAATTCATTCATCCAATTTTAATCAAACAAATACTTACAGTGACCCAAGAAAGTACTTGAACAAGAGTGAAAAGAACAGGAACAAGAAAGGAAAGATGAAAGAAATGGAAAGAATTGGATTTTATCTGTGCGATGTCTGAAATACATCCTTTCTATTCCTACCCTTTCTAATCTTATCTGAATAAACAGTAGTGCTATTGCAGCTGATGAGATCATGAGAATCCTACCAAGCATTGCTAAGAAATCAGGATGCCTAACATGGGTTGCCTCTTTAAAATTTCCACAAAGACTTGATGCGCATGCACGAGAGTTCAAAGGAAGAAAATACAAAATTAATAATTCAGTGGGTCTATCAGAGTATAAAAACCGTTCTATGCACATGCATTTAGAAATATTCCATGAAAAGTGAGATCAATGATGATTTTTTTTTCCATGACTCAGAAGTATGGTCTTGGAATGTTTACGTATAATCAATTAATCTTCATGTGTGGTTTGGTTCTCTTTAATGCTAACCAAAGAATAGATGCATACCCAACTATGGAATTCTAAAAAAAATGATTAAAACGGTAAAGTTCTTTCTTCAGGCTTTCATTCTGTTGAAGCTTATTAAAGAACCTCTAATACGATTTTTTTTTTGTTTTTACTCTTTACAGGTTCATACTTCTAGTAAAGCTTGTGCTGCTAGTTACCCTTGCACTGTGCAGAATAAGATTGTGTGGTTTTGGCCAAGTACTAAACCTCTACACAAAAACATTTTGATGAATTGCAAACCTCCTTGTATCTCAGAACTTGATGATCCATCATACGCTTCCTTAATGGGGATTCGAGATATTTCTTATGGGTAATATGCTGCTAACGCCCTCTTTGAGATCATTTTCTATTTTTTTTAAAAAAAATTTGTATTTAGTTTTTAGTTTGTTTTATTTTAGTTAATTATTACTTTATGTTTTTAAAAAACATGTTTCTCACTGTCATTGTTTTTTTGTTTTCAAAAATAAAAAATAAAAAAAATATGTTTGTTTATAAATTTTCTGTTAAATTTTTTTTTTATAAAAATATATAAACATATGGCTATTTACATACAAATCACCTATTTATGAGTTTACATAAATGTCACTTAAATTTCACTTTTTACATTTATTCCACCATGCTCTTTCTAGTCACACCAAAAATATTACTCGTTCTAACCATGTAAATATGGATTTTGTACCAAAATAATTTTGAGTTTCGATAGAGCAGGTCAAACAACCTTTTCATGATTAAACAAGTTGAACTGACAACATGGTTTTAAAAGCTCAACAGTTGTGTTATAGCCCAACACATAAAAACTCATTGAAAACAATTTAATTATAATATGTTGCATTTCATATATATAGAAATAGTAATAATGTTGCAGCAATAATATCAAATTTGCTACATCGAAGAGTGCTGCCTTCTAACAAAACATAAACTCATGAGGGTGCTTTTAATATAAATAAATGCCACTGCCAGCAAAAGTGAACATGTATTGACATATTACATAGATAGCCAATTTGTCCTATCAACATAAAGTACGAACAATTACATAGATAACACTTGAAACATTTTGATTCGAGCTCGAGCCATTCTCTATGTGATTGTTCGTACTTGAAACATAAAGTACGAACAATTACATAAACTCATGAGGATGCTTTCTTTTATGTATTCAAAGGTTTGTACGAACTAGGGATTTAAACATTTTGAGTCGAGCTCGAGCCATTCTCGGCTTGAGCCTGATTAAATTTATTGAGTTTGAGCTCGAGCTTGAGCTTAAATTTGAGAGTTTGAGCAGACTTGTTTATTATAAAAGAGAGAAAATAATATTAATTATTGCTAGTTTTAGAGTAAAATGATAAATAAAATCAGAAATTATGAGAAAAATACTAAGAAATCATTTAATATAAAATACAAATAATAAATTTTAAATATTTTTAATACTTTAAAGATAAATTATTCAAATTTAATATGTTTTGTATATATTTTTTATTAATATTTTTTTAACCAAGCCGGCTCACGAGTTCATGGCTCGAGTCGAGGCTAGCTTGAGCTTGGCTTGTTAGCTCATCGAGCTCAGTTCACTAGCAACGTATCGAGCTGGCTCACTAGTTAGCTTTATTTACTTAGACTCGTAGTACGAACAACTACATAGATAACACTTAAAACATTGCTACATACAAAACTATCACCCACTTGAAACAATTACATAGATAGGAGGTGAAACATTGCTATATACAAAATTAGCACCCACTTGAAACACTTGCATATATAGTTCTTTAAACATTGCTACATAAATAGAATAAAATGTTGAGATTTTTGTTTGTTCCATCACAATGCCAAGCCCTAAAAATATCTACAATAGGTATAAATGATAAACACATGCAAATAAGAAAAAATGAATCAAATCCCTAGATCTAGAAAGAGGAAACACTGAAAAAAATTAATCAAACCTTTGAATACATAAAAGAAAGCATCCTTTGGCATTGCCCTAGTTATGAAAGCAGAATGACTGAAGAGAAATAAAAAAATGAAAGGAAAGAAGAGCTCACCATGCCCGTGAGAGTCGAAAGAGTGAACGTTAGCATCATTAGTTGAAGCAGAGGCGATGAGAGTTGTGTCGCTAGCTGAAGGAGAGGAGAGGAGAGCTAAGCCAGGCCGATGGACCTATGATGGTAGTCAGGCCGAAGAAGCGAAGGAAGGGAAGGGGGGGGGGGGGTGGAGAAGATAGGAGATCGGGATTTGATTGGTTTAGGGCTCGTCGTGAAAAAAATATGTTTTTGAAACATAGAAAGCACATTTATCATGTTTTCTCTGTTGTAAAAATACATCCTTTGTGTTTAAAAATAAATTTAAAAATCCAATGAAAAAAACGGACAAACATACAATTTCTTTTTTCTGTTTGTTCTCTATTTTTTATTTTTTAAAACAAAAAACAAAAAACCAAAAACCAAAATTCATCCCAAACAACACCTAAAATTTTTATAATTTCTTATATTTTTCTTACTGTGCTTTGACAGGTTAGAAATGGATATATGATTCTTTTTCTGTTTGCACCCCAAAAATTTGACCCTTTCAGTAGGAACACCTTGTTTAGCACTCTATAACATCCTAGCAATTTGATACTAGTGCTAAAGATGCTTATGGTTTAGCTGACCTGTGTTTGATAATTGGTCCGTGTTATGAAAACACTAGAAGTGCCTAAGTGAATCAGCTCCAACTCAGGTTGTGCCAAAAGAGGATGAATACTTATCATATGAGGATGTGCTTTGGCTTGACAGATCCTGCGGGATTGACTTACCGAGAACATACAACATTTCCGCTAACTTCAACATGGCCGAACTGACGTTATATTGCAAGGAGATAAAAGCTTCGATGGATGAGGCCGCATCTCCTCCAAAAAAAATGAGGTCAACAAGGTGACAGCTAAAAGATGTGCGTCACATCCTAATTACTGTGCAGAAAATTTTTTAATAAATCCTTTGTAGGTAGTTAATTATGCCTCATTTAAAGTGTCGTTTTGCTGCTAAAGGGAGCTTGCTTTTGTCATTTTTTCTGATTAATATTGTTAGATCAATTTCTCCAATCTGAAAAGAATTGATGGTCAGCAATACATAAGACACAGTTATGACCGTGAAAAGGGAGCTCAGGTTGTAATGGGAGATTGAATGAACTTTCTTCTTATTTTGAATCCCATCCTCCCATCTGCTTGTTCATTCCCTCTCTTGTCCCTTACAGCATTTGTCTGACTAAGCTTTTTCTACCCCTCTTTTAGTTGTTATTTCATCTCCCATTCCCTTTCTTGTCTTCTTTTCTTTCCCATCCCTTTTTGATTTGCTCTGGTTCATTGAGTTTTCATCTTAATGAAGCTCAATTAGTCCTGTGTTTCCTTTAAGCATATACACTGGTTTCATGGTTTCATTGTTAAGCTGACCAGCTAGTCAATGATTTAGAATTTTGAATACATTTTACAATTTCCTGTGATTTTTTTTCCATTTGAGATTGCTTTGCATAATAATTTTTTTTTTCCTTTTTCTTCTTATAGTTAACTTTCAGCTTAGTTTTATGCTGTTTTATGATGTTTGGCATATTATTTAAATTTTGCATTGATAAATAAATTGTTTGTCCTTTCAGGTATGAAATTCTGATTGAAAATCTTATGGATCCTGCTCATGTACGATATTCACACCACAAAATAATGAGAGTTTCTAAACAGCGCCCATCACTTGCCAGATATGCACTTCTTAGCAAATTATTATATTATATTTGATCTACATGATGTTATTGATGTCCTTTGAATGATTTTATAAACTCAATTTATTCTTGTTTTTTTCTCTCCGTTGAAAGATTAGTTCCTATAGTTATTGAAAGTTCTTTTCCAAAACTTAATTTTGGCTTTGTATTCATCACCAACTTGTGCACAGTTCACCCTATCTTTAATTATTATTTCTTTTTTTTCTAAAATAGAGAAATTACAAACTTTCACAGATCGTGAAGGAGGTGTGCCTATAGTGATTACGGTAGAGGAATCAGATATTAATGGCTTCCTTGCCAAGCAAGAATTTGGATATGGCAAGTTTGTTGCTCCTTGTTTATTTCATATGTTCCCTCCCTCAGGGTCTAACAATGGATCCGCTTCATCTTCAGACAGCAAAGCGGTAGCTGTATAGTTTTCTTTAAATGTTTTATTCTGGCTAGTTTTTTTTTTCTTTTTTCCTTGTAATATCTTCAAATTTTTTTATTAATCTTTAATCACCTACATTACTGCAGGATCAACGAAGATTTCTTATTGTTGTCTACTGCATTCCAGTTAGTCCTGGAAGAAGCAGATTGATTTGGTCCTTCCCAAGAAATTTTTCTGTTTGGATTGATCAAATTGTTCCCCGCTGGATGTTTCATGTTGGGCAAAATTTAATCCTTGATTCTGATATGCACCTCCTCCATGTAGAGGTAACGCGCGGTTAGCATCGAAAATTATTATTGTGTGGAAATCTAAGCTTGCTTTGCTTGTTAGTCAAGTGGACCAACTTTAATTAGAAGTTAGATACCATTGACCTATTGTTTCTCTTTTAAATTATTATCAAAGGCCAAATTTGTTTTGTAGTCGGTCATTCTATTAGTAAACCTATTTGGACCAAAATTTCTTACTGTTCTTGTTATCTTAGTATAGATATTAAAATTGGACTGCTTAAACAAAAGTAGTTTTCCACTGTTTGGTTTGAGCTGTTGCACAAATCCTGTAGCAAATAGTAGTCTAAACAAGTTATGAAGAGGTCATGTAAATGACTTTTAACATTCATATGCATATGCGCATATCTAAATATTTTGGATTAATTGTGGGCTATTTATATAATTTATTACATATTAAATTGAACCACAAAGTCCATAGGCTTTTTCCCAGGCAACAGAAGAAGCCTCGATAGATTTTATATTTAGTTGATTTACATACTCTATGCGGTTGTAGGTATTGGGATTTTGGGAATCTCCTCTCGAATCATTTAGTATCTTACTTGGGTTGTTTGCATTTCTTGATTGATATGTGATGAAATATACCCTCGTCTTCCTGTGTTTTTTTTTTTTTTGGTTTGTTTGAGAATTTTGGTGGCTTTGCCATTCCTGCGAGAACATTAACTTTTTGCGTAAAGCTATTTTTTTTTTTTTTTGGTTTGTTTGAGAATTTTGGTGGCTTTGCCATTCCTGCGAGAACATTAACTTTTTGCGTAAAGCTATATTGTAAAACTTGAGTTTTCTTGTGCCTTATGAGTGCGGGTGTACTTGGGATATAGGAAAGGCTGGCGAGGCTTATTTCATTGTTGATATTGGTTTATATTCACCCTTCTCTCTCATGGACACAGGCTTGATTGAAGTAAATCATATAAATTATAGTGTCTATTTTTTTTAAGGTTTTCTTTCTCTTTTATACTTGCGGCTCATTGTACTCGATGCTAGTGATGCTTCATTATTGGTTTGACATTCTTAGTGTAGCAAAATAATTAGAGTGCAGTTTGGAGTGTGATGTCTGTGCAATTTTAGATTGACAATTTTTATCGGTTAAAGAGTTTTGCTCTTTAAAGAATCAAAATGCTTTGTCATTTACCAGGATTTAATCAGCTTCTAAATTTGACTTGCAACTATTACTTGCTGCTTAGCCGACCATTGAGAGCTGGCCAATATTTTTGAGTTAAGCTATATCTTCTAATGTCATGATTGTTATGTTATTACTGTTGATTCTGGCAAAGTTGAGGTTTCCAAACAAACCTCCATGATTTCTACCATCGCACATTCCACTTCAAGTTTGTTATTTTACAATCAAAAGGTTTTCCAAAGAACCATCATTGAGTTCTCCATATTATATTTGTTAGTGACAAGAACCGTGGAATGAAACTTACCTAAATTAATTGTCCGCTTTCTAACAGTTAGCCACACAAGAAATTTCTCTTATTTATGAGAATTATATAATTTTTATGGTTCTGGACTTTTTATCAAAATTTCAAGTTGTAATCTTGACTCGCAATATCAATCTAAAGGGTCAAGTCAGATCCCTTAAAAATCAAGGCAATACTTGAGAGCCAACCCAACTTCTCTATCTCTTATGCTTGGTGTTTTTATGACTTAGGTATTTTGTGAATATTTCATTAAGAACTTTAGTATTATTACCAAACTTTTGACAAGTATTTTGAAAAGGGAGAATTTTAATTGGATAACCTATTGTGAAAGCATCTGAAGTGATAAAATGCTGTTTTGAGACTCCTTAATTTAGAAATTTTTTGAGATATTTTGTGATGTTTCTGGAGCTGATGTAAGTGGTGGTCTTAGATGACAATATCGTCCAATCCCTTATTTTAGTTAGAATTCGAATAATGCTAAGCGGACATTATTTATTTATGATATGGAATTTTTGGTTTCAATGATGCTTTTAAATATTAACAACATTATTTACTGCCAAATGAATTCATTCTCCCTTTTTGATCTCCAGGTTGTGAAATATATAAATACTAAATAGTAGCAGTCATATAAGATGGCTTGAATACATTCAAGATTACATTTTGGTCTTTAAATCATCCAGAATAAAATAAGATATGTAATATTCGCCATTTCCTTACTCTTAACCTCATTGTACATTGATAGGCTTGGTTTTTGCAGAATATGAAGAGTATGTAGCATGCCCTGACTTTCATTTGATTTATTAGATCAGAAGGATATAACATACATTTCTTTATTCACATTTTTTAGTTCTAGATAGATAATTTTATAAAATTGGTATGCTTTGCATTCAAAGTTTTTTATTTGTCGTTATATTATTTAGGAGTGCATGATGGTAGCTTGTCAAGCTACATTGATTAGTATAAAGTCATATACTTGCTTGAGTGTACATTTTATTGTCCTCCATTAGGACTGGTTATTGCTACAATTGTTATTTAGGTTTATGGATGCCAAATGAGAAAAAAAAACTGTAAAACGATGTACTGGCATGTACACCACTTTCTGTCCTTTCAACTCCATGATTTGATTTGTCTATCAATTTTATATTTGAATTACCTATGACTATTTGTTGTCATAATAGCATATTGATGGTAGATAAGTTTTCTGAAACATCTCCCATCATTCCATTTATTAAGATTTATTGAAGTACATATCTAGCAAAATTTTCTTTTGAGAACATAATTGGGTTATTCCAAAAATATTCTCTCTTAAGGATTCGTATTAGATCCTAATTGTTGGTATTGAAAGTTTGTGTTGGGATTTAGGACAACATTTGTTTTGTTTGTTTCTATAAGGTCATTGGTATCAAGTTGTGAATTTTCTCGGTAAGTGTGTGAAATCTGCATGGGTTTACATGCATTTCTTAGCTTATATATGATAATAACTCGTATGCTTTGAGATTTCCATGAAATAAAAGGGGAGCTCTTATTTTTTTCTTTTTTGTTTTCTTAATGATCTTTCATAATGACAATTATGCAGAAAATTGTCAAAATGGTTCACTGATTCTTTGTGGGGAGTCATTTTAGACCCCGAGTAGTCCCAAGTCTCTTCTAATGGGGGCTAAAGTAGTCCTCTTTGGAGATTATTTAAACTCATATTAAAAGAGTACGAGGATTAAGTTAGCACATGGAAAGACTCAGGGACTAGAATGACCCCATGCAAATAATCAGAGTACTATTGTGACACTTCACTCGGTCATTTATAACACCTTCGACTTCCATTGGTGCTAATCAAAGTTCGGATTAACAGGAGCGATATATTGCTGAGATTGGCCCTTCCAACTGGGAAAAAGCTTGTTTTGTGCCAACAAAGTCGGACGTCATGGTTACCGCTTTCAGAAGATGGTTTAGAAAATACTCGAGCTCTCAGGTTGACTGGGCAAATAAGTCTCTTGGCTCCCTACTTCCTACTCCTCCTAGAGAGCAGCTTATGGACAGGTATCCTCGAGACGAAGCCCTGTCACTTCTAAATGACAGCCATGTCGTCTCGAACATTTTGCAGAACGCTTTAATATTCCCACTTCTAACATGTTGGAGACAGCTTTAGACTTTTCATGAGCACTTACTATAGAGATGTTGGACACACAATATAGTTTTGCATTACACTCACCTTAAAGCATATCTATAGATTTGAAAATACACCGACATTGTAAACCTGTTTATATTTCTTGCATTTTTTTTTTTTTGAAAATATGTTATTTGTAAAAATTTGTGAAAGTTATCTTTTTGATTTGTCTCAGGTATTGGACTCATGTTGTGCAGTGCAGCAGCTGTAGTTTGGCTTTGAAGTTGCTGAAAGTACTCGAAATCTCTCTTCCAATGGTTACATTAATCTTGATTGGAGTTGTGGCCGCTTCCAATCAAAATATGATTTCTGCAGCAGTCAGGACTGCATTGGTCTCCATGGCAGTGATCTGTTTTGCAGCTTCTAAGTGGCTCTCCCACTTCATATACAAGACCTTTTATTTCCATGACTATAACCATGCTTTCGTCTGACGCCGAAGCTCCAGCTCTCGAAAAAATATTACATTCGGAGTCCGGACTTCTCTACCACATTGCAAGTAATATGTAATTCAAATCAGATATAGTTTAGGTGCCCAATCGTAATATTTAATGTTTTGAATGATTGGTATGTAAAACCCTCTTTTATGTATTTACAGAACTCCCAATTCTTTATCTTTGTATGCAATTCTCAAATTGTTAATATTAAGTCAAAAATATAAAATGTGAAATATATATTTTCATGCAATTTTGTGAAATGTTTTGGTGTTAGATTTATAAATACATAAGAATTTGGTCGTATTCATTAAAAAAATTTCTTAGATGGATATTATATTTTATAGAGGTGCTTATCTTGCTTTTGTATATTTAAATAAAAATTTGGTTAGGATGATTTTTAGGATTTTAAATTATTTTAAGAAAAATAGAATACATGAATTATAAATCAAATAATATATTATAATCATCTTAAAATAAATTAAAAAATGACAATATTCCTCCTGCCAAAGTTTGTACATAATATTCTGATCCAATTAGGTCCTACAATAACCATTCTAATTCATTAAATTATCATTATAATCATTTATTAATTATTAACTTTTTTAGAGATAAATTTAAGTAAAATTAAAAAGCAAATGATTTTAGATTAAGGATAAAAAATTGTTACTGATAATTAATAATAAATAAATTGATAATAATTTATTCCTTAAGTCAAATAACCATAATTAAATATTAGTACATTTTTAATGATAATGTTAAATTTTACAGTCTAGATAAACTTGATGATTAGTTATGTAATAATTTTTAATTACAATAATTAAATACTAAAAATATTAAAATTTATTCCAGCTTAATTTGTATTTAACCAAATCATTCCTTAATTACCATTCACTTTGGCCAACCAATCTACTAATTAATTATGATAGTACTAGGGTGTGCTTAAAGTGGTTTGTCACGAACTAACTTATTTCAAGTCACCCGTGTGGCTTCAGCACTCTACCTTGGCACTAAATTAGTCTAAACCTCATAACGTTCATATTTGTAAATTCAAAACACTAGGAAGAAGAGAAAATAGAAGTATCTGAGTAAGAAACACTTCACTAAGAAAGAGTGATTACAATACTTCAGTGTTTGGGAATCTTGGATGGTTCCAAATGAAGGCGAAGGACTTTTATTCATAGTCCTCTCCAAATCTAAGGGAATTTTTCATATTACATTAGAACAGTCTAGTTTCTAGATAGTTATACATCGTTCTCTTATATACATACATAGCCCCAGATCTTTCGAAGTTATTCGAGTTCTCCTCGACGCTTTTCCTTCTAATATTCTCTAGAATGTTGTGCATTCTTCTAAAATTACTCACTAATCAAACATCTAAACTTTCATACTTGCATTTGCTCAGAACAAATTCTAATAGATATTTTTAAAAAAAATAACCATCACTGCACAGAAGTGTCTTCATAAAAAGCATTTTCAAATTGAAGAAGAGCATGTGAAATAAAATTATCAACTGATCTAACATCAAACTTTCATATTTATAATGAATCACACTAATTTTTCATGAATATTTTTAAAAACAACTCATACTACACAAAACCAGCTCCATGAATAGTATTTTCATATTGAAGAGGATGTGAAGTGATAACACTGATTGATATAATACCTAAACTTTCATATTTGCATTTACTTGAAATAATTTCAAAATAACATAAAAGCACCAAAAATAACATAAATGGACATAGCACCTCAACCACCAAAGCATCATACTATCAACACGTAAACCGACATGCAGAAGGGAAAATAAGGTCCAACACAAACCATCAAACCACAACAATTGACAATATAAGGATATGATGTACATACCGAGAGAGTTGGCGACAACTGACAGGAGCGAGAACTAACTAACAAAGAGAAGGGGAACCAAGAGTTTGCCCTAAAAACGCAACGACAAAAGAATAAATGGGAGAAGCCAAAAATAAACGAGAGATATTTGAGCAAAGAAGTAGCATTGACATTACAAACGCAAAATGGAGATCAAACCACAGAACGCGCTCGTCTATTTTCGCATCAGCTTTCACCATTCCACCAATGATCAACGCTAAAAAGCAACAAAAAAACGACACTCCCAATCGACCCCTAATGGCATTTTGAAAATGGCAAGCAGCACAAACAACTCCCCAAACACATATCACCAATTCAAAAAAGAAAATCTAATTATCCCCATATTAGCATAGTTAAATAATTAATAATAATTAACAATCAATAATCAATAAATTAATTGAATAATTATATTAGGCTTAGTTACTGCAATTAAATAATAAAAAGACACCATGATCATCTATAATAAAATTTACTACAAATTAACATTATTAAAATCAAAAGCATAATTAATATTCAATTTGCCAGAAGACTAATTAACTGAAAAAATAATTGAAAATCAATTTCCAAAAATATATAAAATTATCCTTTTTTTGTAATAATAATAAAAAAAGAAATGACAAATGTTGGCAAGATAATATTTTCAATTACCTACCCTTCAAAACAGAGACTACCTCTTGCTGGCATCCCTGAAGCCACCAATTTCTCTCTCTCTCTCTAAGAAAAGATAATAATAAAAAAAAAACTGAAAAATTCAACTCCTTGGCCTTAACAAAAATTCCATTATTATTTATATGAATTAAATATAAATTGTGCAATATTTCTTGCTAATTAACTACCATTTGTTATTATTTTCTTTTTTTTGTGCCGATTTTTTTATAAATTCATGTAAAATAATAAAAAGAAAAATAACAATGCTACAAATGCCGACAAATCATTCATTACATAAGTTAAAATAATAAATCATATTATATTTATGTTATTATATTGATTATCTTCGTCAGAATTTCCATTTTTTTTTGTGATATTTACATATAAATCATCATATATTTTGATATTTACAATTTAGTCTTTTAAGTGATTTTTTTTGAACCATCGAGTTTACGTATTTATTGCATCTCAGGATCAAACTATTGAGAATTTGATAAGAAAAGAAAAATATTGGTAAGAATTTTATTATTAATTTTGATATTTGAGTGTAGGGCTGTCAAAAAAGCTTTTTTTTTTTTTCGCGAACAATTCGTGTTCAGTTCGTTAATGAGTTCGCGTTCGATTTGTTCGATAAATAAATGAGACGAACGTGAACAAATTTTTTTCGTTTGGTTAGTTAAACAAACCAAACACGAACAGTGATGCGTTCGTTCGTTCGTGTTCGAATAGTCATTATAAGAAATATAAAATAATTTAAAATAATAAATTTTATAAATTATAATCTATAATAAATTAATAATAATAATTTATTAATATACTATATTCATAATATACTAATATAGATATTTTATATTTATATAATATAAGTTATATAATCAATATAATATATTATTTATATATATTAATATTAGAGATGTCAAACTGGTTAGTCGTTTGCGAATAGCTCGTGTTCAGTTCGTTCGTTAAGAAATGAACATGAACCGTGACTTCAATAACAATTTTAAATAAACTAAATTTCAAACGACACGAATACGAGCTCTGTTCGTTCGTGTTTGGCTCGTTTACTCCACTATTTGAGTGTTAATTTTGAAAATGAATGTAGATTTGAAAATAGGAAGTGTCGGACGGCCAATATGTTACTGCTCACCCAACTCTTTTATTTATTATTATTATCTTATTTTGAAATTATAGCCATTTGCTTCGTCTGGTTAAAGGAAGCCAGCCGCTCACTCCGACCTCCTCCACCACCACCATTCGGATCTCTCGCCTCCAAATCCATGGATGCAATTACAACCACTTCCGTCCTCTACTCCAATTTCGTTTTACTCTCTTCGAAACCCTACCCTTCTCTCCGCTCCCATCTTCGCTGGTACACTCCATCAAGCTCCCACGTTTCCCGCCAAAACCTCAAGCTCAACGTCTCCACCTCTGATTCCACTTCCGTGGCCGTCCCGGCGGCTGATACCCTCTCCGCGGGTGGGAATTTTGGTGAGAAGTTTGATTGGTATGCCCATTGGTATCCGGTGGCGCCGGTGCGCGATCTCGACAAGCGGGCGCCGCGCGCGGTAAGGGTGCTGGGGTTAGACCTGGTGGTGTGGTGGGACAGGGAGGGGGATCAGTGGAGAGTGTTCGATGATCGATGTCCCCATCGCCTCGCGCCGCTCTCGGAGGGGCGGATTGATAGTTGGGGTCGCTTGCAATGCGTTTACCATGGCTGGTGCTTCGACGGGGCTGGAAGCTGCAAATTCATTCCTCAGGCTCCGGAAGATGGCCCTCAGGTGAGCCTGTTATGGTCTGTATTGGTTCTTAGAGCTGTTTGTTGGGTTTCTTCCCATTAATTTGGTTGCTTGAATTTAGGAAATATATTTAAAGAACAGTGTGTTTTTTAGATTCCAGGTATACTTAGATGCAGTTAAGAATGGATTTTAAGCTTAACAAGCCTTTCAGAGCCAACTGATTATTTTATTTTCACCTTCAAAATGAATGAAAATGAAAACATGATTTGCTGAATCTTGTTTTGTATTTACGAGCAACCAAACGATTCCTTAGATTTATATTTCCAGTTGGCTAAAAAATGCATCCATACTGTTAGATAAGATTAATATCCAAGGACGAAAAAACAAATAATCATAGATTTTATTTAGAAATATTTTTGTAGAAGAGGGTTATTTCTTCAAGCAAATTGCTCAATAAGAATGAATGAAAAATAATGATTCATCCAAATAGTTTGGATAAGGCTAATGATGAAGATGCTGGCTACAAGTTGCTTGATCTTTGTTTATTAGGATCATTTCAGGCATTAGTGATTTTTGATCTACATACCAAATAGCCTTGTTGCTGTCTTCTTATCTTGTTTGATTTTTGCCGCTGTAGTTAATAGTGCTAAGAGGTATCTAGAATATTATTAGTGCAGAGGAACCTATATTATTTGCATGTTAATCTCTTCATTGGGCTAGAAATTAACATATTTGAGTTGCACTTATATTGGTGCATGCATAACAAAATAAAAAAAATCATCAAAAGCTTGCATGATCATGCATGCTTTGATCTTAATGCTATGTTTCACCAAGATATTAGAGTTAAGTTAAAAACAAATATATGATCATAAACAACACTTATATTCCAGCAGAACAGATGCAAAATTAAAACTGTTACTCTAGCATTAAAAACTCTCTATGCATACTTTTTGTTTTTGTGAAAATGGATAACATATGATTTTTGTTAGTTTCATTAAAAAGTTAGTAACCGGAGAGTCTCCCAAGGATACCTATGTTTTTTGAAATAACTGTTTTGTTGATACACCTTGAAAACAATGCTCAGCTAAAAGTTAAATTTACATAAATGCTCTTTCATTTTGCTCCCATATAATTTATTTTTTAACAGGTACCAAAGTTGTTAGGGACTAGTATATATTGACATCCGATTAGGTTTGGTGTGATCAGCTAGATAGATTTGGAGAGTAGGCTGATGAACCTAGCTAAATCAAAGGAGTTGAAGAAAAATGAGGTCGCGAAAGTAAATAAAAAAAAAAGGAATTGGTATTTTATTTGGTCTTGCATAGCCTGTTTGTTGCGTGCACAACCAAAATTGGGATCGAACACCATTGTTGTTCGCCCTTGAGGGATGCATTTTCCATTTATTATTATGTTAGAATGGTCTCCTTAACAAGTGAGACCTCACCAACAAAATCCTTTCAAGTCATGCTACTCTTGGCATGTGTTAGGATATCCTGTATCGATAAGGGTTGGCATATTCAATCTTGGATTTTTTTGCGATTTGTCACCACAACGATTATGTAGTGTAACGATGATTCTTGTACATCCACGAACCCTCTTTGCATGAAGGACAAGTACTCTTATTGAATCATTCATATATTGTCCCATCGAGCAAGGAATAACCAGGCTATATTGGTATACCAAGTTGTGCGAATCCTCATTGATCCATCTTTCATGATTGGGCCTTGTGTCACTATATTCTTATGTCTCATGTTTAATAAGACTTGGTCCACTAGGTTATGCTTAGGCATCCTTTAAGAACTCTGTTTTACCATGTGTGCGACAATGAATTTTCTTGGAAACTCGATAGGTTTTTCCACCCTAAATTTTGATATTCAATAGTGAATTCAAAGTTTTAGGACCTGTTTGGTAATGAAGTTAGAGCAGCATTTAACCTGGATTTAATTTAAATCTTGCTAGACTATCAGATTAGGCAAATAAATTCGTGGATTTGATAAATCCAGATTTTAGGATCTCAGCCAAATCCAGGACGGGTGCTTCACATGAAAAGGATATGAAGTTATCTTCTTCCATGGTTTTGGGTAGATGAGTAGGATAAATATGAGAGTTTCGTGACGTAATAAAGTTGACATAATCGACAATTTACCCGTCGATTTTGACTCGTCTTCGGTCAAATTCAACGATTAGCTGCTGATTCTGCTCAATTATTGACTCAATCCGCACTTACACATATTTTTAATCACCTTAATTATGCCAAAAAATATATCTCAATTTATATCTAGCGGCTAGTATGAACACTTACAATGATTTATGAATTATATAATAGATCTTCACACTATGGGTACTGCGAAGGTATACATATCGTTTTAAGTAATATATGATTTTCTTTAAAAACACCAGTATTGATCCCATGAGGAATTCAATAACTCTTAAAATAAACTTACAAAAATTCTATTTAAATTGTAAATTAAAAAGATAAAAGATTTAAAATGACATGCTTACTAAAAATTACTACTAAAAGAGCTTAAAAAGATAGTAACAACTAAATGTAACAACTTAAAAAAATATAACAACGAGTTTGGATATTATGGAAAACCTTTCCCCTTGCAAAGAGATTTTAATCTATGTAAGATTCAAATGATTTAAGACAAAATTGAGGTATTGTGAAAAATAGAAACATACCTTATTCTTTCTCCCCTCCTGGTACTTGCAAAAAACATTAGCTAACTTAAAGCCGATTCTTTAACATCTCGATTCTACATCAGTGCTATCTAGCCTCTTATCTATAGAGGCCCTAGCTTATGCCATTGCAATGACCGAATCCCAACGTCAGAGTACTAAACCTTAAGCCAAACAGATAAGAATCTAGTCTGTCACTCTAGATCTAATCAATTCTACGCTAATCAAAATTTATCTTTCTATTTATTTGTACTCTCTCTTAGGTGATCGCAATGACTCTGCCTAGAATGAAATGTTGTATCCACTAGTTGGGGTGAAATAATAGCCTTTCCAGGTCATTATGTTTTTCAACATATTTTAACCTCACAAGTGATCAGTTTGTAAAGTAAATGAAAATTCAATAAAAATACCATCACAATTTTTAAGAGTAAAAATAAATCTTTGAATCATCCTCTTCCCATAAGATTAAGTCCCATATGCAAAAAGAAAGAAAGAGAACTGCTTAGAATTCATGGAGATTAAACAAAAACAAAACATTTATATTGAAATCCAAGTCTTACGGCAAAAACTCAAACACAAGTACAAAGTAACTTATGTCTTCTCTCCAAACAAACTTCTGGAGTTTCTTCTAAGCAATCTCTAAGCTTCTTCACACTAAAACACACTCACACTTACACTTGAACACAAAATATGAAAAACCTAATTCACTATTGCCGCCCAATTGAAGTTTTGAGGCTCCAAATAGTCTTTAAATTCTGTCAAATCCTTCTCATTAAATAGAATACAGAAAATAACCAATGGTTGCTTCAAACACCTCTCTAAAATTCAGTTAAATTCGATGTATTTTTTAGAAAGATAGTTACTGACGCTATATTGCCAGTCTGGGGCGCTATAACGCTCTTCTCACTCGACGGTGGCATTATGGTGTCAAGGAGTGGCGCTAGAGCGCGATACAAAAATCATCATTTTTGCACCATTTTTTCCTCATTTTCTCTAAATGTCCATTTCATATATCTGAAACAAAAAACATGCAAAATATCTTCCTATAAAGTGTAATATCATCAAAAATATACATAAAAGCTTATAAAATATGCACTAAAAACATGTTATTTTGAGGTGAATCAATTATTCCCACAATAATTAATTTAGGCAGCTAGTGTGTTAGAGAGAAATAGTTCTCTCATTTTGTCCACGTAAAACAAATGTTTTGCACTAATTTCAATGTCTATAAAAGCTTGTTGCGGGAGAGAGGAGCAGGCAGTTTCAAATTCTAAATTTTATTTTTCTGGGAGTTAAGGAAGAAGCAGATAGTTACCTAATTTATTGTGGTTCGAGAGTATATTTTTGTTCCTCATTTTCGACACATATAATTTTTTTTGCACTTTTTATTCTCTATAATAATAATAATATTTATATTAAAATGATTTTTTAAGTAAAAAATAAATCCAAAATTTAAAAATATATTTTAAAAACTTTAATGTTAATAATTTTACTAATAATATTATTTGTTATAAAATGTAATAATAATAATAGCAATAATAATAATAATAATAATAATAATAATAATAATAATAATCATAATAATAATAATAATTTTAAAGAAATAAATCAAAATAATAAAAAAAAAACTTTAAGTTTCACTTTTATAACTTAAAAAATTTTATTGATTCTAGTGGCGGCCAAGGACTCATTTGTTGATTCAAGATTCTTGGTTATGCTATTTTGTCCAAGAAATAGTGATACGAGATTATAGTAAAGAGAGCAAACCAATGCTTGAATAAGAAGTCCTCTAGCTTGAGGAAGGATATCGTTGAGTTATTCTAATGCGTTGATTGTCATTATTCTGTATCGTTGCCCAACATCATGCGTTATAGTCCACTTAGTAAATTATCAGAAAATCAATAAATCATTTGCTTCTTGTTTTAGATTGCGGATGTCAATCTTATGTTGGCCGAATAATCAAATTTTATCTGTATTTTCTGTTCAGTGGATCTTCTGACACATCGTCTTCTATCAAAATGCCTATCTAACTTATTGCATTTTTTAAGTGTTCTTTGAAATGCCTCAAACAAAAAAAAACTATGTGCTGCCCTTGAGGATTTTTTTTAATCTTTGAAATGCCTCAACCAAAAAAAAACCTATGTGCTGCCCATGAGAATTTTTTTTAAGATCCACAAACAATGCCTAAATGATGATCTGAGGTTATACAAAGATCTTCCTGTGATTCAACTACTGGCAGCTCATACAGATTTTTTAAAATTCACATACAAAAGTCGCTGCACTTGGACTCAACTACCTCAAATGCCAACAAGAAGAGTTTGTTATTCACATCAACACCAACAAGAATGTGCAATCCAGGCTCAATACAGGCGAACAACTTCTCTGGTCCTCTATAGAGGACTCAAATACCCAGAAAAGATGCTGAAATCGAGATGTTTCGTCAAATTGAATCCTATATGTTGGTCCTGATAGTGAACCCAAATGACTACAATTAACTTATGCAATTAATAATAAGACTCTTCCCAACTGCCAAAAATAGACTTGAAGGTTTTTCGTTTTGCATCTCATGCCTTTATATAAGATATTCAGATTTTAAATTTAAGCTCCACTTGAGCAATAATCTCTTTAGGCTTCAAATCGAACTGATGTTTGATGATGAAAATAATATAGTAGTAAATTTATCAAATGACTACAATTAAGTTATGCAATGAATAATAGGATTCTTCCCAAATGCCAAAAATAAACTTGACGGTTTTTTGTTTTGCATCTGATGCCTTTATATAAGATGTCCAGCGTTAAATTTTAGCCTCACTTGAGTAATAAACTCTATAAGCTTCAAATCGAACTGATGTTTGATGATGAAAATAATATAATAGTAAATGAATTTGGATGTGCACTAGTGGCGTCCACTAGTCAAAATTTCGTGTGCTCATATGTGATGACCAGTGATTGATGCTATTTTCCACGTTTCTAAAACCTCTTGCTCCTAACTGCTTGCAGGCACCATTGACATGATCGAGATAAATGGTCATGGTGCAAACACATAATATTTAACTTTGATTTGTTGTAATTTATAATTCAGTATTCAATGTTATTAACTATGCACCAGACATTGACTGCACTTTAAGCCCACTTTTGTGGCGGAAGTCATGCTCTCAGCTAACACATGAAATCTGCCATTCAAATGTTATATTTATTGGCCATGTTGGAGCATCAACATTGACATCACCGTCTAACTCAATTATACGACATGCTCAAATATAATCATTGCTAGATATCATAATATCAAATATGGGTACATTGTTCGCGAAATGCTCCCTAATTAAATTGATAAATATACTCTGACAAATCTGTCTCGTCTGATCCACCCGCTCTGATATCAAAACCACTGTCAGAGTCATCGTTTGTGCCACTGTTCATCTGCTCTATCATTAATGTGTATGTTCGGGCAATAACTAGGCTTGAAACATGAGTGCCTAACACGATCGAGAAATTTGTAAATTTAACTTTAAGATTAGTTAAAACATTCAATATGTTGCACTTTTTTTTTTTGTGGTGAAATGATATTTTGTATACATATATGCTTACTAAAGACATGTTGCACTTTTAGGTAGCGCTTGAATATTGCTATGAGGAACATCATGGTTTTAAATTTTTGTGTGCTGTTAGGGTTTGATGCCGAGTCACTTGTAGTACATACTATGCGAACTAGTTGTTTTTATTTAGAATTGCAACAAATCTTTGACCAACAAAAATCCGTATATGATTGATATGGTGTGTCCTAACATCATCACTCAGGGTAATAAATACTCTACGACATAACCGTTCAAATGTTAACTTTGTCAGAACACTGAAAGGTCGACGGCGACATCTTCTTATGTAGCTCAGGTTGATGTTATAAGATAAAATTAATTCATTGTGTTAGAATAACATAAACATTGAAAATTATTAACTCATATTAGCTAATCAACATACACAATAATTCTGGGATAGGGTCATGTTGAATAAAGCCTGTGATATTTTCACGCGATCTCGCCTCCCTTATGCGGTACTGCCAAATCGGACCTGCCTTTGTTAATCTCACGCGGAAATGCGTCTGGAAATTCATTTATATGGTATTAGTTGCTTAATTAAAGTCCTTAACTGTTGCTTATAAAAGCAAGGACCACCGACTCTCCTGGGATCAACCCAAAACTCATCTCTCCTGCGGTAGAAGGATTAAGGAGCAGGGACCACCAAGCTAAAGGGGCTTGTTTTTGTTTTTCCTTCTCCATTGGGATTCTTTCCCGTGAGTTCTCTCTTCTGTTTTCTTTGGCCGCGGTGGAGAGGTGGAGAGAGAGAGAGAGAAGAGAGAGAAAGTTTCTTATAAACATTTAGATACTCGACGGTATAATTCCTCGATATAATAAAATCCTCTACAGCTCCCTGGACGTAGGCAATTTGCCAAACCACGTAAATCTGTGTTTTGCTGTGGTTTTATGTTTTGTGAATTTTTCTCGATCCTGTTTTTTGCTTTATTGTCATTTTTTTTCACAACAACCGATATCAGAGTCCCGGTTCAGATCTAAGGAAGAACGATGAGCGGAGACGAAGTGATGACATCGGAGATCGAGAAGTTCAATGACACAAATTTTGGTTACTAGAGGATGCAGATAGATGACTATCTTTATGAGAAGAAACTTTATCTTATGTTATTGGGAAAACGACCGGAGAAGATTTACGAGGCGAAATGGAATTTGTTGGATCGACAAGTTCTGACGGTTATTCGACTAACCCTGTCGAGATCCGTTGCCCACAACGTCATCAAAGAGAAGACGACTGCATATCTCATGACGGCTTTATCAGGTATGTATGAAAAGCCATCAACAGATAACAATGTGCATCTGATTAAAAAGTTATTCAACTTAAAGATGATGGAATGTGTATCTGTTATTTAACATTTGAATGATTTTAACATCATCACAAATCAATTGTCATCTATTGAAATTGATTTTGACGATGATATACGAGCGCTGATATTGTTGGCTTCATTGCCAAGTAACTTGGAAGTCATGAGGATGACAGTTAGCAGCTCTGCAGGTAAAACTAAGCTGAAATATGATGATATTCGTGACTTGATTTTGGTTGAAGAGTTGCGCAAGAAGGATTTTGGCGAGACATCGGGTTCTAGTTCAGCACTAAATATTGATTCCATGGGGAGATCATAGAACAGAAACTCAAATGGAGGAATGTCAAAATCAAAACACAAAGACAAGAGTAAGTCAAAGCATAGTCAACAAGCAATCTGCTGTAATTGTGGCAAAACTGGTCACATAAAGAAGACTGCAAAAATCATAAGAAGACAAAAACATCAGTGTTAATGTTGTAACTGAAAAAGTGCAGAGTGCACTATTGCTTGTAGTTCATAGCTCCATTGACGACTAGATACTGCATTCAGGGGCTTCTTTTCATACATCTTCTCACTGAGAGTTAATGCAAAACTGTGTTACAGGTAACTTTGGGAAGGTGTACCTGACTGATGGATAAGCTTTGAACGTGGTGGGGATGAGAGATGTTGAAATTGCTCTCCCTAACAAAAATAAATGGATCTTGCAAAATGTTAGACATATTTCTGAACTGAAGAAGAACCTCATTTTCGTTGGGCAACTCGATGAGGGTGCTCATTTAGTAGTGGTCTCTGATAGCACTTGGAAGGTTATCAAAGGA
>NEWO01000420.1:376160-399407 GCA_003013225.1 Phalaenopsis aphrodite | reverse complement strand
TGAAATAATTATAAAATGATTTTTTTAACATTATTTTAAACTCATATTTTTTTCTTATTATAGATTATTATTATGGACTATCGATTGTTATTATTCTTTTTATAATAATAATTATTATTATAAACCCTATATATATTATATTGATTTACAATTTAGTTATTCTTTTATTATGTAATAGTATTATTATTGAAATTATTGTTATTATTATTATATTATAACTGTTATTAACTTTGTTATTATTAAAAATTATTTCATCATTACTAATATGTAATCAACAAGCTTTCATTACCTCGCACAAATCTCAAGATAGTTTTTGGGCAAGAAACATTTACTTTGAATAAAACGGACCCAATAAAACCAAAATTTTGTCCAATCCGAGTCAAAATCATGCCTTAATCAAATCGTTAAACTATTTTCTAAAGCTTTCTGTGCGTAATTGGAAGGTCAAACAAATTATGAATCTGACATGCTTATATTCAAATCAAGTATTATGACAAGATGAATCCAATGAGTCTAAGATCACTTAATTCTGATATCATTAAGACACTTAAAGGTTTGGCAGATACCATCTGATCGATGGAATCTCTTCAGGCTATTCGATGGAGTGGTCTAGAGTTCTTCCTTATTTGTAATTTTGACTCTATAAATAGAGCTCTAGGCCTCTAACTTGAGCCAAAAGAAAACAAAAGCTTGGAGGAGGGTTTGAGATCCAACATCGCAAATCCGTTGAATAACTCTCACTCCAGTAGCCACCGCCATCAATTTCAATCAATACAGCAGACCAACTGTGGCTGTCGTTGCCTCCAATAGTCGCTGCCACTCCTCTGGCCAGCTCTGCTGCTTCCTCTGGACAGTTCCAGCTATCGCCTTCAACCAAAGTCGACTACCTTCTGCCGACTGTCGTCGACCACCTCTTGCTCCTTGTAATGAAGTCCCTTGTTTAGTCATAACGCGTATTGTAAAATCCCAACATATATTGTGAAACAGTGAATCATTCAACAAAGCAATACACCATCCAATACATCGTGTATCAAAGCTCCCCGGATATGGTGCAATGACACATTTTGATGACAGTGTAATAATGCACTCTACATACGGAGCGATGGTGCGACGGTGTAACGCCTCCTGAATGTGTAACAATGCACCCCAAATATGGTGCTAAGTTGTCCCCCTAAGAAGGTGTAACAATGCACCCCAGATACGGTGTAACGATGCCTACTGAAAATGGTGTAGCTATGCATCTCGAATACAGTGCCACAATGCCTCCCAAAAACGATATAATAACGCACCCTATCTATAGTGCAATGATCCCTCTTGAAAATGGTGTATCAACACACCCCATGAACGGTGTAATAACACCTCCTGAAGACGGTGTAACGATGCACTGCTAGGACAATGATTTTCTCTAGACTTCTAATGCTTTCTCCTTTCAGCTCCCCGCTATAGCCTAAGTGATTTGCAGCTCGTTCAATTCCCAACCTTGGCCCCTGTGGCTTTTATACGTTATTGTAACTTAGCACTATGACTTACACAATCAATTACGACATACGTGGCCTACAACTAGTGTAGCTTCCAACTCTAGCTCTTGTGGTCTACAAACATCTTCGCAGCTCACCAATACAACCTATGTTACCAACTCTACCCTGCGCGGACTACAACTCGTACAATTCCCGACCCTAGCCTGGTGCAGCTTGCAGATGTCATCATAAGTCACCCTACGACCTACATAACCAACTACAACCTACATGGTTTATAGCTTGTGCAAATCTCGACTCTTTGCTCTGTGGCCTACGAACGTCATCACAACTTCCCACTATGACTTATGTGACTAATTACGACTTACGTGGCTCATAACTTGTGCAACTTCTAATTCTAGCCCCTTTTGTCTGCATATGTGATCATGGATTCCCACTATGACTTACCTGACTAAATATGACCTACATGTTCCGCAGCTTGTGAAGCTCTTAACTTTGGCATCTGTGTCACAACTCATCTTTACGACCTATGCACAACCATAGCCGATGTGGCTTACAACTCCTACAACTTCCTACTACGATCTCTGCGACCAACCAATGTTTTTGAAGTAGGCATATGTGATTTACATATCCAACTACTACAATGGCTTCCACTACTGTTTATACGACAAGCTGACACAATAGATATCTACAACATTCCCGACGGATTGCTTCCTTCATAGCAATTGACTTCGGCCATTGCAGCTTGCTATCACCGGAACTAAATTCATTGCAACCAACTTATGACTATTATCCATGAATTATTGTTATATATCTACAATAACCAATTTTGTAACTCTATCTTCCCAAATTCAAGAGAAGAGTAGACACATGTAATCATCATTCATGGTAGATTGCTTCAACTGGGTTAGACCACATAGTTTTTTTACTTTTTAGGGTTTTTCACGTAAAAATGAAGGTGTCTCCTCTAGCTTAATTCTCTTTAATTATCTGAGAATGTGTTGAGTTTTTATGCAACACTAAGTTGATAATTCATTACTCTAGCACTGTGAATCTTTCAACACACATGAATTACTATTATTATTATTATTATTACTATTATTATTACTAGTATTATGATTATTATTGTTGTTTAATTATTATTACTATTATTATTACTAGTATTATGATTATTATTGCTGTTTTTATTGTTACTAAAATTATTATTAGTATATTTATTATTATTACTAATATTATTACTATGATTATTATGATGGAGATTGTTATTTATTTATTAATGAATAATAAAATTTATTATATTATTATTATTATTATTATTATTAAAATTAATTAATTAATTTATTCAAAATATTAAAGCTATTATTTATTATTATTACCTACTATAACAACAACAACAACAACACCAACAACAAAGCCTTAATCCCACTACGTAGGGTCGGCTACATGAATCCTTTTTCTCCATTGTGTCATATTTAGTGTCATATTTTCATTTATTATTACCTACTAAAATAAATAATATTGATATTAATACTAATATCAAATTTATTGTCATTAAAAATTTTAATTTTTTTTCAATTTTATTTTTCTTTTTTATCTAAAAAATTATTTTAATATAAATATAAAAATAATAATAATTATTATCATTCCTTTTTTTTTTTCAATTTGACACTGCAATTTCATCTTCAATCTTTTTTCTCATAGGCTTATGTTTCAACTGAGGCGAATTATCACGCAATATTGAGTCAACATTGTCGAACATGCTTTTCAATGTCTCTAACATATATTATTAGGCTACTTCATTGCCTTGAGCCCTCAACCATATTTGGAATGAAAATTTTTTAATGTGGTTTTAAAATATGAAACCACTTGAAGAATCATTCTCAGATTGTAACTCTTTCAAATCACCAAAGCCATCCTAATATAGTTACAAATTGTTTTTCCAACATTTCAGTTTATTTTATCCAAACTCCTCTTCTAAACTGCATGTACTTCAACATTTTTAGAATAGATTTTGAATTGTCTTATTTACTTTTGAAACAATATACCTTTGAAAAAATTTTCTTAGATATATGCCCCTGACATAATTTATGATGAGTTGGGGGTGTTACATCTACTATAACTTTTGTCAGTGCTTGATCATGATCAATAAATATTATTAAATGATGTTTCTTATCCATTATAGGGAGGAATGTTTTGAATAATCATTTGAATGAATCATTTGTCTCATATGATAAGAAAGCTACTTCGAATAGAAAAGTTTCGTTAACTCTAACAAGAGGTGCACTTTCTATAAATTTTTTAATTTTTCAATTCCCATTAATGTCGACTTCATATCTAATCATGTTGAACAACCACACCTTGTGTCCGATTTATGAAATTATTTTAAGCTATTATGTTTATTTCCTTATTTGAAAGCAAATTCAGTGCACAAATTTTTTTTATTTTATATTTTTTTGAATTTGACAAATAACTCAAATGGTCTTTCCCCACTTTAAATCTAGTGTGGTGTACATAACTACAATACAAATCATATCTCATTTTCATTGTGAACAATGGTAACGAACAATTTGTCTGCAGTTTGTTCATAATGCTTTAGGATTTCATCGTTCGCATATTTGCACATTATGCACATATAATATTCAAATACTAGAAACAAAATAAAGTCAAATTTTTTTCTAAACAGTTCTAAACATAATAAAAAATTTATTTCAGCTCTCGTTTTAAGTAAAGGCAGGTTTTTTCTTTAAAGGATATGAATTACACATCTATTTCTGTAAAAACTAATTTAATAAAGTGAAAATAATTTCAAAGAAAAGAATCTAAAACAACATGAAACAATGATTTTAACTTTAAAGATATTTCATTATTGCTTTCTCTTCATAAGCGAGACAATACACAAGTGCCCTGTTGAACAAGAGTTGCCTAAAATCAAAATTTCTCTTAACAAAGCTAACCTTGAATAAAATAAAATAATGATTTGAAATTTCAATTCATGTGATATAAGATTTTCCTTTGGCCATACACATCTATAATTAAGTGCAAAAAATGTAAAAAAGTCAGAACAGTTCTAATGAATGTAACCTAGAACAACATAAAACACTGATATAAGCTTTTTAGATTTGTTAATTCCGAGTTCTTTTTTTCAAGAAATGAGACAATACACATGTGCTTTACTGAACAAGAATTGCCTAAAATCAAAATTTTTCTGACAAAAACTTACCTAAAATATAATAAAATAATGATTTGAGCTTTTGGTTCAAGTTAAAATAAGATTTTCTTCGAACTTTCGGTCATACACATCTATGTAAGTGCAAAAAATGGTAAAAAGTTCTAAATTCTTCCAACTGAAGGTATTTTAGCTCAGTATAATAAATGTCTTCATCTTATATAATGGATAAATACCGATTTTTTTTTCAGGACCAAGTTTGACGCATCATATTGCCTTAAATCACCATAAAAAAAATATTTATTCGTAGAAACATACCTAACTTATTACGCCATAAAATAATACTCAGCTTTATATTGGAAAACAGAAAATTTTGGTTTTTTCCAATAATACTTTGCATTACGTTACAAAATTACTGAGGGGTTGAAATTTGAGATATTGTCGGCATTCTGTTCATTATCTATCGTCGCAGATTTTCTTTCTTTACAGTATTTTAACTGCAATTTTTTTTATCCAACTACTGTATCTTTAATTCCAAATTCATTTAAATTTCCAATTTTTCCCACCTACACACGCGGCGTAAATACTTGAGCCAGGTCGTTGGTTCAGTTCTTAATTCTACATTTTCTCAGCTTTTTCTTTTTGGGGGTAAGCGGGTCTGACGACGTGGCGAAATGCTATTGACGTCCGATGCTGGATGTAATATTTTTTCGCAGGAAGGGAGCCAAAATGTTTTCCCAGTGGAAGGTAGCCATAATTGAAGATTTTATCTTTTTAGAACCTGTTTTGATATCAGTGCCCCCACCACAGGAAGAACTGATAGTCGTTTTTTTTTTCCTGCTCGAAGCCAAGATGTGAATTTTTAGGTGCAGTCATCAAAATAGGTTTTGTAATTTTTTAATGCTAATTAAAGTCTACGTGCATGTTTCCAAACTAACCCAGTTAAAATTAACTGTAAATTTCTTTATTCAATGTTTTATGCCGTTGATGTATATTGATTAACTGGTAATATAAGATTTTTTTGACTGTACTTTTGCAGGTTCATACATCTAGTAAAGCTTGTGCAACTAGTTACCCTTGCTACGTACAGAATAAAATATTGTGGTTTTGGCCAAGGTCTGAGCCTCAGCACAAAGATATTTTGAGCAAGAGCAAGCCTCCTAGTGTCTCAGAGCTTGACGACTTATCATACACTTGCAATATGGGGATGCGTGATATGCCCTACGGGTAATATGCTTCTAAAATTTCCCATCATGTTTTAGTACTTTTGGCACTCGCAGATCCTACAAATCAGAATTATTTATGAGCTTTGAGACTAGTTGAAAGCCTAGAAGATTTTCATCTTGGTTAGCAGAATACCGTTACTAATATCCTAAATTATCTTAGAAATATCAAAATAGTGTCAACCATGCTTATGGCAGTATGAATGAAAAACAAATTCGTTTATTAATTTATAGTATTTGCAAATGAGTTTAAGCTTTTAGTGGCTAATGATTTCAATTAGTGGTACTGGCTTCAACAGATCGCAATTATTTATTTCTTCAACATTCCCATTCAAGAGGAATAATTCCATCTCAAGATGGATAATCCATCTATTTTGATTTTTGGGTTGATCAGCCATATTTAGAATAGAGGTGATGATGTACAAATGACCATGTTATCACACATGAGGATTTGGGGACTTTTTTTACTGTTGAATGCTAGCAATCTATATAAGATGAATTATACAACACTGTTTTATTGGAAGGCACCAACCAACAAATTGCTGAGGTGGATACTGTGGTTTTATTTAGTAGGTATTAAATTTAAAAAGCTGTTGCAATATATAATTCTTCTTTCTTATTAGGATAATGTTCATTTCTTTCTTATTTTTCCTCATTGTAAACCTCTATATAAGATTACAAATTTTAGCCAATATGGGAGACTGCACAAGTAATGTGGGTGATTTTCAAATGGTATATTCATATTTTGGAAATTTTTTGTAGCTGTGTGATTTTTGTGATCAACCTCATGGCCTCAAGCAAGGATGTATGATTGTCTCAGATTACTTCTCAACTCCTATAAAAAATTTGGCAAGCGCTAGATGTAATATTTTTCCTGCTAAAAAGTTGTGCTTATATAAATATATCAAACTAATGGATAAATTGAGCATCTAAAATTTTCTCGCGTGTCTATATAAAAATCTAAATAAGTGCATGGAAGAGTTTTAGAGTTTCGTCCACTTGCCAAAATTTTGGAAGCATTTGTTGAAATTCGAAAAGAAGAAAGCAACAGAAAATAATGCAGGAAGTACCAAAATTACTGTTATATCTGATGAATCTGCACATGCAATTAGAAACCTGGAATAAACTCTATGATATGCGTGGAAAGTGGTAATTTTTAATGTGATGTCTGTTCAAAATATTAGCACAAGAAAAAAATTTCTGAAATTCACATCAAACCATCGAACTAGAATAGTCTTGAAAACTTATCACGAAGACACTCTCGCTTATCAAACTAATAGCAAGGGACTAAAGATGAAAAACAATAAAAATATTGACAATAAAACTAACAATTGAATGTTCTGTACAAGCCACTCGCTTCTAAATAGCTGCATGTTTCTCCCTTTTAGCCTGTAATGTCACTTTTCCCTCTTCTCTTAATTGTACTAGGGAGGTGACGTTGGTGCGGGCGTTTCCCACAAAGAGGCGGGAAACAAGCCAGCCAGCTGAGCCGACTAGCATAGGGGAACCAGTCCAAGCACCACTGAGGCGACCTGTTCGGGATGCAACATGAGTGTAACGAGATTTCCTTCTTTCCCTGTGTGCCGCTCGATTGAACGACATTTTAGGAAGCACGACAATGCCGCCAACCCTTCCACTCCTTCCATTTTATGTTCTTTCTTGTTTGGAGTCTATCTATATACTTGTTTGTGAGAGTTAGGGTTAGTCAGATTTCCTGTGCGAAGTCCTTTTCTCTTTTTTAGGGTTGTATTTGAGGAGGTGGTGGTGCTCCGGCTGTATCCTACTCCGAGGTTGTGTTGTATCATTTTCTTTCACCTTCCCCATTCTCCTCTCCTCTCCTCACCTGACAGCTTCCCCTTCATTCATGCACCTAGTCGCCCCATACTTGCAGCCTTATCTTGTTGTCCCGCTATTCTCCCTCCTTCTCAAGACTCCTAACCGATTGTTCCTCACCTTACTACAGCTGCCCATGCTGTCCAGCACCTTCCAACCACCCCTACGCCAGTCGCCGGTCACCTACGACACCCTCCATACTTGCCATCCCTGCAATTTGGCACCTTCCTCTCACTGTCATCATTCTTTCCAACTATCCCGATCCACCTAGCTAACTTCCATCACCCTTTGAATACACCTTAGAGGCATTTGCTTGTGTCATTTATGTTTTGTGTTGCTATTTTCTGTTGTGTTGTGTTGTAACACTCTTTCTACATTAATAAAAGTTCGTTTTCAGTTTTTCATTGCTTTCCCAAATAGTTCCTATATCAGACCTAGCCTAAGCCTAGTCCTTTCACAGGGTTTCCTATCGTTCGCTTTACCCTCCAACCAAATTTTTTCATTCCTACCCCCAACCACCTCTTTCGATTTCCCCAAACCCTATCTCCATCGAAATTTTCCTTCCTATTCCTAAAACCTACTTGAGAAGAGATAAGGTGGGAGCTCCTTCGCCTTCAACAAAGGCTTGTAGATATTGAAAATTTAACATCAGTAGTTCCCTTCAACCGAGACCTCAAGAGTCGAAGAGGAGAAAGAGATGAGGATCTGAATCCCTTCCATAGGGATAATTTCAGCGACGGAGAAGATAGTCCACGACGCTTCAAAATACAGTATCAGAGGAGGCCTAGAGAGGGATACCTGAGTTCCCCCAGAGAGAGACTCACTGCGAGGAGATATCATTTGGAGGACACGAGACTTCGATATCAAAGTTGATCTATCAGAATTTGAGGGGGGTATGGATCCCAAAGTTTTCATTGATGGATCTTCGAGTATAAGGACGCGCTAGAGGATAAGATGGTCAAATTAGCTGCTATCACATTGAACGAAAGTGCCTCATTGTGGTGGGAGAACTTATAGCGACAGAGGAAAAGGGAGGACAATGATAAGATTACCAAGTGAAAGAAGATGAAAAATGTGATGCAGAGGAAATGCCTCCCTCCCCATTATCGTCAGAATATGTTTCTGAGACTCCACCATCTGCAATATAGAGATCTATCATTAGAGGAGTTCACGAAGTAGTTTGATCAGTTGTAGATGAGGTGTGATCTGTTCAAGCCAGAGTAACACATCATTGCTCATTATCTAGGTGTCTTGAAACTAGTTATCAACAATGTGGTGCAACTACAACCTTATTCATTATTTGGAGATGTTCAAACACTATCCTTAAAGGTGGAAAGGTAGGAGAAGTAGAGCATACAACTGTTATCCTTCAGGCAGGCAGCCCCCTACAATTACAATGACCAACAAAAGTATCCCGTAAGACAGGCAACCTCAGGCAAGGGAGTGACACTCTAGATCAGAGCGGGAAGAAGCACGAGAAGGGTAGCTCATCCAACACTGTGTTGGCCAGAAAGTTTTACAGATGCTACAATTACGAAAACATTGCCTCCTGCTGTCTCACGAGCAGAGTAGTCAGACTTACAGATTAGGGCGTCATGAAGGAGGTTAACGAGATGGAGACAGCTGAGGACCAGAGTGAGATACTTCATCTTACTCCAGATGAAGGAGAGGCACTCATAATTCGGCGAGTCCTACAGATCGATATTGACACGATGAATCCGCAGTGGCTTAGCCATATTATTTTCTACATCCGTTGCACAGTGAACATAAATGTATGCAATTTTATCATCTACGACAGGAGCAACAAGATTGTGACATCGATTCAGATGGTAGAGAAATTTGGACTCAAGACTCAGAGGCACGCTCATCCGTACTCACTAACTTGGCTGAAGAACAGAACTGGATCAGCATCGATCGGAGATGTTTGTAGAGTTCTCGATTGGAGGCCATTTGGTGGATCAGGTTTGGTGTGACATAGTCCCTATGGATGTTTGTCACCTTCTGTTGGGACGACCATAACAGTTTGACTGGAGGACTCGACACGATTGATTCAGAAACACTTATTCATTTACCAAGGAGTTGAAGCGTATCATTCAACTTCCGTCAGCAGAGCTCAGGATCACATAATTCCTTACCAGCAGGGCAGCGTCAGTGGGGCCAGTTCTAGTGTGGACACAAGATGAGAGGACTGAGGCACTGTCTCCAAACACGGGCAATTACGCCAGAGAGGATGTCAGGGTCTCACATTCGACACCGTACCACTAGCTCCACCACTAGATGAGAAGATACAGGCTACTCTCACGATACATCAAACTGATCCGACCATGGGTTACCTGGGGAGGATTCAGTAGTACAGGCATAGGCCACAATCTCAGGAGACGATCGATGGGCACTTGGGCGCCCAAGTGGTGCCGACTTATTTTATGCTTTGGTCGCTAATGTAGTCGACAGCAGGACCTAGGTGCCGCCAGAATTAGAGACAAGGAGCCAGGAAGCTTCGACGAATGAGATCAAAACTCTCCCAACCTCGGGAGACTGACGCGGTATTGGGCGTTTCCCACATAGAGGCGGGAAACAACCAGTCGGCTGAACCTGCTGGCATAGGGGAGTCGGTCCAAGCACCACTGAGGAGGTCGACTCTGGCTATAGTAGGAGTCGAGTGGGATTTCTTTCCTTCCCTGCGTCCCGCTCAATTGAGCTGCATTTTAGGGAGGGATGCAATGTCACCAACCCTTCTCTCATTTCCTTTTTCTGTTCTTTCTTGTTTGGAAGCCTATTTATATGCTTGTTAGTGAGAGTTAGGGTTAGTCTTGGCTGTTTGTTGATTTTAGATTTCTTGTGTGAGCACTTTTCTCTTTTGTAGGGTTGTATCCGAGGAGGTGGTGGTGCTTCAGCTACGTCTTACTCAGAGGTGGTTTTGTATCATTTCCCTTCACCTTCCCCTTCCCCTTCCCCTTCCCCTTCCCCAATCCTTCTCCTCTCCTCTCCCCATCCGCTGGCCTCCCCCTTCTTCATTTCTGCACCCAACCGCCCCATCCCTGCAGCCTTATCTTGCTTTCCCGCCATTTTCCCTCATTCCCAGCACTCCCAACTGACGGTTCCTTACTCTACTACCGCTGCCTTTTTCTGTCCAGCACCTTCCAACCACCCCTCTGCCTACCGCGGTCACCTACGACCCTCCATTTGCTGTCCCTGCAGTTTCGCACATTCCCCTTGCTTCCATCAGCTTTCCTTTGCTGCCACCACCCCTAACAACCATCCCGATCCACCTAGCCAACCTTCATCGCCCTTAGAATACACCTTAGAGGTGTTTGCTTTTGTCATTTATGTTTTGTATTGTTATTTTTTGTTGTGTTGTGTTGTAACCCTCTCTCTACATTAATAAAAGTTCATTTGAGTTTTTCATTGCTTTCCCTACTAGTTGCGGTATCAGGAGGTCAAGAATGTTATTTTATTAGCTTAGGAGTATTAGATCACATGATAGATTGTGCTATCTATTCTTCTATTATACTACCTCAAAATTTATGATCAATCTCTATCACCTATTGTTGGGATAAGGAGCATTAGAATTAGCTTTTAGCTTTGCCTGAAGTCTGTCTTATATGTTTGAAATCTTGCTTACAACATCTTAACTGTAAGCATGATATCAGAAGATTATAATTGTAAAATCACATTCTTATTAAAACCTTGTGAATTTGAGGATCAAAGATTGGAGAAGAGGATTGGCAGTACTAATGAGATTGAAGGTTTGTGTTGCTTTAATGAAGTTTCCAAAAAGAGTAATCATATTCTTGTTGTCAACAAAGACATGTCTACTCTTGAAAAGGAGGATCTAATTATGTACCTTGTTGTAGGTTCAGTCATTGTAGTTTTTTCTTAACATAATGGTTTATTTCTTTTTTTTGGTTCAGCATTAAAATTTATTTTTTAATATGAAATTTGTTAGCTTGCCCAACACCATAGAGGTACCTTTAAACCTAAGCGATATCAAGCCTCTAAATTTTTTTGACTTGTGTATAATGACGTCTGGGGCCATGTTGATCTCAAAATCTTTACTCCAAATGATGTTTCATCATTTTTTATTGATGATCACAGTTATGTTTGTAAATTGTATTTATTACGACTAAATATGATATTGAACATAACATTAAAAAAACTGGCATAATCTTGTTAAAATTTAATGCTTCACTGAAATTCAAATCTTCCACTCTAATCGAATTACAAACTATTTTGACCATATTCCTAGAAGTTATCTAAATCAAAATTATATTATCTATAAAAAAAATTTTCCTCGATACTTCTCAACTAAATGATGTGGTTGAATGAATGCATATAAATCTTTGAGATGGCTAGATCTCTTATGTTCACCAGCAACACATCTAAATATTAACCGGCTGATTTCATTTTCAGTGTTGGCTATCTCATATATTGGTTTTCTTCGAATTTACTGTAGGGAAAAATTCGAATTGATATGTTTTGAGTGCTTTTCTAATATTCGCACGATTTTTAATCTTTCATTTAAATTCATTGGGTCATGGGTACATTGTATTTATCCATAATTATGAACCTAATAGAAATAAACTTGATCACATGGCCTTCAAGTGTATTTTTTTCAGATATGGAGGAAATAAAAAAGTGGTATAAAAAGAAAATTCTTAAATTTATGAATATCATCTTTCAATAAAATTCCCTTCAGGGGGTGATAAGAGGAAATTATAATATTGTCTTTTTTGTAATTATCCCTACCTGCTAATGCCACCAACTTTTCTAGATCCAATGACATTGATGTTATCGGAACTCATTATTTACTTGACTGTACAACAACCAATTAAACTTCGTTTTTAAGGAAAAATGTGCAAGGAGGTGAAACCATTATACTTTTTGAAGCTTGTCATGAATTCTGCATGGACTTGATCAATTTATACTGTTTTTCCTTGTGATGGTGTTCATCACTCTCTAATAAATGTGGCGAGATATGACTATTTGCCCTTGAAAAAAAATTGTCTTCAACTTTGTTGAGATTCAAATTTCAAAGAAGATAGAATGCCTTTTTGATTCAAAGTGGAGACGAAGTTGAAGAGGTGAAAGCCCTTGGAAGAAATAAAATATGAGAAGTTTTTCAAAGTCCCCAGGAGGTTATCTTTGTGAGTTCTGAAATATAAATATGATAGTTTTATCGAGAGATAATTTTATCATTGGTTGCAAAAAGATTCATACAAATTTGTTGGATTGATTGCTCTAATTTTTTTTTTTCTTGTGGCAAAACTTAACACCATTTGATTCGTTCTTTCAATTGCAATCAACCTTAATTGGTCACTTTGCCAATTGGATATTATGAACCCATTCTTAAATGATGAATTCTACAAGAATCCTTTTTTAAGGATCAGTGGCTTTGGGAAGACTGACTTAGCTTGCAAATTGAAAAAAATCGTTTTAATAGTTCGAAAAATCAACTAAAGCTTGGTTGGCAAGGTTGACAAAATTTGTGAGTCATTAATGGTTCAAACAAGGTCTTTCTGATCCCATTTCTATTTATAAACACGAGGATGATAAATTGATGATATAATTTTGTATGTTAATAATATCATTATTACGAGATATCATGATTTGGAGATAAGGGTCTTGAAAAAAAAAATATTTTGAAATCAAATTTCTTGGGCATCTCAATTATTTTCTTAGAATTACATTAATAAACAAAGCTAGCCTCACCATTTGTTGATGAATGTATGTTCTTGATCTCTTAAAAGAAACTTGCTTATTAGAAGCAAAGGTTGGCGTGGACACTCTTGTATTTGGCTCATACCGGACTTCCAATAGCTTTGGTGCCTATTTGATGAGTCAGTTCGTGCATGCCCTTTACGAAGAACATTTGAATGTTATTACGAGGCTTCTCAAATACCTAGATGGAAGTCTTGAGAGGGGGTTTTTTATTATGATAGGAGAATCCAAAATCTAGAAGCTTGTACCGATGATGATTGGGCTAGGTCTATAGTGGATATAAGATCTACTTCAGAACATTGTACCTATTAACCTGGAGAAGTAAAAGATAAAATGTTATTGCAAGAAGTCATGTTCAAGCAGAACGTACAGGACTGGTTAGTGGGATTTATGAAAGATTCTTTTAAGATACTTCTAGAAGAATTTTTGGACATTAACAAAAATTTTATGATATTATATTATGACAATACAATTTTTATCATCACAACACACATTTCTCTCTATTAAGATATAGCCAAAATATTTGGAGATAGATTGACACTATTAAAGAAAAAAATTCATAGTGAAGGTCTACATCTTTTATATGTTCCCTCATTTGATGAGGCTGTAGACAATACTGACCAAAAGATTGGCTAGTCCCTATTTAAATATTACTTTACAAGCTTTCTTTATTGGAAGGCAAAAATTTATGGGTTGCTTGGATATTGTGATTTTATTTTACATGTTTTAATTAATAACAATATGTAACTTTTCTTACCTATTGTATGCTTATTTCTTTATTTTTTTCATTGTAAACCTTTATATAATTGGCCAGATTTTAATCATTAAATTACATGGAATTCTACTTTTCTCCTTATTTTCCTTCTTCTATTTTAGAGCTACCTATATTAAGATGATAATATATCACATATAATTTTAATGTTGTGTGCATTAACGTATGCTTGAAAGATTGAGCCAACCAAACTTGTTCATTTTTGTGCCTGACTGTATTTTTAGCACATAAAGTTAAATATAACTTTAGCTGATCCATAAGTCGGCTACATAAGGACAACAATGTAACAACTAGATTGGTCACTGCTCAAGCATGCTTTTAATATAATTGTTATGATAATATGCATTGGATGCTACATATATACTTTATGAGATGTTGTCTTTATAAATTCATCTATTTGCCATTTTCATTTTATCAATCAAGGGGCTTGCGGTTTCTTAAAGATTTTTGTTAGAGCAGCAGTTGCTAATAGCGATAAACTGATGGGCATAAGAAGTTGGCCGTCTAGGGCTCTTGCTTCCTTCTTAGTTATGTACGATTATAATATTTCTAACAATTATTGTACCAAATAATTTATTGTTCTAAATTATTCAAATTCGATCACTTGTGAGGGCCAAAGGTCTTTTGAGTAATTCAATATTAAGAAAAAGAAAAATCATAAGTAACACTTCAAAATTTTATTGTAATTTAAAACTCTCTTTGAATATTTAATTCTAGACTCAACTTCTTTTGCACCCATCAAATGACCCTCATTAAAATAGTGATACATATACTTACACAATTACCAGTTTAAAATTATCCTGAATTCACATCAAAATGAGAGTCTCTTCTTCATTGCACAAACAAAGCATTTGATCAAATTAAATCTCAAAACCCAATAATTAATGTGTTTTATTTAGTTTCAGAGTCCATGGACTATACCAAATTGATCTGAAAGTCCCTCTTGTAAAAATTGTGATATAAAATTGATTTTAATTTAGTCTCTTGATTATACAAAAATGATCTCAATTTATGTAATGTGTTATTTTTTATTAATTCTATTTAAATGAGTGATTAAACCATTTGAGATTAAAATGATCACATTCAAATAATCGGGGTATCATTTTGAAATTTGACATGATTATTTCACTAGTAAACTATGAATACTTTATATACCACTGAGATCGAAGAGAGTGATCATCATCATTTTTAGTTCGTTTTACGAATTTTCAATCTTTATTTGTTCTTGTTTAGAGCTACAAGAGATATTTATTTATTTATTTATTTATTTTCATAAAGCTCTTTGAATTTCTATGCAAGTTATATTAGATCTACCCTTTCTTCCCATCCCTTCTATGCTCTGAAGCTCATTTTTCCTACCGATTTAATGGTTGCATTTTTTAATTATTGTTGTGTATGTTCAAACCATTAAAATATATTTTTTTAACTATCATATCCTCAATTGTTCCCACTCAAATCATCCTTCTGTCACAGTCCTTCCTCAATTTATGATTTCTAATTTTTTTACACCACCTTAATTTTTTTATTTTCACCAATCTCAATTTAGCTATCAATGTCTTCTGTTGCTTAAGCTTTATATTCATACAAGTGGACTTTCATGTTGTTTGTTGCTAAATAGGCTACGTAACTTACCTAACTGTAGTTTGATGAAGTTTACCTTCAAGTTGCATGATGCCATCTTAGCACCTGATATTCATGATAAATCTCTCTAAATTAGCCAGTCAGATTTAGTTCTATTTATTTTATCCTCACCTATAGTTTCATTTTAAGTATTGCAGATCCAAGTTAAAACCTATTTTATTTCTGCACGCACTAAAATGGAACATCTTTCTATGCCACAAAAACTACGGAGAGTATTTTGGTCAAATATGTTATGAAAGACTGACTGATTTTAGCACCCGGAAATGTGAAATAAATAGAATATTAATAAACCACTGTTCTGGTTTTGCTATTTCAATGTTGAAGATTGTGTTGAAATGGTATAGGATTTGCTTTACTCTCCAACTGACATCTAACAAAGCAATATTAGTGATGGATTAGCTTGATTCTGTTTAGTGGATAAAAAGCCGCTAGCCGTACGTTATATGTTGTAAGCAATATTTGTGATAGAGAAAATGGTAAGAGGAGCCAAAGTGGTGCCAGGTAAAACTCTGAAGCTATCTAGATGGGTTAAACAGGGCAGCATGTGTGGAAAGGTGCTAGATTGAACTCCACAATATTAGGACAGGGATTAGCGATTTGTATTAGAACCTAATCATGTTCCTCGTAATATATTTCTTTTTTCCTAGGTTTCTAACCTGTTATTTTTGTGGTGGGCATCATATCACTACTATTATTGAACTAAAAGTTTTTACTTCATCCTTTGAAGGTACCAATTTATTTCACATTTAGATAATCTCTCTGCTGCCGAAGTGATGGGTTTGGACAGTTATTTTCTAATGATATCATTTTATAGTCTTTTTTTTATATATGTCTAAATTTGACTGTATTTGAATTGTACCCCTGCTCAGCTACTCCTTTTCACATAATTGCTGACAGGAGTGCTACATGATTGATTTAGTTATCAATATGGATCGCTTGCCAAAGTTTTGCCTATCATGGCAAAGAATCAGTTGGGAAAAAACCCCAGATCCTATGATTTTAAAAGTCGAGTCTATGACAAAACATAAACAATTCTATTCATATCAAACGCCTAGTGCAGAGATTTTTTAAACACTTTAGTAATTCTGCGTTTCTTATTTCCATTCCTAGATTTCTATGCATTTTAATTGTTCTGCTTTTCATCCTACTGGTTAATTTTCTGCTTAATTTGAAGCATATTGTAATGTTCTTGTTATTTTGCATTTGGTTTGGCATATCATGTGACCTTTCAGGTATGAAGTTCTGATAGAAAATCTGATGGACCCTGCTCATGTACCATATGCACACCATAAAATACTGAGAATTCCGAAGCGTCCACCATCGCTTACCAGATAAGTACTCAGTAAATTGATAATGTTCTTTGCTCGATATTGTCCACAAAGTTTCTTCTGGAGCACTCTCTTTCTCTTATTTAAGGAGTAGTTAATATAGGTGCAATTTTGCTCTTTTAATAAAATTATTTCTTTAACTTTTGAATTTATCAATCACTGACATGTGCATCCTACCTCAAGAGGCTATAATATACTTGAATTTGCTGTTAGCTACCAACGGACAACTAATTCTTTTTAGTTCTTTGGCTAGAATACTTTACTTCCAAGTTGAAACAAAATTTATTCGGGATTCAGAAGTTTGAAATCCTAATGCTATATTGATATTACAAATATAATATCTTCCTCTTTTTGTTTTTCTCAGAAGTTTGAAATCCTAATGCTATGTCAAACTCCTAATGCTAAATCCGAGGAGGTGGTAGTGCTCTGGCTGTATCATACTTTGAAGCGGTGATTGTATCTCCCATTTTTACCTTCTCTACTTCGTCTCCTCCGCTTCCTTTAGCCACCGACCATCCCCCAACTGCTTCCCCCTTGCGCTGCTTTCTGCTGCAGCAATCTGCTGTCCTGCCCGTTTAGACCTCTCTCGACATCTCACCGACATCCCTACAGCAGTTATGTTGCTGTCCCAGATCTTCACCATCGTTGCCCTTGTTGTCCAGCACCTTCTAGCCACTAATTCCCCTACCGCCGGCCACCTACAACCCTCCATACTTGCTTTCCTCTCAATTCAACAACATTCCCTAGCTGTCATCAGCAGTCACTTGCTGCCAACCATCCTGAACCACTAGTCGACCACTACCACCGTTGGAATACACCTTCGGGGTGTTTGTTTGTGTCGGTGTATGTTTTAGTGATGTTATTTTCAGTTTGAGTGTGTTGTAACCTTATTTCCATATTAATAAAAATTGTTCTTGTGGTTTGGGTCTTTCTTCTCCTGTATCATTTGATATCGGAGCTAGCCCAACCCTAGTTCCATTCTAGGGTTTCCTAGCATCTGACCCAATCCAAACCCTAACCCCACCAAAATTTTTCTTTCTTATTCATAAATCTTAGCCATGCCACTAATAAGATACTTGCCCAAGCCTATCCGGTAGGATATACAACGAGAGATCCGCCGACTACAACGGTGGATTACAAACATAGAAGATGAAATCCAATGAAAGACTACCCTAGCTGCGATTCAAAAATTTGAAGAGGGGAAGGGGAAGATATGAAGATAAAGCAGAAAACACAACGCCAGTTCCTACCAATTTACTATCGCTAAAAGTCACAGACTCTAGTTTCCAAAGTGGAGAGACCGCATCACCAAGCGACCCCCTTGCTACCATCCAGCAAAACTAATCTACAAAACTATCACAGCCAGAAAATGTTGTAAGTGTCACTGCTTTGGACATAGCAATAACAACAACAACAAAATCTTTATCCCACTAAGTGGGGTCAGTTACATGAATCCTTTTCTCCATTGCGTCCTATTTAGTGTCATATTTTAATTTAATCCTAATAAATTAAGATCATTTTTTATACAATATGCCCAAGATTAAACAAAATGCACAACTAGGGGAGTGATCTACTTTACCGAGCAGGGCGTCATAAAAAAGTTGGGTAACGACACCGTAAACATTGAAGTTGGTGAGAACATAAATGAGGAGAACCAGCTTTCAGTTGAAGAGATAAACGATGATCCGGAAAGTGACGCAGGCCTCATAGTGGATTCACAATTGTCAGCAAACAAGGAAGAGACGTCACCAATTACATCTGACCCCGAAATAAAGATTCCGGTTGAGGTAGCAGTAGCTGTTCGGGAAGATAGTGACCTTGATCTAAGATGCATTCATGCAAAGAATGTAGTGGTGGTACCTTGAGCTATTGTTTCACAAATTGTGAGAAAAACATCAGCAAGACTAACTGTGGATATCCAAAAAGGGCATGAATTTGAGGAGCTGACCTTAGATTCAAAACCATCACAGATCTGAGCATTGCATATTTTTTCAGATGTATAGACCCTATTCCTGAGTTACACTTATTGAGGGAGGTCCAACATGTCAGAAGTGGGGTCATTTTGTGTCATGTCAGATATATTACAGGGGATTATTCGGAGGTTGTTTTCAATTCAGCTTGGTATCCGTCGCCAGATGTCCTGACGGAAGAGGTGAATCTCAATTTTGTAATGGGCCCTAGGAGCTTGATTGGGACAAAAATTCTTCAATGGGATCTAGGTTATATCGGTAAAGAGGAGGTCTCTCCTGAGGAGGTGCTACTGAGTGGGGTGCATTCAGCCACAAATTTTACCCCAACATTGATCTCTCCTCCCATACCAGCTCCTCATCTGCACTCTGCCGATTGTGAGGAATGGAAGAAGCAGGTTACCTCTGGAATGGCTCAATTCCTGAGTGTGAGAATTCTCATCTACCTACAGCTCCAACTCAGGGCATGCCAAAGGTGGACGGATACTTATTCTACCAAAATGTGTTTTGAAGCGACAATATCTACAAGATTGATCCACCTTGGGACTGCAACATTTTAGCCACATTCAATGTTGCAGATCTGACAACGTACTTGAGGATCTGGAAGCTTCGGCAAATGAGTTTGAAGCTCCCCCAACTTTGGGAGACTGCGCGGGGCTTTGGAGAGGAACCGGCCATTCTTTAGGGGGGAGGGCCGCCGAACCCCCTTTTTCCTTCTTTCTTTCCCTCCTTTCCTTTCTTCCTATTCCCTCTTTACTTTTCCATTATTTCCTTCCTAAAACTTGCCAATGCTGAATTTCTACTATTTTTACTAGTATTTGCCTATTTTGAATTCTTCCTATTAAAAACATTGTCTGAATTATGAATTTTTTTTGTTATTATGCTATTTCTTATTTTAAAACATTGTCTATTATAAATCTTTGCCTATTATATTCTATTTCTTAATTAAAAGCATTGCTTAATATATAAATCTTAATCTCTCTTATTTATAACGGTTGTTTTGCTTAGTCGAGGAGGTCTTGTTTTTGATATATGAATTCAAGTTTTATCTTAGAGTTTTCTCTTTCGAGGGTTGTACCCGACGTCGAGGAACTACTCCGGCTGTCTCTTGTTTGAGGTGGCGATCGTCTCCAAGGATTCGAGTTGTACTCCGACTGTATCTTGACCCCGCCGATATATTTATCTGTCTGTTTGCCCTCCCTATACCCTGCAGGTCATTGTCCAGCCCTCTCCTACATCTAACAGGTCGTTGTCCTCTACTTTCTTGTTGATACCAGCCCACCTCCCAACCCTTCAGCAGGCCGCCGCCACTCGTTCCCTCCGCTCAACAAAATCTGGCTACTTCCCAGCCCTCCAAATCACCTACAACTCCTCCCCGCACCCTTGCAAATTGCTGTCCAGCCCTCTTTTGCAGCCAGCGCTGCTGTCCTCAACTTTTCTGCCTTCCCAACTGCTGTCCCGCTACTCCCAGTTGTTGTCCAACCTTCTCGGCTTGCTACCCCACCTTCCAAACAACCTCAAACGCCCTTGGGATACACTCTCGAGGTGTCCGTTTGTGTTGTTTTGTGCTTTTGTGATGTTATTTCCAGTTTGTGTATGTTGTAGCCCTCTTTTCTTATTAATAAAAGTTGTTTTTGTGGTTTGAGCTTTCTCCTCAGGTATCATTTGGTTAGAGTGGCGAGTTTGCCATAAATTTCATCTCAGAATTGGGTTCTTCTCACATACTTATTACTCAACCACCGCACGCCAGAAACGAAAAGTGAAATGAGAAGATTTCAAATGTAAGAACTAAAGTGTTGCATTATGGGAACCCCCATCTATATGCAGCTCCTGCTTAGAATGTGCCCAAAGAAGAGTCTACCAGAATGTGTTTTTGAACCATAGTGCCTATTGGATCAACCTACTAGAACTACACTTAAGAATTTTTCTGTCCCGAAAGATTAAAACAGCTCTCTTACTATCCTTATGCCGACATAAGCTTCGACAAATGAGGTCGAAAGCTCCCCCAACCCAAGGAGAATGACACGGGTGATGAGAGTTCCCGTGCGAGCAGGAGGAAGCGCGGAAGACTCCAGTGCGAATGGGAAAGGTGGGCAGGCCCGACCGGTCCAATTGGGGGCCCGTCCAGGGTGATCCTGAACTGAATGGCTTGGGTGAGGTTTCTAACAGGGCTAGCAGCCTCCCCCGCCCCTCTCTTGCTTCCTTTTTCGCTTCTTCTCCTTAGGAAGGATTTTAATGGCTATTCTGAGTATTCCCACCCCTTCCTTTTGTAAGTGTTTACTATCTTTCACTTTTCTTTCTCCTCTTCTTTCCTTTCTTGTTTCACGTCTAGCTAGGGCTATATGTATGCTAGTTTGCGAAGAGTCTAAGGAGTTTTTTGCTATGCATTGATTACAGATTTCCTGTGTGGATTCTTTTTCCTTGTTCTAAGGTTTTATCCGAGGAGGTGGTAGTGCTCTGGCTATTTTTTACTTCGAGGTGGTGATTGTGTTTCCCATTTCTACCTTCCCTACTTCTTCTCCTCTGTTTCCTTTAGCCACTGACCATTCCCAACCGCTTCCTGCACTGTTGACCCCATTTTTGCTGCAACAACCTGCTGTCCAGCACGTTCAGTCCCCTCCCGTCATCCTATTGGCACCCCTACAACGGTTACGTTGCTGTCCCAGATCTTCTCCATCGCTGCCCGTGCTGTCCCAAATTTTCCCATCACTTCCCTTGTCGTCCAGCACCTTCCAGCCACCAATCCCCCTGCCTCCGGCCACTTATAACCCTCCATACATGATGCTTTCGCAATTCTGCACCCTTCCCTTGTTGCCATCATCGTTGCCAACCATCCTGAACCACTTAGATGACCTTCACCATCCTTGGAATACACCTTAGAGGTGTTTGTTTGTGTCAGTTAATGTTTTAGTGATATTACTTTCAATTTGAGTGTCTTGTAACCCTATTTTCATATTAATAAAAGTTGTTCTTGTGGTTTGGGTGTTTCTTCTCCGCTATCATGCACACAGGACAAACTACTTGAACGTAAATTTGCATGAAATTGTAAGTCACAAGTCACTAAGATTGGTAAAATAAGTAGAGAGATATCATGAAGGGTATAATCACAAGTCACTAAGGCTGTTTTTTTAGATTGAAAGTTTTGGAGGCATAACCAAAAATATGAAGACCAAAAGTAGTTTACATAACTTAAGAACAGGACTAAAAAGTAAATTAAATCCTGCATTAGAGCCTTATACAAATGTTTCCTTATTTATAAAAAACGCAACTTTTGAATCTCCACAGATCGAGAAGGAGGGATTCCGTTGGATATAACAATTGAGAAATTTGATATCAACGGCTATCTTGCAAAGCAACGAGAAGGATATGGCAAATTTGTCGCCCCTTGCCTGTATTATTCTTCACCGCCGTCAGGTTCAAGTAATGGATCCGTTTCATCTTCAAATAGCCAAACGGTAGTTATATATGGTGTTTTCGCATTTTTATTTATGGTGATTGTTATTCTGCCCTCTTCTTTTAAATTTGCTTTACTTTGTTTTCAATCAGATGCCCACACATAGTTTTCTCAAGCGCCAGCGGAGAGCTCTTCTCATTTTCTTTTGCATTCCTGTTAGTCCTGGAAGAAGCAGAGTAATTTTTGTCTTTCCAAGAAATTTTTCTTTGTGGATTGATCTAATTGTTCCACGTTGGATTTTCCATGTGGGACAAAATTTGGTTCTTGATTCCGATCTGTACCTTCTACATCTAGAGGTAAAACGAAATTCTTATTATTGAGCTCTGGTTTGACACTATCGATATAGAACACAATTTAAGTTCGCTTTGCCTTATTTTTCCAAGAGGATCGATCACCCAGATATAGGGATTTTTTCTTCTAGTAGAGATCTCAACTTAATTGAAGCATGGAGGTTAACTAGCATTTGAAATTTAGGGGCTCTGTGTCCTGGCGTTTAAAATTCTATGTCCTGCCTTCCACATTGATGATTAGGTTAGGATTTGGAAGTCCCATATAACCTGTACTTTAGCTAAGATGGGAAAAGATATCAATGCCACATTAACTAAATGACTTTTATCATTAGTATATGTCTGCTCCTTTCTAGGTATAATGCATTAATCATGAGTTTTTT
>NEWO01000420.1:352036-375689 GCA_003013225.1 Phalaenopsis aphrodite | reverse complement strand
GCCACTCTAGTCCTGTTAGATTTTAGTTCTAGTTCTTTGTCAAGTTTGGTTAAGGACTCGAGCCTAAACAGTCTTTTTGATGTGGTATTTAGATCTTTTTTGTTGTATATATGTGTGTTGGTGCATCTGAGTGTGATCTACTTGGTCTGTTAAAAAACTGTAAAACAGCTGCCACAAATTTGGATTTTATAGAGCGTGTTTTTATGCAACTCCTTTTGCGTTGTTGCATCTTAGCCTGGTTATCTTTTATATTTGGAACTTCTAATTCATTAAATTTGTAGATTGTCGTCTTACAAACTGAAATAATAAGTTCTGAAATTATAAATGTTAGTTTATTTGCTACTATGGATAATGCAGAGGACTGTTGAAATCTATACATTTCCATAATTGTTGAAATTTAGAATAATGCGAAATAAAGTGGAATACTTAATTGTTTCATTGATATGAACGGGGGTCTAAATAACCCTTACAAGAATCCTATAATAGGAAAAATAAAAAATAAATGATATGAAAGGAAAGATATATCACCTGATATCTCAAATAATTAATTCATATTAATTATTATGAGATATAAGAAATAACATAAAATATGAAAATAAATAATTCCTAATCTAAGGAAATAAATATAAAATAGGAAAGAAAATATCTCATTATTCTAAGGAAATAATTTATTCCTCATGACTTCTTATAGGAATAAATTATTTCCTATTATAATTCTTAACACTCCCCCTCAAGTTTAGAATGTATGTTCATAATTTCTAACTTGCTGAGTAGTAAAGAAAAATTGGTCATTTGGATTATCGAATTTGCTTGATTCAGACTTTACTGAATTTTGAGTTTTGTTTATCTTATGTTTCGGCGTAGAAGAGAGATTCAGGCTTGGCTGAATTTACTGATTCAGGCTTTGCTGAATTTTGAGTTTTGCAGGGAAAGAGACAACCTACAGGAAAACTGACTTTTAGTTGACCGCGGTTGTCGTTGGCTGCAGAGAAAACATGTAAATCACACCCAGTAAATTCTGCTGACAGAGAAAACAACAGAAGAAATGGAGGCTAGAAGTAGAGCTCCCCCTGACGCTTGGGTCAGGGAAGAAAAAAATACTTCACGAGAAAGGGTCGGTTGGAAACGCAACTCCCCATGACGCTTGGGCAGGGAAGAAAAATACTGCAGAAGAAATGACCGGCTGGAAACGCAACTCCCTTGACACTTGGGTAGGGAAGAAAAAAAAATATTGCAGGAGGAAGATTTGACGATGGATTTTGCCGGCATTGTCAGATCCACGACAGTGATATCTCCAGCAAGATGATACAACGCAAGAAGTTTTTGGATGATTTGTGGTGATGTCTGGCTAAACTCCAAAGCATCTTTGCTATCATGGTCTCTTCGGAACCGCGTACAGAATTGAAGTAAGATCCCCTAACTTTCTGAAAGACCTCGGAGAAGGAGAATCCTCCAAAACATCAGCCCGTGCATTTCTAGGCGATGGCGGTGGCAACAAGCTTCTAGTCGGATCTAAAAAGTTAGGAGTGCGATGCAGATGGTTCCTCCCCATCATTGGCTGCGGTATGCTGACTGGAGGAGTCTCTGATCGCACTCTAGCCTGCAAGACATTAGCCGCATTGATAGGCGGAGATGAAGTAGGAGACGCCGAGAACGGAGGCGAGGGTCGGTAGTCTTCAAAATTGAATCTACTCTTCTTATGACCAGATTGCTAAGGAATTTCCATTTGATGTCCAAAATAATCAGGTGGAGACACTCGCTGCTCTATGACTGCATCTATAGAAGAATGTAGCAGATGATTTGCCATCGGCATAGTTGTCTAGCTATGAGGCCGTTGGAAAACGGGTGGGGCGCACACACGCTAGGGATAAGATACTGGATGCATGCCTTTCTCCTGACGGGGATTCAGGAAAAACCCTTGTCGGATCAGCAACTGGGATTCCGAGATAGAGATATGGCCCAATTGGCTCTCCACTGGCGGGAATGCCTGCAGCTTGAATCTCTTCTCCTCCTCCCGAGAAAGGGCTTCGCGATTGACGAAACCTCATAGCTTAGATCGTAGTCAGAAGACTAGTTGGAAGATGACAGCAATCTGAAAGCTCTATAAGCGAGGATAAACCGGAGAAGGGAGTATATGGCCCGTAGGAGAAGGATAGACTTCGTGTATGTCCTTCTATAGAAGGATGCCGACGATGACATGTTGTCTCCCCAAAGCGGAGTTGTCTCGCACTGTGTCTTCCATTGTCCAATGATAGCCATCGAATCAAAGTCATCGCGTGGCGAGAGAATGACATCGACGATCATCGGTTCCGTCACGCCTTATCGTCATAATCCAGTGTTCTCCAGGGCTGGCGAGAGTTCTCCAATCGCAAGGTTGAACCTCTCCTCGCACCGCCACACTCGACCAACACTGGCTACGACTAGGCAGAGGATTCGGGCGGTGAGGTGGCGTGTAGGGTTTGCTCGGTTCGACTGGCATCTGATTGATGATGCACCATGATCGGTGGCATCCTTCAGTTGTCATACAACAAATATCTGATCTACGGCCAAGCCGGAGAATGGTCGACCCTCTTTTGCGGAGGATGGCGGCGTCGGGTGTGAGAAGAGTGCGGAGGAAGGGAATAGATAAGGATTGGAGAAGAACAAAAAGTCTTCGTTTCAAATATCAAGATGAGTGCCTCTCTCTTCCCGCACGGAGAATGGCGGGAAGGGAGTTCGACAGTTCTGCAAGGAGGACTAGTCGCGAGGGTACAAAATTAGGCTCTAATACCAAGTTGAAATTTAGAATAATGCGGAATAAAGTGGAATACTTAATTGTTTCATTGATATGAACAGGGGTCTAAATAACCCTTACAAGAATCCTATAATAGGAAAAACAATAAAAAAAGAAATGATGTGAAAGGAAAGATATATTACCTGATATCTCAAATAATTAATTCATATTAATTATTAGGAGATATAAGAAATAACATAAAATAGGAAGACAAATAATTCCTAATCTAAGGAAATAAATATAAAATAGGAGAGGAAATATCTCATTATTCTAAGGAAATAATTTATTCCTCATAACTTCTTATAGGAATAAATTATTTCATATTATAATTTTTAACAAATACATTGTAATAATGACGATATATAAATGCTTGTGAATCTCCAGGGAGGCTTTTGGAAGTTAATTTGATTATATCTTCCATTATTTTGACATTTGAGAATGAAGGATTCCACCGCGTGATTTAGTTTTGCTATGCTATTGTGTTTTCAAATTCCTTGGTTGATTATCAATGGAAATATAAATGCTAATTTGTAATATCATGTTTTGTTTTTAACGTTTTAATTACTGCATTTTCTTTTCATAGAAATCCACACTAAAAAGAAACCATAATTTCCCAGTTTTATGATAATGATATGGTTTCATCAACACGGAAAATATTATGAAAAATTAGTTCCTACCTGCATCTTTGTTGTTTTTCGTGATTATCTTGTAATAATATGATGCTTGTGATCATTCAAAATGGATTCACGTTTCATTGGTTCTTGATAAAAATGTTGATTAATAGGAGCGCAAGATAGCTGAGATTGGCCCATCCAATTGGCAAAAAGCTTGTTTTGTGCCAACGAAATCGGATGCAAAAGTCACTGCTTTCAGAAAATGGTTAAGAAGATATTCAAACAGCCAGATTCACTGGCCAAATAAGTTCGGGAACTTTCTTCCTCCAACTCCCCCCAAAGAGCAGCTTTTGGACAGGTATTTTTCAAAATTTTTAAATATGCTGTTTACTGAAAAACTACTGTCTTCGTATGGTTTGAGAGACTTAGTTAAAAAGGAAAGGAAACACAAAGAAAATCTGGAGGCAATGAAATACTAAAGCAAATGGGTTTCAAACTTATTTGATTGCGATGAGATAAAAAATTTTGTATGTTAACACATTAAATGCTCAATATTTTCCATTCAGATTTCACCAGTTTAGGATGTTGAAATATTGGGGATTCTAGACATGAGATTTCCATCAGATGCATCTCATTTTCTCTCGGGTAGAGTGAACACTCGAACCCAGTGCCTTGGGGGGCATTTGGGATCCCTTTTGTTTTTTATTTGTGAATTTTTTTTTATTTTGTTTTGTTAATATTTTGATTTGAAATAAAAGTTGTTTGGCTATTTGATTTAAGTATGATTATTTTTAAAAACACAAAAAACATCTAAAAGCTATTTTGAGTATTTTAAAAAATATATTTATTTGCTTTTAAAAATAATATATATATGTGTGTGTGTGTGTGTGTGTGTGTGTGTAAAAAACACCTAAATGAACTGGTTTTTTATTTGAAGTAAAATAAAAGTACTCACATTCATTTGTATTTCTAATTTTGGTTTAACTTAACAAGCGAGAAGAGAAAATAAATTATTGTTTTCATTTCACTGTATTGAGTACTTCAAACCAAAAGCGCCTCTCTGAAATTATTATGCTGACTTCTTTCAGGTATTGGTCACATGTTGTGCACTGCAGCAGCTGTAGTTTGGCTTTAAAGTGGCTGAGAATTCTGGAGTTTTCTCTTCCAGTTGTTTCAGTTGCATTGATTGGCTTAGTGGCTGCTGCCAAACAAGTGATGCTTCTGTCAACAAGAACTGCACTCGTCGCCATGGCCTTGGTCTGCTTTGCAGCTTCCAGGTGGCTCTCTCACTTCATCTACAAAACATTTTATTTCCATGACTACAACCATGCTTTCGTCTGATGCAGAACCTTCAATTACCTCGTATCTCTTTTTCAAAGGGCAAGTATCATTTGTGCATAAAATATAACAGTATTGTTAAAATAAAAATGATAGGAATATATGCAAAAGGAAAATTAAGTTTTCTGTTTGGCTAAAAAGTATCCGACTTGGACACTTAATAAATTGATTATTGGGGATAATACAAACAGAGCTCTTAAGAAAATAGCTTTGTTCATGTGAGATTAGGCGGTGGCCTGAGAACTAGCAAAAAAAAAAGATCAAACACAGTTTTTTGGGACTTCTACATACATAGCACACAATTCTTTTGTATTTACATATCTCACACCTAAACTTTCATATTAAGTACGTAGCGCTGAAGTCTTTAATATTGCATTAAAAATAGTCCTATTACCCCTTTTTTAAAAGTGAAATACGTTTTTTTCTTGCATAGGTTTGAAGCACCAATGTGCTATGTATGTAAATATGAAAATTTGGGTGTAAAATATGTAAATACGTAAAATTGTGTGCTGAGTATGTAAATTTTGCTTATTTTTTTAAATTTTTATGACTCGCTGTTTGTACTTTTTGTCATTATTATCCTCAGTCTAAATCAATCATTAGTGATAGCTTATTGCTGTAGCTGTAGAGTAATGCTTTATCCACCCAAAATTTGAATAGGATCAACATAAAAAAAAAATGCACAAAAATACGCATTCAAATGTGATGCAGGATGGTTTAATGTCAAGAGTTTATTATCTCAATTAAATTATGCAGAGTGATTCATAGATCACCAACTATACTTAGTGATATATCATGCCATTTATAGTAAACAATATATATATATATATATATATATATATATATATATATATATATATATATAATAGGATTCTATAATATATTATAGCAATGTAGAAAATGATATGTTACGGCATGTTTGAGGTGTATTATTACGTGTTACAGAAAATGTAATAACATGGAATGATTGAGCGTACAATAATATAAATTTTAAGGTTGAGATGATGAAATTTGGTCAAAATCATAACGGGCTCAAAACCGTAGCGCTGATGTGTCTTATATTACACATTAAAAGTGGGTATTATTTATTGTCAGTAAATTGGGGGATTTTTGGCCTTTGAAGTGATCCATAATATGGCAATTTCCTTATTAGGAATATCATTTGTATCAAATTTGAATAAAATTAAGAGCACCAGAAAAATAAAAAAATGCATAGATAAGAAAAGAATTTGTCGACTAAGTCTAGTTGGATATAAGAAGATGAAATTTCCAAAGTTGGATGAAATTTTTTGTTTAATTAATTATAATAATGCATTCTTCAAAATAATTATTTATAAATTTATTATCCCAAAAATTAGTTGATATAAATGTGATTAACTCAATTTGATTGGGGAAAAACAAAAAATTTTTATTTAAAAAAAAGAGAAGAATCCATTGGAGATGGCATCCATTGCTTCCTTTAATGTAATAGTATTAAACTAATACACTTTCACTGATATATTTTATAACAAAAGGTGTTGGAAATATGATATTTAGTGGACATAATATTTTTTTTTTTAAAATGCTTGACCGAATTTGCTTGATTTAAACAAATTCTATGATATAAGTTGTGCTAGAAAACTATTTGTTAATTTTATTAAAAACAATATAAGTCTGATTATCCCTTTTTTTGGGCAATTGCATACATGCCACCCGAAACTTCCTGCTTACAAATCAACCAGCCTCTTTCATCTATTTGTCAAGTTCCCACTTACAAACCACTACTCCACTAGCGGTGGTCCTCAAACCAATCCAATCATCACCACAACTAAATGCAGAGTAATATGGAGTAGCATTACCTCTAGAAACATTTCACATGCCATTATATATTCCTTGTGTTGTTTACCAATGCAATAGATAGAAATGAAAATGCTTTAGTATGGTATTCCTTCTTCCCTGTTAGGCAGCAATGCTTCACACAGATTTTACCATTCAAATGTCAAAATTCATGGCAAAATCCCAACCCATATTTTCATTTTTATGTAATGCTTAATAGTTTGATCGTAGCATGTTTAAATACATTAGTTTGTTAGTTTAAAAAAATCACTTGCGTTAATTTGTAAACATCAATGTTTCGGGTAGTCTAAGTGATTATTAAAAGAAAGGGAAGCATCATGTCATTTTCAAAAGAAGATTAAAAAAAGAGTCAAAATGTTCAAATTTGTAGCACATTGATTATAAATAAAAGAAAGATTTTTAAGATGTCGAATCCGAGTGGCTCATTATGTCGAAGAATGTCGTAGTATCATAGCAGTTAAGTGTCCCTTTAATTAAGAAAAACAACGAAAATACATATGTCTGTTTATTTAGTCTAACAAAAAGACAAGATTAATCAATAGAAATTTGAACAGCATATCTTGAGCTGATTCTGTGCTGATTTAAGATTCATTCAAATTCATTTGATTCTACTTTGATTCAGATTAAGTTTTCATTATATATTGGCTCTATTTGATCTGTATTATAAGTCAGAGTTGACTTTTAAATTTTAGCTAGTTCAATTCAAACAAAATATAACTGAGTTTTAATAAAGTCTTAAATCAACTTAGAAATATATTGGGCTGCTAATGAACCAAGTACTTTCAAATTCAACTAATCAAATAAATTTGAGTGTTTTTATAAGTACTCAGTTGTCATATGAATATTATTGAATAATTTCATGCTTAAAGTACTTATAATCATGAAATTTTGTGGTTAAAGCTTATGAATAAGCTCATAAAGAAGCTTGATTAATGCACAATATCTGCCTCAATTAATGCTCAATATCATTAGTATTTGATATAAAGCTTGATATAAAACCTGATTAAGGCATATTTATGATCATTTGCTCTTTGACTTTTAAACTAGTATTGTCTATTAATTACAAATAATTAAGTTAAATTATTGAGCTCATACTATCAATGATTAAGATTTAGCTGACCTCAAAGATGCAAAACAGACATCTTACACTCCAGCTATGAAACTTCCATCAAAGCAAAAAAGTAAATCTTTTATTGTCTTTTACTCCATTATTCAAGATTTGCTTAAATTAAAATATCATGCTGTAATGTTGCAGGAAGGTGACCCTTCCTTTGTGGTTGGAGGAAAAATATGAAAATTTATAATATTTAATTAAGATAAAACAAAGAAGTGTAACAGCATCTTATATGTAGTAGAATAATGTTATTATGTGATATTATGATTCAACCCTCATAAATTTTATATTTATTTTTATGTCCCATGAATTATATATAGCTTCTAACAAGTGTCCTCTAGAATAATATTAGTATTGACTAGTACATAATTTACTTATTATGTTGTGGCAAAAACATTATTTAATTCATACCATTTTTTAAAGCCATACTTAAAAATAGTATCTAACTCTATGATATTTCCAATTCTATAATCCTAATGATTGAGTTTTAGTAGTATTTAACAATATGGAAAAGTTCATTTTATTATTATTATTGTTAAATTTGCTTTTGTTAGCTTCCAATGTGAAAAGTAGCAGTCAAAGATTTGACAAGATTCTGGCTTTGATTATGATATTCATTTTATTATGTTGAAGACAAGTTGTTATGTTGGGGCTTATTGACGCAGGGGGAGCCATAAAGATTCTCAAATAATTCATTAGGAATATGAACCTTCATGGTGATTACATTATGGGTCTTAATCTTTCTGATAAGTATGTTTAATTAAAATAATGATCATATAGTCCATGACTGAGGTAATCCAAACCCAAATTTTCCAATTAAAGAACTGCCAAAATAACAATTGAATAAAGGGAAAAAAAAAATCAAAATATTCTCCCATATATGTGCAAGTATTTTTCTCTACATAGCCCTAAATTGACCTACAAAATAAAATAATAATATGATAGCATCACTTACATGTACTAAAATTGGCACATGTTCATTTTATCATTTCATTCTTTTTACATGATAATATTTTTTTTTACTATGGTTAGGCTTTAGGTCATTTTCTACTTAGGTATTTATAAATTGATTTAGGTTCCGTTTGGGGCAGCTTATCCGTACGTCACATCACCGTTTGAAAACTGTGTTTAAGCAGCTTATCCAAAAACGCAATTGGTTTTTACACTAAACACGGAACGCGGGTCGAATTTCACGGTCTGTGCTTTCAGATAAACGACTTATCTGGATAAACATAAACTGCCCCAAACACACCCTTAGTATTTGAGGGTTGCTCCCCACAGAAACACAAGGGCACATAAATGTGTTTGCATGTAAAAATTGTTAGTACAACTTTTTGTAGGAATGAAGCTTATTTGACATGATCAAAAGAGCATAAACAAATAGAAGTTAAAGAGGAAGGGCATCATTAAGAACAACACACAATCTAAGTGATTCACCAACCTTAAGTAAAAAACTCGAATTCACATTTACAATTGTATCCTTGAGAAGGTGAGAAGCAATTGAAACAAGATCATACAAAGCTAAGAAGAAGAAAAAGAATATTTTGTAGTGGGGAGTAAGAGTTGCAATTGTTATGAATGAAATTATATAGCATGAGATTATATAATTTTGGTTTACAAATAAAATAAATATAATTAAGATATGTAATGCAAATTGCTAACAAAATAATAAAACATTAAAACATTTATATTTAGTATGCAGGGCAAACATCATAGAAGTTGAAACACCAATTCTCCCAATAGATATATTGATTTTAAACATAGACTTTAAATTCTTAAAAATATTGTGGCATAAATTGGACTTTTTGAGATCATAAATACCTACATTATATAAAAGTTTTTTTTTTTCCTGCAATGCAGCGTTTTTTAAATTTTTATCTTGATTGTAAGTATATCAAAATTAGGGCATTTGCACACATAACACATATTTCTTATTTATTTGCATACTTACACCTACATTTTCATATTTACATTTGTAACATAATAGATATATATATTATTGTAGCACTAAAAAGTTATATAAATAAAATTTTAAAACTAAAATGCAAATATTGGACAATAATTTGAACTTTGGTTTAATATTTGCTTCTGATGTGTGCTAGAAAATTTACATTGGTAGAGTAATGGATTATCATCTTAGTGTTGCATGAGATTACAACACACACTCAGATATAAGAAAATAACTAATAATCACACTAGAAGTTTTTACGTGGAAAACTCTTAAAGGGAAAAAACCATGAGGCATGACCCGGTTGTAAGGATCCACTATAAGTTGATGATTATAAAGATTCATTGTCCCACATTCGAGAAAGAGTTATGGAGTTTTTTGAATTACAATATCTACGTGCAAATGAACTTATCGTAAGAAGTGGGCGGCAGCCGATGACAATCGGTGGACTGATAGGTGGTGGTCAATTGTAGTCGGCGATGATTGATGACGCTCGGCAATGGTCAATGACGATCAACGACAATCGACGATGACAGTTGTGGTGCTGGACTGCAGCTCCTTCTCAAAGCTTCAATTTTTTTCTTAAGCTTCAAGTTGTCTTCCCCCTTATAAGAGGGGTGGGGGTCTATTTATAATGCTCTAGGTGCAATTAATGCAGGAATCTGAACTATTTCGATCGAACGTTCCAGAGAGCTTCTTTGATCAGATGACATTTGATGGACATTTGAGTACCTTAAACGATGTCGGAATTGAGCAATCTTGAGCTCAATGGATTCATCTTGTCGAGAAACTCTATTCATCCATGAAATCTCTACATTCAAAATTCGCTTGACCTTTCAAATGCATCTTGAACTTTCAAATATGATTTAATATCTTGTTTGTGGCTTGATTTTACTATGATTAGACTAATTTTGGTATCATTTGGTCAGTCTCATCGAACCGATCAATCTGACTGTAATTTTGCTAAAATCGAAACTAAGAAATTTTTCAATAAATATAAATTTCTTAATTCGTGTCAAATATTGAAAATTTATTGATGACATATCAGCTTCTAACATATTATCATTTATGAAAAATAAAGAAATAAAAAAAAAGTGATTGTTTAATACATCAAAAGTAATTACTCCCTTTTTAGTTAAAATAAATCACAAACTTCTCTTTTCATGAAAATGATTGGGAAGCTTTTTCAAGTGATTAATCTCAAATTTTCAAGTTTGAAGTGTTCAATTTTCTAAATATTTTTATTTATTTTCTTAACGGCCAAAAAAATAAAATAAAATAAAATAAACTTTTTAAGCGTGTACTTTTATAATATTAAATCATATATTACGGCTGACTTTCAGCAAATATTTACATTTATTTTCTAAACGACAATTTTTATATATTCTTCCATATATCTGACTTGGCCTTCGACCCCCAGAAATCTGACACGTGGCAGCTCGTCATGCTTCTTGTCTAGGTCTGTTCTTTGCTCTAGCTTGACCAGGATAAACAGAACTGGCGTTTACAAGCACTAATCGAGGATAATTAGGCTAATTAACTTGTTAAGAATTCATTAAGAATTTAATTTGGCTTTCATTTCTCACTACTCGAGGGGTGTATATAGATATATATTGAAAATTTTTTTATAAATAGATAAATAAATAACTGAATTTTTTTTTACATTAAAAATAGTCAATTGTTAATGTAAATTATATTATAATAATAGCACGAAGGTACATATATTGTGGACGCTCATAATTATATTTAAGAGGATATGCTGAACTGTAGAGTGTAAATAGTGTCTTATTTATGTATCTAATGCCGAAATTTTGATTTACAATTACATTTTTATTATTCAAATATTCATTTACGATTACAAAAAGAAATGGACAGTTATGAAAACCGTCTTTAATTCAATTTAATCGTGATGATTTATTGTCAAATCTTTGTTACAATTTGAATTCAAATGTGGCGGTAAACAGCTGGTCGGTACAAATGAATTCGGTTTACCAATGTGATTGGTATAGTGGTGATCGTGTCTGACGAAGTAAAAGATTGATTGGTGATGTGTTGCGGTCGGATGCTCTTGTGAAGTATTTAGGATGTTCGGGACTTTAGGCATGAACTGTCGATTGAATCCTTTGTCATAATGTGTCAGATGATTCCGATTGAGTTGTCGGTCATTGGATGATCGACTTGGATCATGTACTTGTAACATTGTGTTTCGATTGTCTAGCCATCATCTGGGGTCACTCGATTACTATGAGATTCATGTCGACAGTTTGGGTGCATACAATAACTCTTATCATACTGAGATTCATACATTTTTAAGCTATTTAAATAATTTAAAAAATACGATCATTTTGAATATAATTCAAGTCGTTCAAAATTTATATAATCTTTCAAATAACTTTTTTGGTTAAAATTTTGTAGTTGACTATTTTTTCTTAGATTGTTTTGAAATTAATTTCAATTAATGTAGGATTTTTTGACAATTTAGCCCTATCATTTTTTTTAAATTGTGTAATTATCTAATTTCATGAGCTCTGATATATTTGTAACATTTTTAGTGTGGAATTATATTTTCTTATGTATACAAAATTATTTTTAATCTTCTTTATCGTTGCATTCATAATTAGATCGAACTTATACGTAAAGAAACGCTATTTCCATTCTAACTACTTCAATAATATTGCATGCTAAAATATTCCTGGTTGTAAAGTAATAATTTATGATCTTAGCATTGCATGACGATCCAACACACGCATGATTTTTTATGTGAAAAATCCTGAAATGGTAAGAAGTTATGGGGTCTGCCTAGTTAAAATAATTCACTATATGATAAGGAGTACCGAAATCTATCTTCATATGGAGTGGGAATATGGAATTACAATATTATGTTGAAATTATAGCTGCTTTGAAATCACCCAACATATATAATTGTATAGTTAGTGCGGCCTATAACTGTTGTAATCTGACTATAATTATTATGCGGCTATTATAGCCATAATTGGCTATAAAAATGGTAATTGACTATAAAAGAAGTAGTTTGTGGCTATAACAGTCGTAGTTGATTACAAAAGTTATAGTTGATCATAGAAGTTAAAACTGATGGCTATGAATTTCGTGGTAGGGCAACCAAAGTCATTTTTGAAGCTTATAATAATTGTAGTTGACAACCTAAGTCGTAGTTGCAACAGACTATAATAGTCGGCGTGGTAGGAATATCATAGTCATAGTTGGTGATGATCGATAATGATTGGTGGTTAACAACATTCTCTAGTGGTCAATGGAGACCTTTGGTGTTTGACAACAAACTTTAATGGTCGACCATTATCTTGAGTGGCCAGTGACAAAAGTGTGGACTTTAAGAGTTAATATTTTGTAGTCAACTCACTCTCTTCTTTTCTACTCCTTCCCTCAAGTAAAGAATGAGTGTTAATTATAATTGTTGAGAGGGGTATTTTGATAAATTTGAACAATCTTTCAAACCTTCCATCTGATTCCCTTGATTACATATATTTTTTTCAACACCTAAAAATATATTTCATAAAAATAATCAGAGATATATACCATTTTTTACTTTAATTTAGTTAATTAGTAAATGAATTAAAATATATATAAATAAATGCATTTTTATTGCTAATTTTCTATCCAAATATAATGATTGGGTCATTTATATAACTTGTATTTCTTCGTAATAAAAAAAGGGCCATTTACATTCATACCGCTCAATTCCTATGTTTTTACATATCTAACATCTGAACTTTAGTTTTTACATTTATACCATTTAAATTTTTCACATCATCTAAAAAAATACGCTATTTTAATTTTAAAAAAAATTAAAATGCACATTTTCATGCATAGAAGTTGACATATATGTAAAAATTAAAATTCAAGTCCTAAATTTGTAAATACATAAAAACCGACAGGTTTTTATGTAAATCCACCATAATTAATTTTAAATTTATATATTTTCACCTCTTATACTTATAAATAAACCCAAATTAAAACTATATATTTGCATCAAATTTTCACCAAGTCAAATTCCCATAATCAAACCCTAACAAATGATTTACCTCCCTCTCTCCAGTGGACTTGGCCCCCCAATAGGGCCCACACGAAATTTAAATTTTAAAAAAAAATTAAATCCTAATATTCATTACTCCCTCCCATATATATACCTTCTTCTTCTTCCCTGAATCTCCAAATCCTTCTGCTCCCAATTTCCAAATCCTCAGAACCACAAAAAAGGCATCCATGGATCTCCACCCGAAGCAACAAATTACCCATCTCTCACCCCTTCAATCCACCAAATTCAAACAAAAAACCAAACTTTCCATCAACTCCGGCGGCGGCGCCGCCAACAAGTTCGTCGGAGTCCGGCGACGGCCCTCCGGCCGTTGGGTGGCGGAGATCAAAGACACCACGCAAAAAATCCGCATGTGGCTCGGCACCTTCGAGACCGCGGAGGCCGCCGCGCTCGCCTACGATGAAGCCGCCCGTCTCCTCCGCGGCTCCAACACCCGTACCAACTTCTCCAACCGCCGCCCCTCCTCCGCCGGCGATTCCCCGGTGGCCACTCGCATCCGTAAACTCCTCCACCACAAGAAACTCACCGGGGATGGCGGCTGCAATTCGTTTCCCCAAAACCATAAAAATGCTGCCTTTTTTCCATCGGCCGCACCCGCCGCCGCTGGGAGCGCGACGGTGAGGGAGCTAGAACAGGAGATTCACTGGCCGTGGTTTGCCGGAGAAGATTTTGAGGTGATGTTCAATGGGTTCGAGTTGAGCGAGAGTGCTGGCGGGTTGCCGGAGATTTGCGGCGGGAGAGGCGGCCGAGGAGGAGCGGCGGAGGAGGTGGGGGTGTTTGAGAGAATGAGGGTGGAGAGGCAGATATCGGCGTCTTTATATGCGATGAACGGAGTGCAGGAGTACTTCGAGGCAATGGAGGAGTTTTCGGTTTCACCGTCTTTGTTGGATACTGTGTGGGATTTTCCGCCATTTTTATAAGGATTTAGAGGAATGGCTGAGGACCGTTTCGATTTTAGTCTGAATCTGTTGTATTGCATTAAATTATATAATACTTTTTAGTTATGATGTTCATTGTTTTATGGTGATATAATGTGTCAGGGATTTCTCAATGGATAACAAATAGTCTTAAAGCCCATCGATAGATTGTTAAGTTTCGAGTCAAATATCAATGGAATCAATCTCCTAATCTTAATACATTCAAATATCTTTATATTTACTAAAAAAAAACCCCTTTTGAAGTAAACTCTTGATAAGTGGATTGAACTTTGATGCATATCGCAATAAACATGATGCCTATACCATGAATTAAAGTCAGACATTCTTGTAATTCTTAACTACACCTTTCTTTTGACCCTCTCTTCACAACATTATATACGATGGGTGTCGTTCCTAGAAACTTTTGGATTCATTAGTGAGCTTAATGCTCTTGCTAAACTATGCCCGGGCTCTGCATATGAGCTCAACTCGAGTTAGAGCTTGCATTTTGATAGGCAAGCTAAGCTTCAATTAAACAAGAGTTTGTCTCCTCCAATGATTAGTATATGTAGAGATGAGTACATCAGCCATATGTCCCCAAAAAAGCTCTTTTTATGCTAAGCCGAGCCGTTCTCTGGACATTAATTTTTACTAATTTACACCTTAAAAAGGAAGAGTCAACTCTAAAATTTTTTAATAAAAAAGTCCTTTAAACACTACAATATTAACAAAAAGACTTCCATAAATAAATAATTCTGCCTCTTTCCTCGCTCCTCCTTCAATAAAGATTTGTATTGCATAAAAATAATAAACAAAAATTAGTTTGAAAAATTATGAAATGTAGTTGTGCTCGAAGTTATAGTAGGGAGATTTACATACAGACCACCCATATAGTAGGGAAAATTATATATATTGATGAGTGCCAAAAAATTAACGGCGGTAGACTAGTATTAGCATTGTACTAGAATTTTGCGTACACTCAGAAGAAAAAGAAAAAAACAGTGACTTCTCAAGAAATTTTTGTATGGAAAGCCCGTAAAGAGAAAAATCACGAGATCTGACCCAGTTACAAAAATCCACTATTAATTGATGATTACATAAATACATTATCCCATAGACGGGAAATTGTAACTATATTTTTCAGTATTACGACGTTTACTGACACCGGCTGGTTGGTGGTGATCGATGATGGTTGGTGGAGGTCGACGACGATCGGTGATGATCTTCAGCGATTGGCGATGGTTGATTGCGATAGACGGTGGTGGACGACGGAGATTGACAGTAGTCGACGAAGGAGGTCGACGGTGTTCTACGACGATGGACGATGATGTTGAACTACAGCTTCTCCTCAAAGTCTCAGGCTCTCTCTCCAAACTTTAGCCCCCCCCCCCATGAGAGGGATACGACTCTATTTATAGTGTTCTGGGTGCAATTAATACAGAAATATGAATTATTTTGATTGGACGATCCGAAAAGCTTTCATTGATCATACGGCGTTTACTGGACATTTGAGTGCCTTAATGATGTCAGAATCAAGTGATCTTGGGCTTGTTGGATTCTTCTTGTCGAGCCGCTCGATTCGAGTATAAACTTGTCAGATTCGACAACCCTTTGTTCTTCCATATGTGTATGTAAATCATCTAATTCTGGTTCAATGACTTGATCTTGGCTTGATTTGAGACGGATTGTGCTAGTTTTTATATCATTAGGTTTGTCTCATCATGTCGGTCAGTTTGACTATAAGTTTGCTAGAATCAGAGCTCTTAATGACTTTTTATCAAGATTTGAATGTTTACTGCTTAAAATATCGTCTTAAGATTTGTGTCATGCTTCGAGATTCATGCTGGATGATAAAAATTTGTTTGTGGTGTATTATATATATATATATATATATATATATATATATATATATATATATATATATATATATATATATNTATATATATATATATATATATATATATATATATATATATATATATATATATATATCCGTAATTTTCTTTTTAAAAGTTAAAATAATTAATTTTCTATGTGATATGACATATTGGGAAGACATGAGGGATGACATAAATATAAAATCTAAATTCTAGATGTTACATATGTAAATGTCCCTTATAATCTAGAATTCTTTTTTTCTTCTAAATATGTTATCCATAAATATTTTTATGTAGAATTAGGCACTTTTTTTTTAAGCGAATAAGGTTATATTTTTTTATTACATAAGAAAAAATATACAAGCCCGGGAAAGAGGTCCCAACACACACCCCCTACCAATACACAAAGAAAGTAAAAAAGGATCTTTCTCCAAAAAAGAAAAATACAACTCACACACACCAAAACACAACAAGACTCAACACACAAAACACCAGACAATCAAAGCCACAAAAAATGAATCAAAGAAAAACCAAAAAAGAAAGCATAACTAAGAGCAACCAAATAGCCACCAAATTATTCAACATCCTTTAAGGCTAAAAGCATCAGATTATAATGAATAATCTTCGAGACTGTGGCACCCTGCATCTTCAAACCCCATTTAGCCGCCCAGTGAGCAACCTTATTGCCTTCTCGCTTGGTATAAGAACAAAGAATAAATAAGTTCTTGGAAAGAGCAAAAATTATTTTCATTTGAATATTGATACTCCAATGATAATCTTGCTGCAATTGACAAAACTTCCAAAGAATCAAAGAATCAGTTTCCATAATAATAAATTTCCAACCATAATTGATAGTCATCTGCAGACCATAGATAAAAGCATCAGCTTCATCAGCCAAAGGGGAATTAGAAAATGCATCTGACGAGAAGTAATAAAGAATAGAACATAAATGGTCTCGACAAACTCCTCTTACACTAGCAGATAATGGATTTCAACAACCATCAACGTTAATCCTAATAAATGGCATCCACAGTTTATGTCATTTAACATTATCATTAAATTTAATATGCACATGACTAGGAATATCCAGAAGATGTCTTAAATGATTTATATTTCCATAAATTATAGTGTTATTGGGTAAAAACATTAATACCAAACTAACATTTCTATGCACCTTGGGAACAATGTTTATACAAAGGATTAAAGTTTTTGCCCAAAACCAAACTAATAGTTCTATGCACCTTGGGAACAATGTTTTTGAATTTACAATCATTTCTAGCAATCTATTAACAACAGGTATATCAGTAAAAATACTTTTACCGAGCAGCTTTCAAGCATCGAAAATCTCAGAAATGTTATTATACTGTATCAGATTTCTGTTAAATTTTTTTAACCGCAACTTCTGTATAATATCATTCCAAACATCAATAGTAAGATGACATTTAAGAAAAAGATGTTCAATTGATTCTGCATTATCATGACATAAAACACAACAAGAAGGCAATCTTAAACCTTTCATCTTAAGAATATCACCACTATGAATGATATTTTGAAAACTCTTCAAATAAAAAAGGAGATAGAAGGTTTAATCCAAATATTCCAATTCCATTTAAGATTTAAACCTTGAAAAAATTGAAAGGAGTTAGCGGAACATTTAGCATAAGAATCCCCCAATTTGCCTTTAATTTTAGGCACATCATGTTCAGTAATATCAATACGAATAGAAGCAATAAAATTAGCATCATCATAATTAACATTTTGCAAAAGTTTTCTAAAACACCACTAATTTTCAAACCAGAGGTCATTAATCTTGATATTAATATTCTCAGGGCCATCATAAAAGTCAACAAGAGCACCTTTGCCCAACCAATTATCATACTAGAAAGAGCAATCACATTTACCAATGTCTCAACAAATCATATCTTCAGTATTTCTACCAACCTTGAGCATTTCACGCCAAATAAAAGAATCACTTTTGTTATAGGTAATAGTCATAGGATTCCTGTTAAGGCAATACTTGGCAATAAGAATCCCCCAATTTGCCTTTGATTTTAGGCACATCAGACTTAGTAATATCAATATGAATAGAAGCAATAAAATTAGCATCATCATAATTTACTTTTTGCAAAAGTTTTCTAAAACACCATTGATTTTCAAACCAGAGGTCATTAATCTTGATATTAATATTCTCAGGGCCACCGTAAAAGCCAACGACCTTTGCCCAACTAATTATCATACTAAAAAGAGCAATCACATTTACCAATGTCCCAACAAATCATATCTTCAGTATTTCTACCAACCCTGAGCATTTCACGCCAAATAAAAGAATCATTTTTGTTATAGGTAATAGTCATAGGATTCCTGTTAAAGCAATACTTGGCATGCATCAAAAAATCCCAAATGGAATTATTCTGACAAAAACGATACCATAATTTCATATAACTGATTTTAGTAGAATCATTTAAGCTCCTAAAGCCAAGTCCTCCATTTTATGTAGGTTTACAAAGCTTATTCCAACTTTTCCAGTTAAATTTGGAATGACATTTACCTTCCCACATAAACTTATTAAAAAGATTTTCAATCCTCTTAATAACATTCAAAGACATATTCATAACTTGAAGAGTATAAAGAGGGAGAGAAGTAAGAACTCTTTTAAGAAGAGTCACTCTGCCACAAAAATAAAGAAATTTATTTTCCCAGAATAATATCTTATTTTTAATTTTGTCAAACAAACTAAAAAATAAAGCACTCTTCTTCTTACCTTTATCCAAATGAAAACCCAGATAAGTTAAACATAAAGAATCTTTATTACAAGCAGTAAAATCCATAATTCAATTCCTTTTAAAAGCATTAATATTTTTTGAACAGTAGAAAGCACATTTAGAAGTATTAAAGAATAAACGAGAGTTAGTCTGGAAATTTAAATCTCAGTCCAAACTCTTTTAATGGAAGTTTTATTAGCATTTGTAAAGAAAATTAAGTCATCAGCAAAACTCAAATGAGTTATACTCAAATTGCCTTTATGCTTATAATTCAAACTAAGATATGAAGTAAATAAATCATTCAAGCAACGAGATAAATAATCAAATGCAATAATGAATAGATAAGGCGACAAAGGATCTCCCTGTTTGATACCTTTAGAAGCTTTGAAAAAGCCTTGCTTGGTCCTATTAATAAGAAGAGAGTAGTAATTGTCATTGAGAATTCTATAAATAAGCTGGCAAAAAACATTATTAAATCCAATAGCTTTATATGCATACATGTTTATTGCTTTTACTTAATCTTTTTTGCCATTTTCAATTTTATGTCCTTTTATTTTAACAAAAATAATAATGACGACATTAATGATAATAATATTAATAATAATAATTGTGGTAATAATTGATGCATGCTAGGAAATTTATGGTGATAGAGAAATGAATTATCTCTTAACGTTACATGAAAATCCAACACACACTCAGATAGAAGTTTACTCAAATAAGAGCTCTAGATGACTTTGAATCAAAATTTAAATAATTCTTACTAAAAAAATTTCATCAAGATCTGTGTGATGTTTTGAGATTCGTGTTGGATGTTGAAAATTTATTTGTGGTATATCAATAACAATAATATTAATAATAATTCATGCTTCTTTTGTTATTTTAGGACTCTTAACTTTATAATGTTATGTTGATTTTAGTTTCTCGATGAATATTTCTCCTTTCGATAGTTAGATCTCACGAACTGCGTTGTCATATTTTTTATATACATGTTAATTAGGGAGGATAGCAACCTTTATTGCAGGCGGATGGAGAAAATTGGCTATTAGTCTTTTATCTTAAATGATATAAATATGTAGTAAGTACAATATGTGATATTACCTTTTTGCCCTTATTTTAATGAAGTCGCTACAAGATATTACATGTATTTTGCATACATGAGCCTGTTACTCGGTTGCCGTATAACCGGTTTGGTTTGGCTAGCATGGCTTTGGTTCGTTAAGGCCAGTTAGGTCGGCTTGACTAAGTAGACGTAGAGAGTCGACTGGATGCGATTAGCTTTAGATCAACACAACAGGGCTAGACTTTGGCAATTGGTCGATTTGTCTGAATGTCGACTCTTGATCCCTTGATAGAATGAAATTACGCCATTGAGCAAAGGATGAATCACTCTAACTCTATAGGTAGTTCATTCCTTAATGAATGGATCCTTCGAAATCATTGTATGGCTCAGTTGTACGACCAATTCTTGGTACATAATGATGAATCTTAAGGGACATTCGTGGGACCGATGCTGAGGAGTTGAATTCTTTCTTCCGATTATATATACTGATAGATAGATTGATGTTTTTGCTCGGCTTTCTTATAATGGTTGGCACAGGTTCATACGCGAGACACCTATCTCATTTTAGCCCGATGAATTTGGGTGTTGGGTCATTTGGTGATATTGGTCTTACTTGCTTTGAATCAAATGGTTGTATTTGGTCAAAAGCAAGCTCCCCGTTCTACTAGCGGGTTGTTTTTTTTGTACTTTCTCCCTTCTGGATGGTTGAATCTTCACAAAATCAGAGTTGGTACATTTTCCATATTCTACATATCTATATATATATATAGAAGACACCTTTTTCTAATATTAAAAATTTTATTTTATTTTCTACGGTGTATTTTGCGGCTTGATTAAATAATATGTCAGCAACATTAACTTGGTATTCTTCAATATTCTTCAATGACAATTAAGCTCTAAAGCTTTGAAATATGTACTTTTCATAAAATAAAAATTCATTTCTTTCTTTTTTAAAAAACAAAGGCTAGTTTTACAAATATTAAATTCTAAGGGGTATGTCCGTAATTTCTTTCTATTATTTATTGATTCCTATTTGGGAAGATAAAATAAGAAACAAAATACGGAGGAACACTGCATAAAGCCACAGCATTTATTCTAACCTCCGTATGATTGACAAGGACTAGATTGGCATATTCGATACTTGGAAGATTTACATATATGTCATTCAAAACTTGTGTTTTTACATATCACACACGCAGACTTTGATCTTTTAGATGCCATATTATCCATGAAAATATATATATAACTTTCAGTGATATAAAAGATTAGGTGGTCTAAATGACAAAAAAATCAAATTTTAGGTGTCATGTGTAAATAGATAAGATGTTGGACTTACATTCATGCGCTCAAATCCTATGTATTTACATACACATATATCATCTTATTTATGCATAAAAAATATATATTTAACTTATCAAAAAAGTTAAAATGATGATATTTTTTTATGTAGGGTCAATGATGGCCCACCAAGTTGGCAGATGCCGACACTATGCATCATTCTTTTTGATGCTCATGCTAGTAGGCAACGAAGGCAACGAGAGTTAGTTGTCAAAAGTTTGCGTGGCTGAGGTAAAGATATTGTATTAAGGTAATAATGATTAGGCGGTAACTATAGAAGCGAAGTGGTGGTCAGGTGATGGTAGGCGAGTTGTAGTTATGTGATAAATGTAGTAGCAAGGTTGTATCGTGGTGATCGTAATTGGGAAAACAATAGCGGAGCAGTGGTGGCTGGGTGACTATAATTCAGTAGCCTTGCCTCTGAGAAACGCGGGTGAATGTCAGGTGGTGGTTGTCAGGTGACCATAGTGGCTAAGTGATAGAAAACTAGTAACTAAAAACTAGTGATAAAGGTCGAGAGATCGTAGACAGCCCCACAATAGAGTTCAGGAGATTGTAGTTGGGCAATGATAGTTGGACAATCATATTCGAATGAAGATGGTCTGGTTGGCGACTGTTTATGGAGAACAAAGAATATGCAATGGTGGCCAGACAACTTTGATCGAGCAACCATAATTGAGAAGTGGTGATTGTTAGTGTGGAGACCAGTTCGGATTCCCGCTCCCGCCTCCCGATCGCGATGTTTCGCGAATCTTGCTCCCGCTCCTCCAGTTTCGTGAATAAACGGCAGCATCTGCCACGAAGCGAAGTTTCGCTTCGTTCCGCTCACTTGTTCCCGCTCCAATGTCGTGAGAGGTCGTGAAAGTCACAAAACATCGCCAACCTCCCTTCCTGTTCGAGATAAAAGGCTTCGGACGGCTCTCCTTTAGTTTTAGAAGTCAGGGAGTTCTTCTTGCAGTGAAGGAAGAAGAAAGAAGACGAAGAAGATTGTGTCCCTTGGCTTTTTCTTGGTGACTTGTGGCAAAAGAGAAATTGGGGCTTATTTCTCTTGTAAGTTTATCTTCTTCGGTGTATCTCGGTATAGAGTTTATTCGGTATATCTCGGGTGTAGAGAGAGAAGAAGAGAGATAGAAAAAGAGAGAGCAACGAAGTGAGAGTGAGAGATTCCTCTTGTAACTCGAGGTGATCGACTGATGTAAATTTCTCAAGTAGTAAAATCCTCTGCAACTCCGTGAACGTAAGCAATTTGCCGAACCACGTAAGTCTGTGTTCAGCTCTGTTACTGTTTTCTGATGTAAATTTTTCTAGTTTTATTTTTCGCTTCGTCGATCGTTCCCCTGTTTGATTTATATATATACCACATCAACTGGTGGTTTATATCATATCTAGATCTCGCAATATCTGTGATTAAGCATTCATAATTATAATCGATCAATGACAGCTGGTGACCATGGTTAGGTAATGAAAGTGTAACAACGCCTCAAAAAGCTTCAGCACTTCACCAGACGATCTAAAATCATATGCTTAATCATAAGATATTTTTTAATGTATTAGTGCCTTAAAATTAAAAAATGAATTAACAATGAAGAAATTTAGAATAGAACTATCAAATCTCATTATATTAAATTATTTAAAAAAATGAGTAAATCAAATAGAATCTAGACATAATTTCATTATCATAGAATTTTTGTATCGCTTGGAGACTAAACCAAACCTTGCACGCCATCACCTAATTTTATATTCCTCCATTATCTTACAAAGATATCATATCTCATGTAATAGCTCGAAGGTTCAATTCAGAGAAGATGATTTGAATATATAAATATTAAATTTATTTTATCATAATTTAAGCCAAATTTCTATCTGAATATAATAAAATATAGTATCAATCAAATGTTTCCAACTCTAACTTGTAGCATCAAAGTGCTGCATAATTGTCAATTTAGACTCATAAAAAACTTAATATAATCATTGTCTCAGTTTAAGCTGAGATTGAGGTAG
>NEWO01000420.1:316764-351519 GCA_003013225.1 Phalaenopsis aphrodite | reverse complement strand
ATATAATTTTTTTAAAATAAAATAAGTTTGTAATAGTCATTGCAGTTTTTTGAACAGTTGTTTCTTTCGTAGCAGCTTCACGATTGTTTCTTCAAGTTGTTGCAGCTGCCCCAAACAGATCCTGAAGTGAATGCTATTAAAATATTTTGACAAATATATGTTTAGTAGGAATTTGGCCAATTTGCAGACCTAAAATTACAATATTTAGGTCATTTTCGAAGATTTTTGCTGTCAAGATATGAATCTATGTGGACCAATCTTTTCCATGTGCTTGAAACATATAATCCTTTTTGTCTCCCTCCCTGATGAAACTGACATGTGGTAATATGTCTAACGTATGACTTTCATGAGTAGTACTTAATGACTATATATTATGGCATTTACATAAATGTCACATTATTTTTAAATATTTACTAATCTAACTCCTAAATTTTTATATTCACAAATTATTGACATCACATATAAAATATCAATATTATTAACTTTTTATTATAAGTGAAATTAAGTTTAGATGTTAGATATGGAAATATATAGAAATTGAGTAATATGATGTAAATCTTCCAATTAATTTCCCCCATTAAAAAGAAAATCAAAATTAAATGATTTTTATGGAAAGTTTATGTATCTACCACATAATTCATGTGTGTATATCATGCATTAATTTAAAATAACAAAAAAATTAGTATTTTTTAAATAAAATGCACAATCATATGCATAAATTTATGAGCATAAAGTATTAGTATATATACAAATATAAATTTTGATTGTCCAATATGTAAATATATAAAAAAAAATAATATGTGTAATTTAAGAGTGTAAACAAGCCGAAGAAGAGCGAGCCTATGCTCAGCTCGTGCTCGACTCGTTTATATTTCAAGCTCAAAAAGTGTGCTCATGTAGCAAACGAGCCGAACACGAACAGAGAGTCATTTTTAATTATACTACTCATCAAAGATATACACACACAAATCTTTGTTCAAGTTAGGGAACGAGCTTCTTAACGAGTCGAAAACGAGCTATTCGCGAAAAACAATCCTACGTGTAATTTTTAAATATTTTTTGGAATAAAATACAACTTTGAACCGATTATGTTATTTTAAAATAAAATTAGAAATAATAATAATAATAATTTATATTAAAACTGTACAGCACTAATTATATTTGGAGTCATTGAAGAACCCGATTTGTGAAAATAAAAAAGATAGGTTGGTCTGTCAGACAACTTCAAGGACATTCCGGTCGGTTTAAACCGGCCGGACCGATCCTCCACAGTTTCGACCCAAAGCAGATCTCAACCAATAATCACGCTCTGTCTTTGAAGCCACGTGTCATCAACCAGACTGAGTTGCATGCCTATTTATTTGTTAAATATGCAGCTGTACGATCCTATAGAACAGATCCTGTTCAAGTAAGGTCGTGATTTTGAGTCTTCCAAAGTGCTATTTAACTTTAATTAATTAAACTGTTTCCGCGATGTGGGACTAATAACCTTTCATTAAAATGCCTCTCTAAAAATATATAAAATATCGATATATTAAAATATATTTAATTCAATCGTCCGTAATTTTGAAGTTTATATTTATTATGCGATTTATTGACATATCATGATTTAGATATGAAAATGTAATTAAAGAGCTTTTAAATTAAAATTCTTAATTATGTGAACTTCAATTGAAGTATATTTACGGTTTTATATTATTTTTACATTAATTAAACTATTGTTAATGAATATAGATATTGAGTTAATACAGTCTCTACTTATTTCTCTATTTTAGTGAATAAATTTGTTAGCATTTGTTCAAATTATGATTTATTAATTGTTTTAATTATATAAATATGAGAATTAGGCACTAATCACAAATTTAATGAATTTATTTTTTTTTTATTTGAACTTGTAAATTATCTTTTAATATAATAAGTTAAATTCTCATTCATTGTTTAATTTTATTGATTAAGTGTTTTAATTATTTATTTGATTAATTTAAGCAATTGATATACAAACCAAATGTTGATCATAGAAATATTTACATACCTAAAGTACTTTTGTGATTTAAGATTAAAAATTTTAGGTCATAATTTATATTTGAACCAAAGTACTTATAATTTGAGAATTTACATGCATGCAACTTGTAAGTCAAAGGAGGAGAACGGTCACTGCTTACGAGTTCACACAAGTCAAAAGAGGGTAAACTGACAGGAGACTCGGAAGCTCAATTGTCTGATCATAAGTATCAAGACCAAGACTAACTAAGGCAATCAAATAGCTCGAATCCGAGCGGATCGACTGAAAGCGAGAGGTGGAGGGGGATCCAAGCCACTCTTCAAGATGAAATCAACCATAGGGAGACCCTTTGGGCCCTACAGTTCTATAAGGGGCATCCAACAATCTCTCTTATTATAAAGGACTCGCCAATCTAGCCAGCTTAGCCTTAAGGCAGTCAAGCTCTAGGCACATATATGTAAAATACCTATAATAACATGTACAATCCCAAGGATATAAATATAATTTTATGTATTGTATTATCTTTATTTTGGAACAGAAGATCGTTCTATAAATACAAACCCCCTCTCAAATTAATGTTCATTTATTGTGCATCTTTCTGTCTGATATCACCATTATTGTTGAATTTCTTTTATATAGATTTCATTTTTTGTTCGAATCAAACACAAAAAATTAAATTTATGGAAATTACTTCTATCAAAATCAACAAACCAAAGAGCACCACTTGAAATTATTATTATTATTATTTTTTACTCTTTATAATTTCTATGAACTAGAAAATATTTTTCACTATTTTTCTTGTCACAGATTTTAGACCTTAATTTACTACTTATCAAACCTCAGACATTATTAAAGATGCATTCTCGAAAACCTTTATTAACAAAATAGTATATTTACAATAAGAAAAATATAATAAATAGCAAAGATTATATTTATTGATGTGTCATCAACAATTTTTTTTTCGCCAGACACAAGTGTCAAAAGTAATTTGAGCATGCAACATTATGAATCAAAATTTAAGATCATATGATCCCAATTTTTGTAAATTTATAGTCAAATTGAACATCTCGACAACAGAAAACCAACAAACCTAAAATCCTTCAAGTATGATGTCATTAAGACTCGTAGATGTTGGAAAAAGTACATGTGAACCAGTAAATTGATGATGATCCCATGAAATGATGTATTTTGAGAGATTGGTTAAATTTATTAAAACTTCTCTTTGAAGAACATTAAATAGCCTATCACTGTTCACTTGAAAAGATGGTAGGAGAAGAAAAGAGTGATCTCACTGCTAAAGTTTAAAATCATAGTCATTGTCTTCATCACATGGAATGGCAATCAACCACCAGAGTTTGCCGTCAACCATTAAAATTTGCAGTTAACAACCAAAGCTTATTACCGACCGCCAGAGGCCATCATCGACCACCATTAAGACCAACTACAACAATTATACCAACCATTTACAACTTTTGTAGCTAAATTTATTGTCATAGCCCATCTAAACAATACCAACGAAAAATTTTGATATTCACAATTTGAAAAGTTCGGTCTCATAAACCTACAAAAAAATTGTATTTCACTTTAAAAAAATAATTATGGCGGGATTTTTAATGCGATGTTAAAGATTAGAGTAGTATGCATGCTGACTTGTAAATATGAATGATTAGTGTTATACATGCAAATACATAATGATTTTGTGGTATGTATGTAAATGCATCTAAAAAACAAAGAAAGAAAAGGATGACATTTATGGTAAGGAACAATAGCCTAACATTTGCTGAGGATGACATCTCTCCTAAGCAACAATAGCCTGAGATTTGTTGAGGATGCCACCTTCATATTTTGTCCTAGAACCATTTCATGACATCATCCTTCGTGACTCGATGCTGAACGTCAACACGAGATTTGCAACAACGGTGCCGGCTCACTCGGTAAACAGGACGCTCGAGAACAACATAGAAGTCCATGCCATAGATTCCAATTGAGGATCATACAACTGGCCAAGTCACAAACTATAAAAACAATGAAAAAACATTAAAAGATAAACATTGTATCTCATGTTATTATGGTCGCATAACAAGTGAAGTTCAAGGAAGAAACAAAAGGAAGATTTACATGCTTATGTATTTACACATCTAAAACCTAAACTTCAATGTTTAAAATAGTGATATTTTTAAGGTGATATGAAAGATTTGGATGATATAAATGTTAAAAGTAAAATTTAGATGTTTGATTTGTAAATACAAAAGAAATAAGTGGTATAAATGCAATTGCCTCATATGAATCCCTTGTCTTTAATAAACGAGTGAAATACATGTCCTGCAAGTGGCAAGTCAAACTTAAACTAAACCTGAAACAAACACATGAATCCAAACTAACAAACCTAATGAGAACCCTAATGAGAGATGACTCAAAAAATAGGATGATAAATTCAATCATACGGTCAAATCAAGTAAAATAGCATTGCGATCAGCCTAAATCAAGCCCTAATTCCTACAACAAAAACAACAACAACAACAACAACAACAAACAAGGCTGTCTAATTAAGTGGAATCGGCTACATTAATCATTTTTTTCCATTGTGTCCTAAAGAGTGTCATATTTTCATTTAACTAATAAATTATGATCATTTTTATACAACATGCCCGTGTCTTTTTAGGTATGCCTCCATCTTTCTAATAAATCTAACATAAATCCTAATTAGTTAAATTGACCCATTTGACCCAAAAAAAGAAGCCAAATCATTTAATAAGTCAAATTGACCAACCCGAACTACCTATTGTGTCCCAATAATTTAACCATAACTTAATAAAACCTGGTTTAGCTCAACTGGCAGCTAAACCAAGTGAGTATAATTGGTCTCAACTTCAACAAACATAGTACATTTGACCAAAACAGCTAAAAAAACTAACAATGCACTATGAGAAGCAAATCTAGGAAGAAAACGAAAACAAATTATATGGTTTCCATTTAAAACAATCATTCAACTAAATGTAACAAAAAATGTCATCACAATTTGCTTGAATTAGCATAAGAAATCACCCTATAATTTTATTGTTCAATTTGAATGTAACATTCATTCGCTAAAAAAATCAAAAAAAAAAATTTATTCTTATTATAAGAAGAATAAAAACCAAAGACAAACAAAAAATAAAAAATAAAAAACAATCCCAAATGGCCCCTACATCTTTCACTGTCAACTGTAATAAAAACATAAACATCATAGCTGCTGATGAAATACAATGAAATATATTAGCAGGAGGCTCAGATTTTTGCTACTGTGCTCAAAGGAAGGCTACATCAAGCCCTCCTCATACAAGAGGTGTCAGAAAAAGGCAATAATCATCACAGCCATCAATACCTCTGGATTTCACAAGAAACAATGTGGAATGATATCACAAAATGAATAGCATATTTCAAAATTAAATCAAATAACAATGGGAAATCAGTAATAAAGCCATCATAGCTCAACTATCTTGCATTTTTACTCCCAAGGGAAAAAATATATATTTACATATCAAATAAACGTAGAGCAAATGCATCATGGGGAAAACTCAACTTACGCCATGTCAAAATTTTACAAAAAAAAATGAAGCTGAACAAGAAAACCAGAGCAAGCAACATATAGAGGCAAAAACAAGGATACTCAACAGATACTCTCACATTAGCAGCACAACTAAAACTGCAAAATATGGTTTTAACAAGTCAAAGCAACTCATGAGCCAGCTCGAGCTAGGCTCAATAAATGAGTCATGATATGAGCTCGACAAGCCAACAAGCCATGCTTGAATATGCCATGACTCGAGTCGCCAACACATGTGTCGGCATGTTTAAAGAATATTAATAAAAAAAATTACTTAAAATATATTTAAATTTAAGAGTTGTAACAATAAAATCATTAAAAAATATTAAAATAAAAATATCTCACTTTGATATATTATTTCTCCATTGATTCTCATTCTTTTTGTCACTATTACAACAACTGCATGAATCAAAATTATGTTCTCTCGTTCATAATAAATGTCGACTCATAGCCAACTAGAACTGGTACAAGAAAGAACTTAATTAATTAATTAAGTTCAAAGTCAAGCTAAAGCTAACTTGAACTCAGCCCAACTCATTTGCACTCTTCCTGCAAATTAACAAATGCACAAAATTGCTGAAGAAAATAACAAGTGTGGAAATGGAATAACATACTTGATACCAAGATCAATATGCCCCTGAATACCAAATCCAAAACATCCAGTCTCACTTAAGTTCCTTTTTAGAACCTCATACTCCTTAAATATCAATCCACTTTCGAGAAGTTGCCTCACCTTTTCTCCTCTAAACAGCGACATTGCAAAAGCAATCTTTTCATTACGCCAAATTCAAAAATATCAGACAGTGTACCCTGGCTGGAAAAGGTAACAAATTTAAGGGAAATTTACATACGTAGCACACAATTCTTATGTACTTACATATCTCACACCAAAAAAAATTCATATTTACATGGCACTTTGGTGCCTTAAACTTGTGCATGAAAGATGTATTTCACTTTTAAAAAGTGATAATGGTGTTATTTTTTATGAGATATTAAAATTTTTAGGGCTATGTGCGTAAATATGGAAGTATAGGTGTAAGATATGTAAATACATCAGAATTTCGAGATTTGTATACATATGCCCCCAATTGAAAAACAAATTGAAAATCCCCTGACATGCCAGACTAACAATTTTCAAGTGCCTTTGGAGAACACAGGAGTTTGCCCACTTAATTGCTCCAACACCTGAAAACATTACAGGAAATCATTAGAATCAATATTAGAAAACAACAACGATTTAAAGAAATATAAAGTAAACAATTGAATCAGGCATATCTCCAATCAAGCCAGAACATGATGATGGCAAGCGTATGCTTAAATGCTTAAATCTATCTCTCATAAAAATTAGATAGATTAAAGTAAATAAAATTTAATCATCATTAAAATTATCTTGTTAAGATAATTAAGCTTGGGTTTCAAAAAAAACTTGTCTTTTATAAGAAATTAAGCTTTTCTTTTTATAATATTAACTTTTTAAAATAAGCACGTCTTCTTATAATAAAAAAATTTAAAAGAAACATACTAATGAGTTAAATAAGGCTTTAAGACAAAATGCAACGCCAAATAGTTTTCTGGGCTTATTCAATCTTTTTTTGCCAACTAAATGATTTAGACTAGAAGGAAAGATTTAATTAAAGCACAACCGCCCACCCCCCACAAACCCTTTCCTTTTACTCATTTTTCAACAAGCTGAATAACTCTGATTTTTACTAATCATAATCCATCTAAATGATTTTAATATACTGATTTATTCACAAGAAAAAAAGCGATTACTAATTTAATAAAATCATTAATTTCATCATTTGTATATGACTACTTATTCAACATAAATTATCCTAACTAATCAATAAATATTAATTCACAATTACTTCATAAGGAGTTATGCAATTTATTTATATAAATTTTCATCAATTAATTAATAAATCAATCTTAAACAAGGACTATACAATAACTTGATCGAAAAATAATCCTCTATATTTATGTTAATGTATTGATTATTCATTGATTAAATTGCTAAACTGATTAATTACTCATTAAAATTTTTATTTAGCCTATTTACATATCATAAAATAGTAACTAAAAAATTATCTTATGTCTTTTCAAAAAAATTATCATCTTAAGTAAACTATTATTTAACAAATCCAAAACTTCCATGGAGAGTGTACAAACCTCCTAACATTATATTATCTATAAGAGGTTGTGCAAAATCCCATCCCTATATCATCGAGGCTGAAATCCAAATCGCAGTGGCGGTAAGTAAAAGCTAGTCCAAGTTAGCCCAACAGACTGAGCGAGAGTTCTGGCAATAGGAACTTAATGACCATTTCCAAGCAGAACTCCAAGCTTAGATTTCCTCATCAAGTAAAGAGCTTTTGATGAAGTAAATAAGATTGTGAGGTGATAATGTTTAGAATGCAACACTTAATTTTTAAGATTATATCAATTAATTTTCAGGCAAATCTGCCAACTTTTTTGTTAGAGGCATTTACATATATATCCCGCTAATCTCATGTATTTACATATCTAAAACCTAACTTTCATACATAGCAATTGAATCTTTAATAGTGCATAAAAAATATCACTATTACTAAATCTTTAAAAATTAAATACACCTTTTCATGTAAAGATTTAGGACACAAAGTGTTACAAATGTAAACACAAACTTTAAGTGTTAGATATGTAAATACTAAATACATAGGAATTGTGTGATATGTATGTGAATTTCCCTTTTTACTTCTTTTTTGGGTCAATCAGCCAACTTTGGCATGCTCGAACATTAAACTTCTCTAAGCTTCTTGCTTGACTTGACATCATACTATTATCCAAATAGAAAATCAGATAATCACAAAAAAGCTTAACATATTTTAGCTGTATTCTTGAAGCCTTAAAAGCACAGGCAAAGGCAGGAATGTCATTTAGAATTGGAAAATTACAATACCACTGTTTTACAAGGAAACTTCAATCAAAATAGCATTCTGATATTCAATTCATAAGGAATATTAGGCACAAAAAATAGCTCAAGGATGCTGAAAAAGGTAATAAATTTGGAATATAATGATACATTCACTCCTCCGGCCAGCAGTTGGAGCTATGGCTTTACCCTTGGAGCTTGGTTCCGTTCTCCAGGGCCATGATTATCATAATACTACTAACTACATCGAATTTTTCATCACAAAATCCATCTTAGCAATCCAACAAAATGCATAAAACATTAGCTTATTCTCATCAATGACAAACAAATTCATGAAACAAACTTCACGATAAGTGACGATAATACAAATTCCTGATTCACTAGTAACAATGCGTATCAAAATCAGGCCTAAAATAATAGAGATTTGAAATCTTATTTCTCGCTGAGAATCCGGAGCTTATAAATATCAGAGTAAGAAAAACGAAAACAATACCTTGGAAGCTCTCGTGAGGCGATCTCCACTCTCACCCACCGACATGTTGAGCACTAGCTTCTGAACTCTGATGACTTGCAACGGAGTAGAAAACCTCTGCTCTGACGCCTGCCATGCCAACATAAATCGATGAGAAAACCTACAAAGAGATCCATAGAAATAGCAGAAGCAGAAAGAAAATAAGGCTCGGCGAAGAGAGAAGGTGGAATCTACCATAGCAGCCATCAGCGCAGCTTAGAGAAGGAAACGGAGTCCGCGCGCAAGAGGATTGCTCGGAACCTAGTGTGGATTTATAAAGGTCGTAGGTTTGGGTGCTTGTCTCATGCATCCCGTTGGATTGAAATCAAGCGGTCAGATGTGAAGGGAAAAATGCTCCATTAGAACCAGGCTGATTACATATCTAACTTAAATATTTTTGGGATATCACAAACTTTTTTATATTAATATATCTAGCAGCTAAATATTCATATTTACGCACATAAGCTCAAATTTTTAATACCAAAATTTACCATTTTACATAAATATCGACACAATGGTCTCAAAATATTTTTTGTAGAAAAAAACGCCCAAACTCAAATTAAAAATTATTTGAAATTGTGATTTTAACAAACTCATAATCAAATTGATTGGCTCAACGAGACGAACACAATGACACTAAAGTTGGTTCAATTCAAGTGATATCAATGATCGAGTCGTTAAGTCATTTTTTGAAGCTTATAGTGTCCAATTGAAAAGTCGAACAAATTCCAATCCTAACAAGCTTATGATCAAATTGAACTTCCTGACAAGATGAATCCAACGAGCATAAGGTCACTCTATAGTAACATTGTTAAAACGCATGAATGTCCACAAAACACCATTCGATCAACAAAATCTTTTTTGGAGTATCCGATGGAATTGTTTTGATTCATTTCTTAATTGTAAAAATAACTCTCGGACTCTATAAATAGAGTCATCTCTCCCTCGTGAAAAAAGGGGAAGAGATGAAGATATATATTGAATCGGATGAAGATCCGAATTTAGATAGGGGTCACAAGGAGGAGGTGAAGTTCAACATTACACACTAAATGTTTAGCGAGCACCATATGCTTTTGAAGTCTTTGACTACCGTCGACCGTTTCTTATCGTTCGTCATCAACCACTGCTAGCCCCGATGTTCGTTACAATGCAATCCCTTGTTGAATCACGATGTGCATTTGCAATATCCCAGTGTACGTGGTGGAGTAACGAAGCACCATACAGAGCGATGTTTCACCCAAAAGACGGTGTGATAACACATCCCAAATATGACGACACACTCACACACCTTAAAGATGATGTAACGACACACTCCAAATAGAGTGCAACAATGCAACCCTCTGGATAATTATTTACGGTCGGAGTGATTTCTCCATACTTGCAATGGAGCAACGATGTGTTTTATATATGGTTCAATGATGCATTTCAAAGTCAATGTAACAATGCATTGTAAAGATAGTATATTGACGTATCTCAAAGATAGTGTAACAACACACTTCAAGTACAGAGTCACAGTGCACCCCACAATAATTGTTTACAAATGACGTACTTAAAATACAATAATTTTCTCCTAGTTTTTTTAAATACATGTGCTTTACTAGGTCTGGTTTTGATGGAGCCGTTTTATCGTTGTTTACTTCAGTGACTTGCTTTTTTTTTTTTTAATGGTCTATCTGAGCTCAATGTTTAGTGACTACTTTCATTCTCATGCCTATGTAAGTTTTCTCCATGTTTGTAAATCTATCTTTATGTAATGATATTGGCTGCGCATGAGCCTCGTTTTGGTTTCAAATTTAGGTCAATGATTGATCTTTAGTACCCAAAATGAAAATATTCTCCCATCCATCTTTATCTTATCCACTTGTTGAGCCCAATCCCTAAAGTACTAACCAATTAAATTATGACAACATCATAATAATGTTTCTCCATACGTCATCAACCAAAAACAAAATATCTAATTAACCACAGCTAAAAATGAATCAAATTTCCCATCTTTAGCCATATTTCCCTTCACCTTCTTCCTCCCCAACCACTTCATGGAGGCTGAGCTAAAGGCTGATGAGTGGGAGCTCCTCTCTCCCAACACCTCCTTCCTTCGCTTCGGCCTCGAAGACATCAAAGACCTCTACTCCAAAGAAATAGACTATGTGGACTATTTCATGGAACAACCCTGCCTGATCATCGACGCAGAAGACGATCAAGCATCAATCCAACATGATGAATCCCTCCCAGAAATCAAGGTTCAAGATCTCGAGCAAACCGAGCTTAAAGACGATAGCAGAGTTGAAAAGCAGGAAGAGGATTTGGCTGATAAATTACCACGCTCCAAGCTGCCGCGGCGGCCGGCGCTTGTAGCGGTGATAGCCGAGATGGTTCCGATCGCGGTGGCCATGGCAGCGGCCATGGCGTTCGGGTTTCTGCTCGGAAGCGGCCGGCGGCGGCCCGATACTATGCGCTTCCACATGTATAAAGACGACAAGGTAATACGGCTCTTAGCTCCGGCCCATAGGAGTGTAGACGAGCCAAACTTGAACAAGCTTAAGTTCAATTCGTGTTCAACTAGTTAAAAAATATCATTGTTAGTATTCTACTCATTTATATATCGAGCTCAAAAAATTTATTTGTGTTCGACTCGAAAAAATGAGTCATTTTAATAGCTCTAATCATGTAGTTGTAGAATGTTAACCATAGGTATAAGAGATATATATATATATATATATATATAATATTTAATTATTTAAATGAATAAAATTTTATTTGTGTTTGACTCATTTATGTATCGAGCGCAAAAAATTTATTTGTGTTTGACTTAAATTACTTCACGAACAAATCAAATATGAGCTGTTCACGAACAACAAATCATTTTTAGCAGCCCAACCGGTCAACAAGTAAAGAGAAAGAAGAATTTTCATTGCTTGTTTGTTTGTTTGATTTCCGGAGATGAAGGAGATGGCGAGACAGGCGAACAGGATTAATCAGGTGTTGATGGGGACGGCAAGGGGGTTGCCGCCGCCGGTGATGCAACCGGCGACCATCTCCTTCGGCGGGTGCTTTGGTGATATGCTTTGATGGGTTTTAGCAGTGTTGATGGGTTTTGGCATGTGTTGGAGTAGATAAATATGTATGAATTAGATGTTGACTTGTATTTCCATGTTTTTTATGTGTACATTATTAATCACATTAACATGGTTTTGGGTCATGTAAATTTGCTGTTTAGTTTTCTAACTTTCATGTTCTATTTTTCAAATTCTCGCTCAATTATCAAAATTCAATATAAAAACCCAATCCATGTTTTCATTTTTACCAAATTGACAAGCATATGTACCAGTTTTTGTAAATATCAATATTAGAAAGAACAACATATATATGGATGGAGCTGTTTTTCTTGAGCTCTTTTCTGTGCTTATTTTCTTTTCTTCAGGTTCATAGTTTACATTTTTGTTATTTTTATTCATCTATCAATGAATATGCTTCAAAAAAAAAAAGAGAATCAGATAAACTCCAAATCAAAGCAATAACGAGATGAGGCTTTGTATGTTATATATGAAGGATAAAAAATTGAGTATGAGAGCAACATGAACAATCTTAAAATTGCTAAAAGAGTAAATTAGTGTGATTAGAATATATTGTATTTGAAAAATTTTCTAATTCTTTGATTTAATATAAAATAAATATGAGTTTATTATATTTTTATATTAGCTTCTGAAAAATGAAACCAGGATAAAACATGATAATTTGTATTTTTTATATTTATTTAAAAAATAATAATATCAATATAAGACGCAATAGTTGTCACCAATCAGAAGTAGTTATTGGTAGGCGACAGAGGCTTGTCATGGTGGGCATGTTAGACTGCTGAATCTCAGGCATTGAGCAGCTCGCTCGCTGAGAGCTGCGGTAAGGAAAAAAACTGCATGCAGAGCTTCTTGCAGTAAACTTTGAAAAATGAGTATCAAGTGAAAAACACTGTTAAATGAGTACCGTTTTATATAATTTTATTCAGATAAGAAATATTTCACAAAAGGTTCCTCGATTGCTTCGGCCAAGATAAGTCCTGCTTAAGCAGCTTTTGGTACAACACCATTCCCTCAAAATTAAACTTATCTATACCATCAGCTTTGGCATGGAATTGTAGAACTGAGTAGGCCGCCCAAATGTCGACCAGCTCCGCTTGAAGAGCCGCCAGCTCCTCCAAGTGCATGTGTCGTTGAGGCGCCGGTTTTTTCTAGAGCTCCTTCATCTTTGCCTCCCGCTGCAGACTGACGACAAGGGCAAAGGAGTCCATCGTCTCCTCCGAGTGGGGGGAAAATGAAGATGTTCACCTCTATCGGTCATCGGTTGCCCCATCGGGGTCTTTTAGGGTACCGAGTGGGCCATCAACCGCCTTCCCATTGCTATGTGTCGAAGTCGGAGCTCCCTCAGCTACTCTGAGAACAGAATCCCCTACGACACCTCAGTGGCAAATCAACGATCAGTACTGCCTCATCTGCATCAACAAACAAACATCAATAAAAATGAAAAGTTTTTTCCTAAATGTAAAGACCGTATCTCTTCATACCAAGGACTCGATCCATCTTGGACAACCGGAACGACGAAAAGTTCTCACCAAGTGGACACTCGCAGACTTGCTCCCACAGGCCAGTAGCTAAACCGTAGCCTCCCTTTCCTCTGACAGTGGAGCCAAGGCTGTTCCCTATGAAGGTTGCTCAACCGGTTAACTATGGGCGGCAACAGAAAAACAAATTGGCACACCAACGGGCGAATTGCTCAACTTGCCTCTCTCCTTTTGTTGGAGCATCACCAAATCAGACAACACAACCTCATCGTTGGGATCCTCTGCCAGCTTCTTGTAAGCGAGTTGCTAAACTCATCTCTCACCCTCTGTCAGCTTCTTGTAAGCGAGTTGCTAAACTTATTTTCTCATCCTTGAGCCGACTTCCTTCTCCTAGCCTCTTCACTCCCCCAGGGTTCCTCTCGCCCTCAGGCCAAATCCCTCCTTCACGCCCCTTTGTTCCTACAGGCTTCTCCTCCCCCGGCTGGCTCCCTCCTAGTAACTTCTTTCTCAGAAATTACTTCTCAGGATGGAATCACGGTGCAAAAATCCTGAAGGCTTTGATCATCATTTCTTCAATGATAATGTCCTCCACAGTCTCCATGAAGGCAGTGCTGCCCCAAGCCGCGGAATTTTTTTCTTTTTTTGTTTGGGAGTCGCATTTCGGGGGCGTCCGATGATAATTTCAGCAGAACGTGGGCCACAGGTTCGACCACAGTGCCCGTGTTTCCTATTATTCGAAACACACATAATTCCTCAGTTGCCCCGCGCTCCCTAGACTCTCTTCCCTAGCGTCTGGCGAAGTCAACCGTTGATCCCCTGCCGTCCTCCCGTCCCCACCTCCAACTCCTCCAGAGAGCCCGCACTGAACTTCGCTCTTTCCACCAGCTTCTTGAACGTGATAACAGTGCTTCTTGGGTTACTTTGTGTGCAACATTATGCAACTTTATGCTTCTTGTGCTTTTTTTGTCATTTGGCTTGATAAACACACAAAATCACTCACAAATAATACATGATTGATTCTGTCTCTTCCATTTCTTCTATCTGTAAAGCTTTCATGTTCAAACAACTACATATTAGCTTGATAGACACACAAAATCATTGACAAATAATACATGATTGATTCTTTCCCTTCCATTTCTTCTATCTATAAAGTTTTCCTGTTAAAACAACTTCATTTTATTTGTCTAGCTAGTAAATCCATTTTTCTAGAGATTCTTGGCAATCGAATGTTTTTATTTTGAACCTTGCTGTTTGGATGTTTTCATAAACCTTTATTGGCCTCGGTTCCTAGACAAAAACAGAAAGGAAGGGAGTAAAGTGGGGCAACTTGTTCTTATAGTTGTTGGCAAAGACGGACGGAGATGAATGGTTAGGCAAGTTGGGGAGAAGAAACCTTAACAGAAAAATCACACATGAAGAAATTTATTTCACTTATAAAAAGCAGCAGTCGTGATATTTTTATTGTGAGGTTAAAGATTTCAGTAGTATGTATGGAAATTTCAAAGATTAAGTACTATAAACATGCATATATAAGAATTAAGTCGTATGTGTGTGAATGTTCCATCATCTTTCTAATTGTAATTTAAATAATTTTTTTCTATGTATTAGTTATTTTACTAGTCACTGTTAATTGGAGTGTGTATCTTTTTTTGTATTATTCTGAAGTGATATTTTGCTTCGCAAGTACCAAATATATAACAGCTCTGATAAAAACAACATGAGAGCACAAAATCGAAATAATCATTTATCTAGAAACATGTGCAAAAGAGTTGTTTTCCAACAGCACAAACCAAACAGTCAGCCGACTTATCCAGATAAGTTGTTGATCTACAGCTTATCTGAATCAGTTGCTTATGCATCTACCTCAAACATACCCTAAAAGACGCACTCGAAAGTAAATGCATATATCAAAAGCCACAATCACGCCATCTTTAGGAAAAAATATTACATCATTACTACGCACGTAGAGTAACGTGCGTAGCCAATAAAATCACGCCACGACACCGTGCGCGACAGAGAGAAAAAAACGGCGAAGTAACACGGGAAATATTCTCCCCGTGTTATTCATGTGTTATTGCGTATTATTTATGTGTAATTGTGTCTTAGGAATATTTCTTGTGTTATAATAACACAATAACACATAAATAACACATGAATAACACACAATGACACATTAATAACACGGGAAAGAATATTCTCCGTGTTACTACGCCGTTTTTTTCTCTGTCGGGAATATTCTCCGTGTTATTCAAATGTTATTGTGTGTTATTCATGTGTTATTGTATCCTGAGAATATTCTTGGTATTATAATAACACAATAACACATCAATAACACATGAATAACACGGAATAACACATGAATAACACGCAATAACACATGAAAACACAGGGAGAATATTCCCCCATGTTAATGCGCCGTTTCTTTTTTAATGTCGAGTGTGAACAACAAAACAATTTTTTTACTAAAAAAATACCCTTGAAGTGAACAACAAAACAATTTTGAAAAACAAAAAATTGACAACGTGGAACTCACCCTCCAACGGAATAAAAGAAAAATCGATGCATATCGGAAGCCAACTAAGAAAGGAACACTTAAAAATAGATTTCCTCTCCCTCAAAGGATTCAGGGATAGCACGGTCTCATAAAAGACACATCGCCATCTCTTTATGTTTGCCTCTGTCTGAACCAAAAATGGAATACAAAAGCCAAGCTTCGGTTATTCGAGAGGCAAATTAAGCATTCTAGAATTCGAAAGACAAAAACATAAGCATATATGAAAAAAATTTACGAGGTCGCTTGGAGGAATCCATACAGCTGAAGCTCGAACGAGCTCGGATTGAGTAGATTCCACTCAAAAGACCTCTATTAGATCTATGTATGCCTCATAACTAAGCAAGACAGCGTGGGATTCGAGGGAGCCGAAGGCACCATCAAGATCACGATCTTGCTACTCTGAGAGGCAGTTGTCAAAATCACAAGATAGAACGAAATAGTTTCCACCGGATCATTGATCGCATCAGACAAACAATGCAGGAAAGGAGATTCAACTAATACTAAAAAGAAGATGCCTGATCATACCTGGATTTGTATTTGAATGCCGACCGATCCGGTTGCCAGCATCAAAGTGAAAGAAATTGAACCACAATGGAGAGAGCTGAAGTGGGAATGAAGTGGAGAATCGAGGTTCGTGTGATATGACGACGATCCAAGCGGCTCATGGATGTTGAGACCTGCGGGAAAATGAGGAAGGAGAAGGCCCGAACCCTAGATGCATATTTATAGACTTGTGTCCAGTTGTTGGATTGAAATCGAACGGCAGCAATTGAATATAATAATTTATATTTAATTTATTATAAGTACTCAATTATTAAACCAACAAATTTTTTTCTTAATTTTATATTTAAATTATTTAAGCTCATAAATAACAGCTCACCACAAATAAGTTTGTTAAGAAGCGCGAGAAAGACTTTCATAAAAAATTATTAAAACTCAAATTAATATTTGTGAACAAATTCAATTTAAACTTATTTTTATTTTCTCTAAATTAAATTAAAATTTTAAATCACAATCCATGAAATAAGACATACTTATTAGTTTAATTGTACCTTTATTTTGTACATTTGAATGTTTATTTTAATTGTTGATTTAGAAGCTCTTTTTTATTTATAAATTTGATGGAGTTCATTTGATTAGAAAATAAATACCACAATCATATTACTTGTTTGATAAAAAATATATAGTCCAATAGCAAAAAAATGAAACCACATTTACCTCAGGGTGAGCAATTGTACAAAGGTCGTAGTTGGTTGTTGCATAGATAGTAGTTGGTCACACAGGTCATGGTTGGATGCTACAATATTGTCAGTTGGTCATAGAAAACATAGTTGATAACTGCAATAATGTCGATCGACCACAAAGTCTGTAGTTGAAAGTTTTAATAGTAGTATCAACTACAAAGATTGTAGTAGATTGCTTCATAGATAGTAGTAGGTCACGAAGGTCATGATTGGTATTTGTAGTATCGTTAATGGTCACAAAGACCATAGTTTGTAACCACAAAAGAGTCAGTTGATCACATAAATTGTATTTGGTTGTTGCACATACAGTAGGTAGTCACAAAGGTTGTGGTTAGAAGTTGTAATATCATTAGTTGATCACATAAGTTATATATGATGATTGCGATAACAAAAGTTGGTCACACTTGTTGTAGTTCGAAGTTGTAACAACAATAATTAGTCACAAAGGTCGTAGTTGGCTGTTGCATAAACAATAGTTGGTCATAAAGACGATAGTTGAAAAGTATGATATTGTCAATTGACCATAGAGGTCATATTTGGTAATTACAACAACATTAGTTGGGCATAATGGTCATATTTGAAATTGTAACATTAATAGTTGGTCACATACATCATAGTTGGTGACTGCACCACTTCTCTTAGGATGAGAGTACAATTTTACACCATAAACAACACTTGACAATATACAACATGCAGGACATTGCAAGAGTTAGGACAAACATCATATTCTTCTTTTGAGGTTGTTAACAATTGTTTTTTGTTGCTTGGGGACTGTTGGCAATGGGATTGGGGTTGTTGGCAGCTATAGAGGTCACATGTTATCATCGAATCTTTTGTACGAGCATTACATATTACGATCGTATTTAGGATACGAGATTTGCAAGCGAAATTCATCGACAACTATAGGTTGACAACGACAAGGTGGGACGACCGGAGAGTTGACAGCGACTGACGAGCAATGATTAATGGCTACAATGGCTGGAAGTTTTCGTTGGATCTCCAATATCGTGTTATATGTTATGGCCATATTTTGGATACAACGTTAGATAAATGCGGTCGCTGGCAACTAATGGTGAGCGATCACAAGAAGGGACGATCGAGAGTGGTTGATAGTTGTCAGCGGGCGATGGTCAACAATGGTCTGTGGCTATGGTGGTTGATAGTTATTATTGAGTCTTTAATACGACATTATATTACGGTTGAATTTGGATTACGACGTTAGCAAGTAAGAGTTGCTGACATCCAATGGTTGGTGGCAGCAAGCAGGGACGACCCGTGGTGTCAATGACGGTCGACGACTAATGGTTGTCAGCTACTGCGGAGATTGGAAGTTATCTATAGTCTTCAATACAATGTTATACATTATGATTTTATTTGAGATATGAATTTAGCAAGTTGGGGTTGGTGACAACGACAAGCAGCTAAGCAAAGGCGGTAGGCAAAGGTCAATAACGGTTGACATGTGGTAGTTAATGGTGGTTAGCATCTACGGAGGTTGGAAATTCTTTTCGTGTTTATAGTTCATAACATGCTCTAGAATTCTTCCTGTACTCTTCCCCCATCAAGTTCAGGGATAGGGACTATTTATGGGAAAGACATTTTGGTCATTTAGGTCCACTCATATTGATCAAGTGCAAAACATCTTTCCCATATACTAACTTCCCCAACATCTAATCAAATGACTCGTATTGATCTTATTGATCATAGGATTTTTTTTAATGGTTTGAAGCTCTTAATGAAATCAGAATTAAGTGAGCTTAGGCTTATTGGATTCCACCCGTCGAGGCGTTCAAGTTGATTATAAATGTCAAATTTAGATTCTCTTTGACCATTTAATTAATAATTGAAAAACTTTCAATTGGGCTTCAGTGGCTCAAATTGGGCTTGATTGGACTCAGATCGAATCAATTTTAATTTCATCAAATTCAACTTGTCAAGATAGTCAATTTAACAATGAACTTGCTAAAATTAGATTTCTAAATGATTTTTCGCTCAACAATTTATAAGGATTCGTGCAAAATGATAAAATTAATTGATGATATATCAATGTTAAACAAAGTAGAATTTTTACAAGCATCATAAATGAGTTTAAGATGTTACCAATGTCAACATTCCCAGAAATGAAAATATGAGAAAGGTGAAGAAGAGAGACCTTTAAATTCAAAAGCAGTGATCCCCTTCGAAAGGCCAGAAGAAATCAAATCATGCTTAGTAAACAAGGAATCGACGACAAATCAACAAAATAAAAGAGAAGAGAAGAGAAGCCATTACTGTGAGTGAAGTATTTGAAGTATAGCAAATGAACAAATCATCTAAAGGAGAAGACTACACAAAGCATTAAACCAGCAAAACTGGAGCCAGCAAGTGGCGACAGGGCAGCAGTCTGGCAGACAGAAGAAGGAAAGGAGGCAAAGGCCATGGCGTCGGTTCAAATATAAGACACTAGATCTATTTTTTCTAATTAATTATAAGGAGTCAATTTCAAGCTGAACATGAGCCGAACATCAATCTACTTTGTTCACAGGTAATTTTAAACAAAGCCAAACAAGAATCAAGCCTGAGCTTGCTCAAGTTCGGTACGTTTACAGCCCTAACAAAATAACTAATTTGTTTAGATATAAATATTAATGTGTTAAGTTCATCCCACTAGCAACTGATCAAGCCAATCTAGCCCAAATTGATCTGAATACCTTAAATTTGCCAAAATTAAGGAATCGAACATGGTTGATTAGGCACATAATTGCTTATTTATCTAGTAATGTCATAAATATAAATTTAGCCATTGCTTAAAATAAGGCTAGATTAACTCATTATTCAAGATTTAATGAACAATTTAATTCTCATTCATATACAATAAACATGAATATTATAAATAGTGTTCGAGAGATACATGAGTGAAATTATGAAAATATAAAGTTCTGCATTTGAACTTCAAAAAATCTCAGAAATAAAAATCATGCTTAATATCATTAAAAAAATAAAAGGGGAATCCACATACATACCATACCATTCTCATATATCTGCATATCAAACTTACATAACTCTCAAATTTTGTACATTGCATAAAAATGCCACTATGTCTAACTTCAAAAATCAATGGATAAATTTATGACACCAAAATATGATAAATGTAAATATCATAATTTAAGTTTTAGACACGTAAATACAGAATAATTGCGTGGTATGCAAGTGAATTTTCCATAATAAGAGCAAAAAATCAAAATTGCATACATCAAAATATGTCTCAAAATGCCAAAAAAGATGGCCTCACTTTTCTAGATCCTCAAATGCATTGAAAGACAATCTTATGATACTTACATGCTCCTATTCCGGAATTAATAAAATTGTCAGCCTCACAAAAATAAACATGAAATTGTAAATAAACACTAATTTACATAAAATAAACATCAACACTTCAATCCTTCATTCCAGCCTTGTTTCCTTTCTTTCCTCCTTTCTTCCCCAAGGGTTTTCCTTTTAAACCCTTGCCCTGAGCTTTGTGGCCCTTCTCCTTGACCGGACGGCCGCCCCTCCCCGCCCTCCCCATCCCTTTAGTTCTCTTATCCTTCTTCATTCTCCTGTCGACCACCACCTTCCCTTTACCACCCTTCACCGGAACCCCTTTCTTCGCCACCACATACTCCTTCTTAGGCCTTGTCGGCGCTGCCTTCTTGTAGAGGTGATCAATCATCTTCCGTTTAGACCTTTCGGAAATGTCGGTCTGATCCGAGATGACATCTGCTTTCTTCCGAGCTTTCTCCAACTTCTTCATTGCTGCCCTTTTCTTCCGCGCTTTTGCCTCGGCAACCTTCTTAGCTGGGCGAGCATCAATTTCTCTAAACTGCGCCTTCATTGCTGCAATTTCTTCTTTTGTCACGGGCTTCATTGGTTGGGAGTGTCTTTTCTCCTCTTCCGCAAACCAGTTCGGCAGGCCAACATCATCAAACATATATTTGTTGTAAGCATCATCGAGGATTTGCTCCCTTTGCTTCTTTCGCAACATCTTCTTCGCGTAAGCGAGAATCTCTGCTTTTGTGTCGTCGTCTTCTTCCTCCGATTCATCATCCGACGAAGAGTCATCCGAGGTATCTATGGGGTCTTGTGGAACTATCTCAAAATCCTCCTCTTGGTTGGCCTTTTGGTATTGTAGAGGACTGAGATCGTTTGGGCGGAGTGTTGTGTCTACTGGCTTTTTTGATATTGGTTTTTTCAAAATTTTTGGCGGCACAACATTTTCATCTTCAGTATCGCTCGCCTCTACTACGCCATCTTCAGCTGCTGCAGCGAACACATCTTGACCGAACCACTGCTCCATTATTTGCTCTTGAGTTGGGTGGCCATCTTCGTTGAATGGGATAACAAGAGGATTTGTTTCTTTGCAATCCTGATCCTGATCAGAATCGGGATCCATAGCTGCATCTTCTCCTTCAGCGTTCTATAAGAAACAGGGCAGTGAAAATACACATTAGACTTTCATATCGAATTTCTCTTAAATATTAAAAAAAAAATACAGAGGCTGAGCATTGTCTATTGATATTGGAAAGAAACATTGTCTATTAAGACTAAGACGATCTATGCAACGTTGGAACACATGATATATCATAATTTAGAAGCCTTAAAGTTTTGATTTGGGGAAATTTACATACATAATACACAATTCTTATGGATTTACATATCTAACACCTAAAGTTTTAAATTTACATTTACAACACCTTTTTGCTATAAACCTATGTAATAAACGGTGCATTTGCTTCTAAAAAGTTAGTGAAAGTGGTACATATGAATTGATTTTAAAAATTTTAGTGTTATGAATGTAAATATTAATGTATAGGTGTTAAATTTGTAAAAATATAAGATTTGTGTGGAATATATAAACGCCCCTTGAATTTTTCACCATGATGAGGCTATTAAAACTAAAGAGAAACTGATGTAAAACTAATGAAGTTTAAAGTAATCATATGCAGCACATTTGTAAATCGTCTAATAAATCTTGCAAGAAAGATAGAAAGCAAAAATAAAAATGACTAACATCTTGTTTTAGCATAAAAGAATAAAAATTAAGTATGAACAATACTACTTGGAAGGTTTTAATTATTTGAATTAAATAAAAATCTATCCTAACAATATCTCTCAGACGTTAAAAATAGTGAACTGCTAAGAGAAGGGGCGGCTAAAGAAGAAATAAGAGGGGTGTAAACTAGCCTGAATTGTGCTCAAGCCACCCTCAGTTTGAGCTTGAGTTTGATTAATTAATCAAGTTCGAGCTCGAGTTCCAACTTAAATCTATTAGTTCGAACCAGCTGGCTCACTGGCCGACTGATTTATTACGAAATAGAAAAAAAATATATTAATTTAAGCTATTGTTATAACAAAAGGACAAAAAGGATGAACAGATAGGAAAAAAATAATAAAAAGTGAATTAAGATAAAATACAAAATATCATTAATAACTTAAAGATATAATCTTAAATTTTATTATATTTTGAGTATATTTTATGTTAAGTTTCAAATCGGGGCTGGCTTGAGCTTGGTTGGTTAGCGCATTGAGCTTAGGTCACGAGATTGGTCCAACAGAGCCTAAGCCGACTCACGAGCCAATTTGGCTCAATCACACCCCTAAGATGAGTAGGATATTGACTAACAAATTACAGCATAATTTCAATGTGTGCACGCCAATACCTCCATTAACTCCGCATCTCCAACAGAAATGTCTCTTTTGGCACGTTTCCTTTGTTTTGTGCTGCCTCCCCTTCTAATCAGATATCTTTCATAAACTTCATCAAGCATTTCCTCAACTTGCTCATCATATCTGATAGGAAATTAAAGTTGTAGAATTTAGAGAAAAAAAAAAAGTAGCAAGCTTCCAATCGTGTATTTTTTAACATAAAAATGATAACTTTAGTAGATCAAAAATGTAGGCAGAAGCCGAGACATACCGCCTTCGTTCCTCGTCGGAATCCGAATCACTAGAATCAGCAGCAGCCCGAGGTTCTGCTTCATTTTCACTACCTCCAAGTTCACCATCTTCATCACTAGCTGACTCAATAGTTTGTAATTCTTTTTTCCCCTGAAACATAATATGCAGAAGATAATCAAACAATAAACTATATTTTCCTTTTTTGACATGAAAACATATGAAAATTTATACTGTCTGACGTCACTCAATAAAAAGCAAATATCAGTATCAGTGCATCACTAATAACATATGAAAATGTATACTGTCTGACGTCATTTTAATAAAAAGCAAATATCAGTATCAGTGCATCACTAATAACATATCGATGTTGTCCATCTGATCTAGAAAAATAGAAATAAGGGAAATTTTCATACACAACACACAATTCTTATGTATTTACATATTTCACACTTAAAATTTCTTATCTAAAAGTGGTGATAATGCTATTTTTAAGGTGATATTAAAGATTAGAGGGTGTATAAATATGAAACTTTACGTGTGAGATGTGTAAATATATAAGAATTGTGTGCTATGTATGTAAATGCCCCTAGAAATAAATCTATATCAACTAAACAAATGAGAGGCAATTAGCTCTAAAGATAAAAATAGCATGCAAACCAAAGAAGGGAGTACAACGTAAAAAAAAGATCATTAGAAAAATAATCAGAATTATAACAATGCTTTAGAGAAGAAAGATAAGAAAGAATAGGCAATCTACTACCCATCTTAGTGCAGACCCATCAAATTCAAAGGTGCACTTATTTCACAAACTACAACGTACTCTAAACAAAAGAATGAATGGCAGTAATTTCCAGAAAAAAGAAAACAAAATAAATTCCAAAAATAACTCACCAAACTGAGCTTATAACTTTTTTAAATTTTCAAAAAAAAATAATTATAAATAAAAAAATAACTTTAGGAAAAAAACTATTTTAAAATTTCAAACATAAGAGATTCTAAAAATTCAGAAACATGGTTTAAAATGAAAAACTGCATTCATTTGCAAAACCCACCCCAATCACAAACCTTTATTGCAGTGAGGGAGAACAAATGTTTATCAAAATAACTGTCCTCCGTAGCATCAATTTGTATACCCAATGCTTTGCGCGCTTTATCCTTAGCACGGCGTTTTTCAAGGAGCTTCTTCGCTTTCTTTTTCTTGCGCTCCATTGCATTTGTCAGCTCCTCCATTTCTGTAAGTAAGCGTTCATCCTCATCAACCTTCGTATCTTTTTCCACTTTTGCAACATTTGAAGCATCTTTATCAGATGATGACAGTGTCTTTCTTATGTGCATTCGCCACCTGTGTAAAACATACACAAGCAATGGACTCGAATGAAAATTTGCATTGCAAATTTAAATATAGAAACCAGATGCAAACAACACCTTACACGATGAAAGACGTGAATTGACAAGATATCAGTCTATTTATCTATAGCACCCAATTCTTATATATTTACATATCTAACACTTGAACTTCAATTTTTTACTTTTATACTTTATACCACTCAAATATTTCACTGTCACATCAAACATGCCACCATTTAAACTTTTAAAATTTGAAATAAACCTTTTCATGTATAGTTAAGGTGGCGTGTACTTAAAAATTGAAGTTTAGGTGTTAGATATGTAAACATGTGAATTTGTGAGCTCCAAATATTCACGTTCACTCCCCAAGAATAAAACAACAAATGAAATCAATGAATAAGATAACCAAATATTTTTGAAATCAAATCTGATTACTAAATATTTTGGAAATAAAAGTGATCGCTAAAGCAAACATGCAAAGAAATAATAGTGAGACATCAGTAAACTCAGTTCATAAATTGTAAGAGAATATTCAACTAGGAATCAAATCAAACCAAGGAAAAAAACAAAAAAAAAAAAATGTTACTAGTAAATAAAGTTCAACTTACTTCAAAAGATGCTTGAAGCTATTCTTGTCTAAAACATACAAATCCTCGCATAGTGATTTAATCTGTCAAAATCAAGATAAAGCGACCAGTAAGAAAGAAAAGGAGATGTACATTGCAAGCAACCCGCAAAGAAAAAAACTAGAAGAAATTAATCATACCTCGTCTGTAGTCAGATCATGCTCCTTGATAGATAAAGATGATGAATCCTCAAAAGATAATGCATTAACTGAACCAAGAAACTCAAGTGGCGAATCTGACCAAATAAAATCAGATACTTTTCCGACCTTCCATAAAGTTGTAATTCCATCTTCATAGCTACATGATGAAAGCAATAATCATCATTTTGCAGTAAAAAATAAAATGCCAAACCTTAATTTGGTATAGCTACATGGTCCTACTATAACTACTATGATAGCAAAATGCAAGCTGATTCCAGAAGAAGCAACTTTAGAATGAAAATATATTACAAACTTTCATATTTGAAAATTCTACAATAGCACCTACCTTCAAGCTTGAGCACATATAACATGAAGATCAAGTTCATAACAAAGATTGAGAATTAGAGTGATCACAGAGCTTTTGTAAAATATATCACAGCTATTCTTCACTAGAGACATCAAGTGATGACCTTCTTTGAGAGCAGGGCATTTCTAACAAATTGACAATCTATTTCAGTATGTTTTGTTCTTTAGGGTAAATTATGATTGCTAGTAATATGGATCGTTGTATGATTATAGCACTTATGATTAATCATAAGTTGATAAACACAAAAGACATTTTTTAAAAAGAATTTTAATTCACATAATTTGCAACAGAATATGTCATTGCTCTGTCTTCAACTTCTACACTTCATATAGCAATAACAATATTTTTTTTTGCTTCTTCATGACACAAGATTTACTCTTACAAAATCATAAGATCATTAAGTAGACTTTTGATCTAAGACAAATCCAGTATATTTAACATCAAAGTGCACTTTATATTTTAGATAGTTAAATTTGTAAAAACTGATCATTTCCAGCATTCTTCCTAAATATATCTTCATATCCTTAATATAGAATACCAAAGTTAATTTTTTGAACTTTGCATAGGCAGACTAAGTTAATTTTTTGAACTTTGCATATGCACACTTACCACACACCAACAACAAAGAATATTAAAACACTTGAGAAGATATATTGGTTTGCACCCCATAAGATAATAACAATGATTATCATCAAAACTTTCCTCCTTAGAAGTCCATAACTAATCCATCTGTCTGCACCCAAGAAGCTCGATTTCCCCAAGTAACTATATACCATCACACATATTACTATTTTGTAGAACACAAACTCGAAAACAAGAAAGTTCTTTGAGAGACCTAACTTTTTAAAACAAATGTCTTCTGAAGATGCTGCTTAACTTTCTCGACACCTAAGATTTCAATTTCAATAGGAAGAATGTAATTAACATGTGGTGCAAGGATAACCATCCCAAAGGATGAAAGATGGACGAATATAGAATGATTTATTTTAATAGTTTACATAACGACTTAAGGAAAAACCTAACAGATTTTATTAAAAAATGGCATGATACAAACCACAGTAATCATACCAACCAATTGAGCAACAACAGGGATGTAGTAAAAAGGAATAAAGTAATTTTCCTCGATAGAAGTATCATTTCAATGAAATAAAGCTAGAAATTTCATCAGCACAAATGACATGATAGATTGTAACATTACACTATCGTGCTTATAATCCAAATTTGAAGCATATACTTCTGCGCTTTTTTTTTTTAGAAACCGCAAGTAGAAGCATATCCATCTCAATATCAATGATGCAAATGAAGTCAAGCCCATCTAGAGAAGTCACGCCCATCTAGAGATTTAATTATTCAAGATAATGCAACTACTATTCATATTGCATATGAAACATTTCAAAGTGCTCACATCAACTTAAATCACAACTTAGAACAACTTACCCTTCACGGTTTCTCTTTTGTTTTGTCCCTCTTAGAACATCGATCACCTACTCAGAAACATTAAATTACAGCATCAAAAAAAAAAATCAACAAATTCAAAAATATAAACTACAGAGTATATCTTTCAACTTAAGTACCTTAGGTTGCTCTGCAGATACATGAAAAAGATGCTTGACATCAAGGAGACGTGGGTCTATTTTGGCTGGGGCCTTATATCTTTGACCAATAACATAAATTTCTGCAGAGGTGCTACGACTGGCAACTGGTTTAGTTACCTCTACTTTCTCAAATAGCTATAAATAGAAACAACTAATTAAGGTAATTCATTTATCAAGCTATGTAAGAACTCAATCTGTATAATGAACAATAAAGTGGGCCAAACCTGCTTAAGGCAAAATATGATGGCGCTATAATCCTGTGACCTGAAAACCTACCAAGAGAAAACAATCATAAATGAAATGCTTAAAGCAAAACAACTAAACTTGTTTATTTCTGAAATGAAAAGCTAATAAAAAATTAACTTGGCATAACATTATTGCATTCAGTAAATATGAATATGCATAAAATCTTATGATCTCTGAGAGGCAAATCAAAAACCAAATTAAGCAAAATTAGCTATCTCAAATAATAGAATAGTTACTAGAATGAAGTGTTTTATTTTGCTGCAAATAATTTAGTAATGCAATAGCAAGCTCAAAGGGTAAGAGATGAATAGCCTAATATAAGAAAGAGTGAGTTCACTGTCTTTACAAGAAGAAAACCATTAGCATGACCCACGATAAAAATGATATAATTTCAAAAGTTGGAATGCATTGGTTTATATGATGACCCAGTTGTCCATGTAAAATTATTTAATAATGTAAAACCATTAGCGCGACCCACGTTAAAAATCATTTGACAACCACCTCTTCTTGTTTTTTGTTTTTTTTTTCCATTTCATTTCTGTTTCTTTCTCAAACCAAATAAAATCTAAATTTCCAATAACAAAAAAATTAATTTTAATCAAATTAAATAAACAAACATTAGTTAAAAAAATGCTTGTATGAGCAAAAAATTAGTATTTTACAAGACTGAATTAGTTGCTAATGCCATTGAATTAACTACAGCATAAATTGCAATTTTACATCCTTTCTCCATGCTGCACTAGCAGTCGGCGATCCATAATGAAGATCATAAACAGTTGCAATCTATAAAATGCTTGATGACAAAAAGACAATTGGGAGTGGTAATATGACAACATGGATTGTAAGGAGAAAAAGGAGATGGAATAGAGCTAGAGGAGCAGAATCTTATTAACTTATTGGTGAGAGTAGTAGCATAACATATCGAGTATAAAAAAATCCGAATCTCTAAAAGTCATGTTTAGATTGAAGGAGTTGGAGGAAATGCAAGTAAATCTTACTTTGACTTCATATTGATTTTTTTGCTCCAATGTAATTAACATAAAAATGAATTTTATTAAAAAATGCGAGCAAATGCATTTTTCCATTGACAATTCTCGACTCCAACCCTAGTGAACAAAATAACACCACTCAATTATAAATCAATTTCTCATCGATCAAACAAGAAACTTTTAAAATCCCTAAATTTCTCCTAAACTAAAGGAGTGGGTGAGAACTTATTTCAAGTCACTTTCATAACCACCTCTTTTTGTTTTTTTTTTCCTTTTCAGTTTTGTTTCTTTTCAGATCAAATAAAATCTAAATTTCCAATGACAAAATAATTAATTTCAATCAAATTAAAAAGATAAACAAATAAACCAACCTTGGTAAGGAATATGCCCTTGGGGCCCAAGAAAGTGGTAGCAAGACGAATGGAATCAACCACAAGCGTGGACTGCATCGTGGCGTCTTTTCCCCAGGCAGCACCAACATTTGGCGATCCATCATGAAGAACAACATCAAAAACGGCGACGCCGTTTGAGTCCATGAGTCGCTTGATGGCTGCACGGCATCGCGGGGTGGTAATATCCTCCGCAATGGTGTGCGCGCCTCGTATAGGGCGTATGGGGACGAGATCAACGCCGAGAATGAACGAGCCAACCGGGGCGTGACGGACGGCAACTTGTAACCAGCCACCCGGAGCGGCGCAGAGATCGAGAACAGAACGTGCTGTGGGCAGGAAACGGAACTTTGCATCGAGTTGGAGGAGCTTGAAGGCCGCGCGAGAGCGATAGCCTTGCTCCTTGGCAAGATGGTAGAACTTGTCCAGGCGGTTCTTTCCCTTCTTCGCCTTCCCCATTTAGCTCGAAGAACTTTAACCGTTGGTGGTGGCGATGGAGATGGCTGCTGTCGTCGACGCCGAACTATCGAAGATGGCTGCTGTCGTCGAACTATCGAAGATGGAGATGGCTGCTGTCCTGAAGTTTCGAAGAACTGTACCCGTTGGCGGCGGCTGAAGGGAGAACTTCGGAGGAGACGGAGATTAGGGCTTGGGGTTTTCGGGCATATAAAAATCCGATGCAAGAGGAAGTCTGTCTACGCCCAATTTCTAAATATTTACATATCTAACACCTAAACTTTATTTTTTTATATTTATATTTTATAGAACTCAACTTTTTTAAAGATACCACCATTTAAATGAAGTATTTCATATCTATTGCATCAATTTCCTTATTTACATATTTCATATTCTAAATCTTAAAATTAAGGAAATAAGAACAAAGCCTCAAAGTTTCATTCATGATTTTGTTTCCGTGCATCTGAAATATTTCTTGCGCTCGAACTTTATTCTTTTTCTTTTCTTCTGCTCGAACTCCATTTATTTTTAAGAGTTTGGAGAATGCAATGTTGGGATCGTGACTTACAAATATCTCCAGAACTCACATCTTTTTTACTCCTTTCGGTTTGCTTCTATCATAGACCATTGGCAAAAGTAATTTCTCCTTTGCCTTTTAATGTGCTTGAAGTCCTTTTTTTTATTTCTTATATAAGTATTTACTAGTTTTAAGAAGACAACATCTGAATTGCAACATATAAATGCCTCTGAAACTCTTGTCGTTCTTCTCCTTTCGGTCTGATTCTACCAGATACCATTGACGAAGATAGACGACGTCATACTCTCCCTTCCTAGGGAAAATATTTGTGTATGTAAGACGTACGCAGCGCTGCGTACGTCGAGAGTTATTCAGAGGATACATGCGGGTTATATCCACTTTATACCCCCATGTAACCTTCCTGTAACTTACATGTAACTACCGAAACTACAGAAGCGCAGAACTTATTTGTAGCTTACATATATGTTACAGGTAGGTTAAGGGAGGTTAAAGGGGGTATAACACGAATATAACCCCTTATACCCTCTGAATGACCTCCCTGACGCACGCAGCTCTGCATACGTCTTACTTACGCAAATATTTTCCCCTTCCTAGAACCCCTTCGCTTGCTTTAGCTCCTACCAGAAAAAATCATCCCTAGTATTCTTAAAGCTCATTTCGTTGTTCATCTTCATATATGCCCTTAGAAAATTAAAGTTCAATGAATTTGTAGTGTCAATCATAATATGATAACTAACAACTCAGAAACTTAACAATATTCTCTAGAAGAACAATTATAACTAGTATAAATGATTAATACTACATATGCCTCCATATTATTGATTTTTTATTGTTCTTCACTATTTTGATAAATACTACCATCAAATATAAGTGCAAACAATATAAAAAATGAACATAACTTTGTGAGTGCAAAAATGAAAATTGAATTAAAATAAAAAGTATATCTAACCAAAAAAATATGTAGCTAATAAATCTATTTTCTTTCAAATATGTTCTTTAACTTTGAATAATGAAGTGAGCCCTTACTAATTTGGACTTTGCTTGTAAGTAGGCTCAATAATTCTTTTGTCATAAAATGGCTCTTTTAATTGCTTCTATATAGCAAACATATTCTCTTAACAAGTTGATCATATTTTATCTCATATTGATTGTGAAACTATGCATTTGAAAAGTTCTTTGTGAAGCTAAGAATCTGTGTTAATTTTTAAGTGTGTTTGTTTGTTGAATTTGATGAATTTCATTACACTTAAAAACATATTTTCAAACTATTGTTTGTTTGCATTGAGCAAGTTCTCCGGTCTATTTCATTAAAAGATGATTTTAGACTAAATTAAGGTTAAGAATAGATCTCGTGCTATTGTTTGTTTGCGTTGAGTATGTCCATAGAGGGTAAGTGTTATATTAAGTGTTGATGGACATTCATTCTAAATAAGAAAATTAAAATCTATGGGTTTGTTTGAGATTACTTTCTGTTTTCTTTTTTTTTTGTTTTTGTTTCTTTTCTGTTTTGTTTTTGTTTTGTTTTTTGTTTTATATTTTTAGAAAGGGTGTTTGGTATTTTTATGATTTATATGATTTAAAAAACAAAAAAAATATAAAATATGTTTGGTTGGGTATTTTACTTATTATTAAACAGTTGGGTTCGCGTACGCTCTAATATTAAATTATGCCATTTATAACGTATATGTCATCTTCCTTGCTCCATCCAGCATGAAGTATTATCTGTGGGCGGGCGAATGAGTAGGTGGCGGTGAAGGGGAGGCTTGTGGGGGCGAGCAAGGGCCGACGGTGGGTGATGGATGAGGGCGGCGTCAGAGGCGGGTAATGGGGGCGACTGCGGCGAGCTTGTAGCAGGTGGCGGCAATGGCAGGTGGAAACTCTCAGCTGCAACAATAGGGGCACCCGACAGTGGGCAATGGTGGGCCGTGAGCCGCTGCCGGCAGGGCCTGGTGATGACGGGCAGGAGGTGGCAGGCGGGGACTGATAATGAGCGACGGTGAGCTGCAGGACTCCCTGATTTCTATCCTTGAAAAACATGCATTTTTTTTAGTGTTTTAGAAATAGAAGAATTCCTGAAAAAAAATTGAAATAAAACATAAAACAGATATACAAACATTATTTCTTTTGTTTGTTTCCTATTTTTAAATTTTCAAAAATAAAAAAGAAAAAAAGAAAATTTGACCCCAAACATTCTCTATGCATTTATACCCGAGTAAACAGAGTTGGAAATAGACAATCAACGACTTATTGTGTTGCTCAACAAATATAAGATATTGTGAAGAAGAATTAAGAGATCCCTCCTAAAATCCCTAATATTAATATATATAAATAATATATCATATTAGCTATACAACTTATCTTATATAAATATATAATATCTATATTAGTATATTACTAATATAATATATTAATATATTATTATTATTAACTTATTATATATTATAATTTATCAAATTTAATTTTTCAAAATATCATAAATTATATATATATAATTATTTTAATTTATTTTATGTTTCAAACAATAACGATTCAAACACGAACGAACGCATCACTGTTCGTGGTTGGTTCATTTAACTAACCGAACGAAAAAAAATTTGTTTGCGTTCGTCTCGTTTACTTATGGAACGAATCGAACATGAACAGAATAACGAACCAAACACGAACTGTTCGCAAACAACGAGCTTTTTTGACAGCCCTACTTATACGAGTTATCACTATTATATACGGTGGACATCGAGAGAATTGTGGGATAACATTTATTGATATGTCGATGATAATTATAGGTGGGTACATGCATTACATATATACATTTAAGCATAAGTTCTTCGTCGTTGCAATATGAATGATTTTTTTCTTGAGAGATTCTATGTTAGTTTCAATATTTCTATCGATAAATTTCTAATAGAATGCAGGAAAGGCATTGTGCTTATCATTTGAAGTTGAAATACTTTGTGTTCTTATGTCAGCTAATTCAATGAATGAACATAATAGACTGTTTAAGCTAGCTTTTAGCAGTTGTTGAACCAGAGTCGAAGAAAACTTAATAATGGATTTTAGAGTACTTAATAGAATCATTTGAGTATGAGATATACAATCTAGCATTTATAGCTTGCATGGAAAGAGTCTTGGAGATGTCATGCATGTCGTTTTTCCAGATGCAGAACAGTAGTTGTGTATGAGTCATTTATGGAAGAAATTGAAAAAAGAAATCATTGTAAGGACACCCAAAAGGTTCAAAATTTGGTATTGGATGCAGTTGAAACATCTATTAAAATTGATTTTGAAAATAAGGTGAATGAGCTAAGGAAAGTATGTCTGCAAGTGTAAGCATAATTGCTTATTTTACCTTGTAAGTGGTCTGAATATGTTGTCTCAAGTGAGATAAAAGGTCAGTACAATAAAAAAAAATATATGTTTGAATGTTCAATTTGTGGATTGGAGAAGCAAGAAGCAAGTCGGTGATTGGTTTGATTGATTCAATCCGATAATTGTTGATGTAATAGAGATCAGAGAGAAATGTAAAATCATCCTTATAGAAAGTGGAGTGAGTTCTATTTGTTTTGGACTGTCTTAGAAAAATAACTACTAAAAAAGAGCAAATTGCAATAAGGCATTTCGTGCGACAATGGGCTGAAGTTAAAAGTTATTGCAAAAGACATGAAGTAGATTTAGATAGTAGAGAATGCACTTGTACATTATGACAAGTTACGAGATTACAATGCAATCATGCTGCGACAGTCATCAGTAGCAAATGACACTCTCTGTGGTGTATTTAATTCATGATTGTTACCATGTTTTTAAGTTGGTATGTAGTCTAATGTTATTAATGGAATTTTAAATATTTATGATTTTACTTGTAGGTATGAAATGACTTATGAATGTCTTATATCTACTCTTTTCGGAAACGACAGTGGATTGTTATTGACTCGAACATAAAGTTTCACATTCCTAAATGTTTGAGGCCTAAAGGAAGACAAAAAAAAAAGAGATTTAAACATTTTTTTAGAACAATTTCCAAAAGACAATATATATTCACAAATACGAGCGCTGTGGAATTTGCGGTCACCACATAACATCATGCAATAATTTGTCGAGCAAAAATAGTTCATAAACGCAATAAGCTGGAAAAAACATGTCTAGTTGAACAAATAAGTTATTCAACCGGAGTAACACATATTCACCACACTTTTACTCAGTATGAGCATATAATGGAACAACCTTTTATTAGACCAAAATTATCAATTAGAAGAGAGGCAACTGAAAAATATGATGAAGACGATGAAACACTCCATGCAGTTTATTTATAGTGGAATTAAGAACTCAACTCCACTACTATTAGTTTAGGGTGTTGTCTTGTCGCTTTAAAATGTTCTTCATAATCTTTAGGGTTTTTTATATATATTTTTGCTAAATGTTTAGGGTGTTGTCTTGCTACTGGGCAATGTTTTGTTAACAAATTTTAATTAGTTAAAGAAGATAACATAAAGGCTACATAGGCCTAATTACTGTATCAGATAAGGCTTGTAAGATGTTTAAAACTCGATTTGTAGGTTTTATGTCAAATTACTCATGTTTTATCACAAGTTTTTTTCTTCTTCTTACAAAATCTTATATGCCAGAAGAAATTTGATATTTAAGAACATTTTTTTTATATATGAAGTTAATATAGGCCATGGAAATCTTTTGTTGAGAGTTTATATGTATAATGGAAAAACAACCATAGGAAAGTTGTTACATATATATATATATATATATATATATATATATATATATATATATATAT
>NEWO01000420.1:284185-316720 GCA_003013225.1 Phalaenopsis aphrodite | reverse complement strand
ACACTCCACATTAAGTCATAAGCGTCATATTATAAATAAACCTGCTCAAACTCCAAGTTTTATAAACATCTTCAAAACAAAGAACAAGACAACAAAAATAACAAAATTAAGTAAGACCGAGATCTTCAAAGAGAATTTTAAGTTTTCCAAAATCTTCTTAACTGTGTCTTCAAATGATATTCTTTACGCACGACTCTTGTCACGTGTTGCATCGCCAACTTCATCAACCCACTCAAAATAATTGCAACACAATTCTTATGTATTTACAAAGCTAACCTCTAAACAATGATATTGAAATACATTTCACTAAAATATTTTAACACATCAACAAAATCAGCATAGCCTAAAATGTCAAAATATCTTTTATATGTAAATACATTTTCTAAAATATATAATTTTCCTTGAGAAAACATGGCCGGCAAGAGTGTGCTGGCTCGGCGGTGCTTCCGGTTCCCTCAAATTCTCAGCTTTTTCCCACGAAGAAAAAACAGAAAAGATAGAAAAAGTGCACTTTCACTCAGCTGCGTACCAACAATCCAACATTCAGGTCTCTGATTCCCCGTCCATTCTACCCTCGCATGATTATTTTTCCCCCATCAGTTAATTCCGAGCCGACAAGATTCCACTTTTTCGCAGCGCCAATTCAAAACCCACTGACTCCCGTATCTCCATAACTAAGCCGGGCTGAAATTGATCTTTCTCCCAAATTGTCACTTTTTGGTACAGCTTAAAGGCTCCGCCATGGCTTCTGCAGCTTCCTGCTCATCGGCTTATGTGTCCGCAGCCTCCTTCGAAAGTTTGAAGGGTTCTAGGTTGTCATCGAGAATCCGGGCTTCGCTGGACAGCAAAGTATCCGATATGGGTGTAAATGGTGAGATTCTTAAACCGTGTTCCTTGGTTCCTGCAATTTTTTCTCTGATTTGATGATTTTGAGATTTGGATTTTCATATTGGGTTCAACGGATTGTGAGCGTGAGTGGGAGTTTGGTTGGTGGAAAAGATTTCTCTTTTTCATTTCTTTGCCATGATTTTGGTTGTGATTAGTTCTAAGTGTGCTCCAAAGCTGGTCATGGCATTAGGTGGCAAGCAAAATTTTGCTTGGTTTGGAAACGAACCTAAATTTATCTGTTATGCTGATTGATTTGTTTTATTCTCATCTCTTGGAGTTGATTCCTACCAACCATTTAGAAAGGTACTGAAATAAGTATCCCAAGAAGATTTGAAAGAGTCTTCTTTATAGTTCTGCTGAGACTATGCTGTAGAATTTTATCATCTTCTTCTTGGTTGTATATGTTATATTGCACTATTGCTGCCATTAATTTCTGGTTTCCGAGCTTCGATGATATGCTAATTTTTCCTGATGACTTATTCCCATTGCTGTAGTACCTCAACCGCTCGCTGCCATACAGTTATTTTATTCTTTATTATGACTGCTAATTACATTCGAATGTATTTTGTTCTTCATTATGACTGCTAATAACACCGGGATTTAAAGCAAAACTGAGAAGACACTGAAAAGAAATTGGATTTACTAAATCCAATATTTAAAAATTGTTTTTTTTTTCATTTTGCAAAATTCGAGTTAAATACAACTTAAGTCCGTTACCAGACAACCCCTAAGTCTAACATGCATATTGTTTGAATTTTGAGCAAAATCTTTTATAGTTTTTACGAATCGGGAATGCTTGCTTTCAACTGTCCCTGTGATAAGTTTGAAAAGGGAAATAAGAAGGAGAAGGGGTAGATCTAAGATTACATGGATAGAAGTGTTTTAAAATAATTTGCAATACTCAAGAATGGTTGAATAATGATAATTCATGAAATCAAGCCCAAAAATAATTGGGAGGAGGCTAATAATGATGATGATGATGATCGACTTAAGCATCGATCTGACTCTCTGAATTATTTATTTGTTTTAATGATTGTTCAAATGAGTATTTAATCTATTCAAATATTTTACACTGTTTTTTTAACATTCTTTTCATTGTGGGTGTGGTGTAAGAATGGTTTTATCAGATAATTAAGAGCTTGTTTGGGATCTTTTTTTATTGATTTTTTATGTTTTTTTAATTTTAAAAACATACTGGTTTATTGTATTTTTTGTTTTTAACAGACTAGTTTACTTTTAAAAAAGTTCAAAGCATCTAAAAGTTGTTATGAGTATTTATTAAAAAACAACTAAATATGTTATAACATACTAAGTATGTTTTATTTCAAGTAAAAATTTAAACAAATTAAAATAAAAATTAAAATAAAAATAAGCAAAATTGTACCCAAATGGCCCCTAAGGCTTTATAAAGTTGTGGTTTTTCTGTCTGTTAAAGCGAACTATTTTCGTGCAGCTCCGAGAGGGTTATTTCCATCGGAGCCTGAGCACTATAGGGGACCAAAACTCAGAGTTGCTATCATTGGATCTGGCCTTGCTGGCATGTCTACTGCAGTGGAACTTTTGGATCAAGGACATCAGGTAAGATGACCTTATGTTTTCTATGGGATTTGCTTTACAACTTTTTATAAATAATTATGTGAGATAATCATCAATTTCCTTCTGTTATTCCATCATGAACTATATCCTTAGGCATGAAGCAGTTTTCATCTTTGTACTCAAGTTGATTCATACTAAAATACTAAATATGAGCTAGATTTTTTGTATTTTGCCTTTAGATTTCATTTATATTTTGTTTTTCTTGTTGTGTTATTTGGGATCATATTGATTTGTTCTCTAAAATGCACACTGCCATTCATTTTATGTATGATGAAATTTATGAGCGATCTATCCTTGTTTTCAATCTTCTTTCCCTCTTTGCTGTCTTGCACCACCCAGCACCTATTATTATTTATTAATCTTTATTTTTTGCACCACTCATGACTGAAATATTTTTTCCCCATCTCTGCTTATTACTTATTCTCTTGTAGGTTGCTTATGTTGTTATATATTAAGGATTTTTGCTTCTACATTAATATGTTATGCACCTAATAGCTCACATAGAGCTACTAAACTGCTTGCTCTATCTTGCAGGTTGATATTTATGATTCTCGACCGTTCATTGGGGGCAAAGTGGGATCTTTTGTTGATAAACATGGAAACCATATTGAAATGGGATTGCATGTGTTTTTTGGTTGCTACAACAATCTCTTTCGTCTTATGAAAAAGGTTTTTTTTTTCTCTGGAATGCTCTAACAATTTGGTATTACAGATTAAAATTTCGTTTTATAAACTTCTCATTCATATTACGAAGGTGGAATCTACTGAAATAGACTTTCCCATGATTCGAGGAATGCTCTACCAATTGAGTTTATGGATTATTGCGCTTAATGATATAATTTTTCCTGGGTACACTTGAGCCTATTTCAAATGTTTTGTTTCTTATGAACACCTTACTTTTTAATCATGTTGTTTGTAGATCCACAGTTCCCTAAATGCAACCAAGGGTGGAAATGTGCCAAGCTTTGTTTGAAATAGGCTGGTGTTCGAAATGACTTGTGAATGACATATTTGCTCTCGACCCGATCTAAATTGTTTGTTCCTTTCAACTCATTTTCAGCTTGAAATTAGATCGAACAATTTAAAGAATAATAAAATTTGATACTTTTTAAAATACAACATAAAAACTTAATATAAAAATGTTATAATAATATTAATTATTTCAAGCTAAACAAATCCAACATAAGTTTATTCATGCATGACTCGTTTATAAATCGTGGTCAAAAAAATTATTCATGTTTGACTTGCTTGCATAACGAATAAATTGAACACGAAATGTTCGCAAATGATGAACCTTCTTGATAGCCCCAATTGTGACGCATAGGTAGATACTTTCATGATGGTTGTTCTTATTAAGTAGATCATTTATTGCTACTGTTCAAGATGGCTAACTTTTGGATAAATCTTCTTTAGAACGCTACATTAGATACAAATCTCAACATAAAGCATTTAAAGTGCTATTTCTTATAATTTATATGTTTTATGTTTCTTTATGATGAAAAAACTTGCATAGTGATATATTTGATTGTCATAAAGGTCAGTATCTTGTTTTTGAAGATAAATGAAGCTTTATCATAGTAGACCATTCATTTCTGCCGTAGGACATTAGCAATCACACCTCTCATATGAAAAATTCAGGAAAAAAAAAGAAATGTCTTAAAACTCGTAATTAAAACTCCTTAAATACTTAATTGACCTTAATCTCAGTTATCAAAATTGAGTTAACCTTTTTTTAGTGGGGTGAAGTTGCTTCCATTCGATAGAATGCTGCTACTGCTGATTATATTTTTGGGTGTTTCAGTTACATTTGTATATTTATTTCTTCCCTTCGTTGTTTTTGCAGGTGGGTGCTGATGGAAACCTGTTGGTGAAGGATCACACTCACACCTTTGTAAATAAAGGGGGTGACATTGGTGGTATGTAATATTTAATAATTTTCTTTGTGCTTGTATGTCTTTCTAAATTTGATCTCTATTCATGTGGGAGGTGAGTGTGGATATATAACAATTAGGAAAACATAAATTGATTATCTTATAGCTCAAAAACATAATTTTTGACATTACGAAGAAAATTTGTGGAAGGCATATCATATATATTTTGACCTTCTGATCTCAACACATCTTAAATTTCTTATACTGATCTCTATTGCAGAACTTGATTTTAGATTTCCAGTTGGAGCACCTATTCATGGCATACGTGCATTTCTAGCCACCAATCAACTAAAGGTATGGAGCTTGCTTCTATAGGAGGAAATAAATTATGAGTTTACCATCAGCTGCCCAATAGATTTTTCCAATATTTCATTCAATTTTTTGCTTGAATACCATAATCCATATCGTGTTTTCAGCCTTATGATAAAGCAAGGAACGCACTCGCTCTAGCTCTAAGCCCCGTTGTTAGAGCTCTTGTTGATCCGGATGGAGCATTGCAGGCTATAAGGAATTTAGATCATGTAAGACATATTTATAATTATAGATTTTTTTTTTCACTCTGCTTAGTAAAGTGACTTCCATTATTCAATATGGAAAGTAAAACTTTCTTAGATTTAAAAAGCTGGAAAAATAGAAACTTTTGATAAGCAAACAAAAGCTCATTTCTATGTTTTTTGTAAATCTGAAGATTGTCTCAGAGAAAGGATAAACTATGAAGTGTCCTTGGTTACCTTCTGTAATTGTATTTATATGTATTTGTAAATACCAGTATTGTTTTGGGAGAAAAATATCTTTTTTATGACTGTATATGAGATGAATTTACTATTCTGTTTGTGTTCCAATTTTTCAGGTCAGCTTCTCTGATTGGTTCTTGTCCAAAGGCGGCACCCGCGCAAGCATTCAAAGAATGTGGGATCCTGTAGCTTATGCCCTTGGTTTCATAGACTGTGATAATATCAGTGCCCGGTGTATGCTCACCATTTTTGCTCTTTTTGCTACGAAAACCGAGGCTTCTCTCTTGCGAATGCTGAAGGGTTCTCCCGATGTTTACTTAAGCGGTCCTATAAAGAAATATATAACCGACAGAGGTGGTCGGTATGTGGGTTACAAATTTGCATTATGATGCTTTTGATCTTCAATAAAATCTTTATTTTTTAGTGCATTTACGCACATGCCATCCAATTCCTCTGTATTTACATACATTTATACCAACCAAAATCTTTCATATCACATAAAACATACCATCATTTTAACTTTTAGAAAGTGAAATACACCTTTTCATGCGTCGGTAAGGTGGCATGTACCTTAAAATTTGAATTTTTAGGTGTTAGGTGTGTAAATAAATAGGATTTTTGTGGTATTTATGTAAATTTTCCAATTTTTTATTGATGATCAAGACTGATTTGTTTTAGAAATTGGACTTAAGCGTCTGTTGCTGGCGCAGCTTTCACTTAAGATGGGGTTGCAGACAAATACTATTTGAGAAATCTGATGGTGGTGATACTTACGTTACAGGCCTTGCCATGTCCAAGGTATTTGACCCTTCAAAAAGAGCTAATAGAAACTTGATGATGGGCATTGGTTGAGAAATGAGAAGTGGTCATGGTTTTACATACATTCCACCCAATGCCTATTATGTATTTACATATCTAACACCTGAACTTTACTTTTTGCATTCATAGCACTCAAATCTTTCATTTCAAATAAATAATACCACTATTTCAACTTCTAAAATGTGAAATATGTCTTTTTATGCATAAGTAAGATGGTATGATATGTATGTAAAAATTGAAGTTTAGGTGATAGATATGCAAATACATAGGATTTGGGTGGCATGCATGTAAATCTTCGTTGTTTAAATTATTGACAAACACCTCTGCTACAACTTTGAAATTGTCAGGCCACAGAGAAGAATATTGTGAAAGCTGATGTCTATGTTGCAGGTCTGTGAATATTGAAATACAAGTTTCCAACTAACTGTCTTCTTGGATCTTGTGAGCTGAGGTTGCTTTCATAATTTTCAGCATGTGATGTCCCTGGAATTAAAAAATTGATTCCAGCACAATGGAGAGAATGGGACATGTTTAACAATCTGTTCGAGCTAGTTGGAGTTCCTGTTATAACGGTTCAGCTTCGTTACAATGGCTGGGTAACAGAGTTGCAAGAACTCGAGTTGTCAAGGTAAATAGCCGCGGCTATTTCTAAAATCAACATGTGTGCTTCTTTCTCTCGATTGTGAGCCGAAAATATGTTTTTATACTTTTATTTGGTAGTTGAGAAAAATGTCAAAATAATCCTCCAACTCTTTGTTGGTGGTCATTTTAATCATAGAGTTTGTAAAAAAGTCAATTCAATCCCACTCATTTAATATGGACTAAAATATTCCCAACGAGGAATATTTCAACTCTAATTTAAGGACTCTGGGGACTAATTTAAACTCTAAAACTAAAAGGGTCCAATGTAAACGGTCAGTGGACTATTTTGACACTTACTCATTGGTAAATACTTGCTTCAACATTTTGATTATTTTGAAATCTCTAGCATTTTACTTTTACATGCATAAGCATTTATTAATTTCTTTCCCTAACTTCTCAGGCAATTGAGACAAGCTGCGGGATTGGATAATCTCCTCTATACTCCGGATGCCGATTTCTCGTGTTTTTCTGATCTTGCTCTTTCGTCGCCGGAAGATTACTACAGAGATGGGCAGGGTTCCCTTATCCAGTACGTCACTGTTGAAGTTCAGGGAGTTTTTTTTTTTCCCCCATGTCCTCAGCAACTTTTTGCTTAATTAGTTTTCTCCTGCAGAGCTGTTCTTACACCCGGTGATCCTTACATGCCCCTGCCTAATGATGAAATTATAAGGAGAGTTCAGAAACAGGTCAGTTCAGTTGATTCTCTTAGGAACCATTTTAGATCAATTTTTTGTTTATTTATTTTATTTTGTTTATGATTTTACTTGAAATAAAATATATTTGGTATTTTTTAACATGTTCAATTATTTTTAAAAATATTTTAAAATAACTAGCTTGATTCTGAGTTTTTTTTTAAATAAGCTAATTTATCTCTGAAAACAAAAAATAAAAAGGTACAAAAAATATACTTAACAAACTTGTTTTAAAAGTAAAAGTAAAAACTAAAACAAAACCAAAAAAAAAAAAAAAAAAGTGATCCTAAACAAGCTATTAATTTTTCCTTTTTTATGGAAGTCTGATTCTGGTTATAATAGCATACACGTTGAATTTGGGAATCAATTTGTTTCCAGTCCAAAGGTGCATGGAAAATTACTTTTGCATTCCTCAAAAGGATTTGAAATGTAGCAGTGAAGTGTCAGCTTATGAAATCGTGTTTAAAAGTGAATAGCCTGCACGTAAAATGCAACTCTACAAGAATAACAAAATTATGGAACTAAAAATTTTTGTGGTTCGGTAAAGTAGTTTTGCCTGTGTATAAGTATTGAGAAATATTTTTCACCACTTCAGAGCTGAGTGCTAAAAACGAGTAAGAAGTACAAATATTTGCTCTTAAATCCTTCCTGTTATTATGTGGAGTCTGATTGTATCAATTAATGTTCGCTTAAAGCCCTAAGTTTCCCCGATTGAACTTGATGTTGAGTTTGTCAGGGGGTACGAGGGGGTTCTCCTCCTTTATTGAGTTTGGGGGTGCTGCCCTGAAATTTTTTTTTTTTCGGTACCTAGCTTCCCAGTGCCGGACCAACAATGCCCCAACACCGGGCCAACAACACCCTAACACCCAGAATAAGGAGTCGCAACACCCAAACCCATGTTCAAAACTCTAGAGCACAACACATTAGTGCCTGTAAGTCAGCACCCTAACCCTCGTTGGAGCACCTTAGTGGCACTATCGCGGTACCCTGGCTCAAATAACTGAATTTGAGTCGTTCTTCGCTTAAAGCTTCAGTTTTGCTGATTGAAATGTATGCAATTTCGATATCTCTTCTGCAAAGGAGAGGAGAGAAGCGCCTTGAAGCATTACAAAGTGTTGGAGAGGCTTGAATCTCATTTTCTTTATAGGGGATTTTTTAATGTGTTTTGGCTCCGTGTTTTTTTCCCGACTTTGGGTTCTTCCTCGTTAAATCTTGTGTTCTTTGTGGTTTTCTTGTTTTGTGTGCTTTTCTTCAAAATTTTGCTTTGGATCTCTTGAACTAATTTCATCACAACCCCACCCCCTTCTCTCTCTCTCTCTCTCTCTCTCTCTCTCTCTCTCTCTCTCTCTCTCTATATATATATATATATAGACTACGCAGTTACATACCACACCATTCTTATGCATTTACATATATAATGCCTTAAGTTTGATGTTCGCATTTATAACACTTCAGTTTCATAAACTTATTTTTCAGTTTGCATTTACAACACTTAAGTTTCATAAACTTATGCATGAAAAATTGCATTCACTTCTAAAGAAGTTTTTTTAAGTGCTATACATGTAAATATGAAAGTTTACGTGTCAGAGGTGTAACTACCTGAGAATGGCATGATATGTATGTAAATGCCCCATTATATGGATTGGGCTTCACTTAGCAGGCCAGTTAAACTGGGTATAGAATTATATATGCTACTGTTTATGTTGATTTCTCCACCTAAACAAAGTGGAGCATAATCTCATATTTTGTGTTTATTTTTTTTCTTTGTGACGAGGCTTTTATCTGCAAGTTTTGACAGTCATTTTATTGAAGTGTTCATTCTTACTTGCTGTCAGGTCTTGGATCTATTCCCATCCTCTCAGGGTTTGGAAGTTCTATGGTCTTCAGTGGTCAAGATTGGGCAGTCTCTTTATCGCGAAGCTCCCGGAAAAGATCCATTTAGACCGGATCAAAAGACTCCGGTTAAAAACTTCTTCCTCGCGGGCTCATATACAAAGCAGGTAAGTCGAGCTTTCATGTCTTTTTGTTGTTGTTGATGATGATGAGGTTAGCAAATATTTGATGCTTCGACAATATTACTCATTAATAAAATTGATTTAAGATTGTCCCAACTATTCAATATTGATCTTATGAATTAGTTTTCTTCATTCATTCATTCATGTTGAGTAATGCATTTAGTTTTAACTTTATACTAGTTGAAGTTAATGTGATTGACTTTCAAAAGTCAAAGATGCCTCTTCAAAATTCTCTACAATCTTCATCCTAAAGACAATTAAATTGATGGAATGGCCATATTAGTTATGATTTAATGAGTTGAGGGTTTGAATTGAAAACATAAAAAAGTCTAGGACTAAAATGAATATACATAAAAAGTCTAGCACATTGCTTTGACTTTTAGTGGTTCTATCCTTATCTTATATCCTCAGTTTGTTTTATATATAATAAGTTTTTTTTTTTTTTTTGCTTATATTAATTCCTCTCAACTCATTTTAGTTCCACTTCATTATCTTTTTGTATTCCATAATAATATTTTGTCTAACATCTCAACTTTCATTTTTACGTATATCATTTCACATAACAAGAGAGTTGAATCAAGTTTTATATACTATATGCAGGACTACATTGATAGCATGGAAGGGGCAACTCTTTCGGGTCGGCGAGCGGCGGCTTACATCTGTGGTTCCGGCGAAGAACTACTCTTGCTTCGCAAGAAACTCGCCGCCGACGAAGCAAGTGGCTTCGCCGAGGCTCCGAACACATTGAGCCTCGTGTGATTTAGCAAAATTTCTCAATTAGTTTATGTGGAATTAAAACATGCCACTTTACCACTGTTTAAGAAGATGTGTTTCATCTTTTAAAAGTTCGTATTGATGATAATTTTATATGATATAAGAGATTTAAGTGCATAAATACAAAAATTAAAGTTTAGGTGTTTATGTTATATCAAAAATGTGTCAGCGTTGATTCTTAGGAGATCCTACAGTCCAGAAGATAAGAATATGACGAGGGAGAGTCTACCACTAGAGGAACGTGAGATCCATTTATATGATCAAGTGCAGCTGTCCAAGCTAAAGCCAACAATGATAAGTTGACTGAAAGCCACAAAAAAAACGATTGAAAGATCTGAATTCAAATCGTTCGGTCAGGAACGAGATAAAGAAACATCTGAGCCAACCATCATAAATACGCCAACCCAAGGGAAGACCTAGTCCTTCGGTATTTTCATCTGGAAGTCTCCGCCATATTATATATCAGCCGGACTAGATCAGCCGACTGACAATGTCGATCAAGCCTAGCCGTTTAAACCGGTCATACAGACCTAAAGCCAATTAAACTTAGTTGACCGAGCCAGAAAACAACAGAACAATAGACTCATACATGTAAAATATCAAATATATCTTGTACATCATATTATTCTCTCTCCTTTATAAATCGGAAGATCATTTCATGAATAAGACATGCAATTAATATTTTAACTCATAAATTAGTTAATTACTTGTTTAATGTGTGATGACCAAATACTGTAGTTTCCGAGAGAATATTAGGTGCACAATTTGCGCATTTATGCGGACTCCATGTATAAAATTGAAAATACGTCCAAAATTGCTAGCTGTAGATCCTTTGAATAGTGTTGATGGGTAGCATTTAAGAATGCGTGGAAGATATGCATACTTAGATTGAAAAAGAAGAAGAAAATTACATGCATACCATAATTTGCATATGTTTATTTACAAATCTAACTCATAAAGTTTAATATTTACACTTTTAACCCTTTGATGTCGAAAATTGTTTTTGATTTTTTAAAAATTTTTTAGGGTTTTTTTTTTTTTTATTTGATATTAGAGATTTGAGTGTTGTGCGTGTAAATATGAAATTTTCAATGTTAGACATGCAAACACGTAAGAGTTGTTGCTATGAGCTGATTCAATTGTAGAATGATATTAACTTCTAATACCCTTCTACGAGGTGATGGTTCTTGGGAGAATTATAAGCTTGGTGCAAAGATCATGAAATTGATTTTTGGGAAGGGCTTTGCTTAGAATGTCGGTCAGTTGCTATCGAGATTGAATGTGTTAGAGTTGTATATTTTTAAGATAGATTTGATCATGAAGAAGGTTATGATCGATCTCTCTATATGTTTGGTCATCGCATATAACATAGGGTTCTTGGCCAGAGAGATTGCTGGAGTGTTATTGCAATAGAGGCGTGTAGGCTAAGTTATTGGATATGGCTCGATAGGACGCCTGAGCCATAGGATGTTGGTCGTAGTCGTGGCTAATGCACAATATTCTGCTTCGATTAAGGACAAAGCAACAATAGCATGTTTCTTCACTTGCCGGGAAATTGGGGTGTCGCTGAGAAATGAGCATATCCCAATTGTGGATTTGCTATCTGAGCAGTCCTCCGTGCAGTCGGCATCAACATAAGATGTGAGTTGGTGGTTCCCTAGTGCGATGATAATACCGAAGTGACTCGTACCTTGTAGGTAATGAAACAGATGAGTGAGCTGCTTGTGATCGAATGTTGTAGGCAAGTGCATCTTCTGACAGAGATGATTAAAAACATAAGCAATGTCCGGACGTGTCACTTTGAGATATTGAAGTGCCTCTGTTAGCTGGAGATACATGGTCGAGTTATGAAAAAGAGGACTTGGGACTGTGTCAGCAGGTTGTTTTGCTTGCATAGGCATGCTGATGTGTGGGCAATCCTATAATCCTGTAGACTCAAGGAGTTGGAGTGCTTACCTTTGTTGGCTAAGGAGGTAATGATTATTAGATTTGTGGACATCAATTCCCAAGAAGCAACCAACTAGTCCGAGATGCTTTAGTTGGAATCGAACAACCAGATTTTTTAGCAAGTTGGGAGATAAGTTTGGAATTATTGCCTGTGATAAGAATGTCATCCACGTATTGGAGTACGAAGATGCAAACATTATTTTGATTGTATGGAAACAACGATGGGTCAGCTTTACTGATTTGAAAACCCGATGTAATAAAGAATTCAGCGAAGTTTAGGAACCGTTGGTGAGGGGCTTATTTTAGCCCATATTATAAGAATTTCTTTAATAGGCATACATGGTTTGGAATTTGTGGATTGTGAATACCCGATGGTTGTTTCATATACACTGTTTCATTGAGATTATCATGGAGGAACACATTGAAATTGTTTAATCAAATTATGTTCCAATTATGGTGGATAGCAAAGGTGAGATTTATGCGGATTGTAGTAAGTTTAGCCATGGGGCTAAAAGTTTCATGATAGTTTATGCCAAAATCTTTCCGGTGAGCTTGGACAACAAGTATTGCCTTGTATCATGTAGCCATCCCTTGGGAGGTAACTTTGATAGTGTATGTCCATCGTGAACTCATAATTTTCTGATTAGGCGGGGGAACCAACATCCATGTTCCTTGTCACTAAAGAGTATTAAATTCCTCTTGCATCGTATTTTGCCAATAGGAGTGTTTGGTTACCCGAGCGTAGGAGGTAGGATCAAGGAAGATGTTGTGTGTGGTGTAAGAGATTAAGTTTTTGGATTTGCTTAAGATTGCACATTTTTAAGCAGGGTTTCATGTGATGTGAAGGGGGTTGGACCCTGGGTATATTCAGTTGGGTGGTGGATGCAACTATTGTAGGAGATGTGGTGGAAAGTGGAGATGTAGAGGATATCATAGGTGGATTAGGAGGAGGTGAAACTGTAGGATCGGTATTGGGTGCTAATATGAATGGTGGAATTTGAGAAGTGGGAAGTTGATGGCTAATTAGCATTGTAGTAGATGTGGATTGAAGTGGAAAAAAGATGTTCATCAAAGATGACATGGCGGGACACTATAATTTTGTTGGTGGAAGGATTTAAACATTTACAAATCTTATGATGAGAAAAATAAACAAGGAATATGCATTGAATAGATCGCAGTTCAAATTTGTGGGAAGTTTGAGATTTTTGCCAAGGATAACATGCACAACCAAAAACCCAAAAATGAGTGTAGGATAGGGAAGATTGGTGACGTTGGTCGTATGGTATTATGTGAGAAGTGGTTCTTGTGGGCATTCAATTAATAAGGTTTATGACAGTTTGAAGGTTGTCAATCCAAAACTTGTAAGGAGGTGTGCTTGGTGTAGTAAGACTCGAGTGGTCTTAATGAGGTGTCGATGCTTTTGTTCGACAACTCCATTTTTGCTCAGGGGTGTAGGGGCAAGAGTATTGGTGTAGAATGCCAATCATTGAGGAAGATATTTAAGGTGTTGTTATTGTATTCTTTCCCACATTCTGACATAAGAATTTTGATTTTTGTGTTGAATTGATGTTGGAGGGATATAATAATTGTAGTGATATTTGTGGTCTCAGATTTTGCACACATAGGAAACACCCAACATAATTTAGAGAAATTATAAATAATCATAATATAATACCTTTAGCCTTTATAAGAGATAATTGGGGAGGGACCACATATATTGCTATGAATAAGTTTTAGGAGTTTGTATTGTTGTTCTATGCTAGATACAAACGGCTGCTTCTGGCTCTTGGTAAGGTTGGTATATGAAGTTGAGTTGGATGTTATGAGTAGAGATTGGTGTTTAGATGTGGTGATCATAATGTCAGAGTGTGGATGTCCCAAGCATCGATGCCACATTTCAGCTTGTTATATTTTGGAAAGAGATGTAGTAAATGCATGTGGTAGATAAGTAGTTATTGGAGTGCAGTAGAGTCATCTAGGACTGGGGCCCTTGAGAAGTATCTGTTGAATCTAATGATCATAAATGAGAAAGACATGAAGATCAAATGACACTATGACATTGTTGTCTTTGGTTAGTTTGTGGATAGATAGGAGGTTATGAGAAAGAAGAGGTGCATGATGAATTTGGGAGATTTTGAGCTTACGATTTGGAGTGAGATGAAGATCCTCGCCTTTGTGCCGAATTGGAATTATTTGACTGTTGCCTACCATAACTTGTTCATTCCCATATAAGTTATAGCTGGTTGGAGTTGGCCTAGGTCGAATGTGAGATGTGCAGTTGTGCCAAAGTCTAGAATCCATTCCTTGGAGATAGCTTTGAGAGCTTGAGTTGGAATTAATGGTGCATATTTGAGAATCATCTGTTGCCAACAAATAGATGTAGACTGACCAGTTTATTACATATTTAGCATTTTATATTGGATGTAGTTGATGTTCTTCCTCCTCATGAAACATTGGAGTAACTTCCTTTTGGATTTGTTGACTGATTTCGACCCCTTCCTTTAGTGGTGGTTGTGTTGCAACCTCTGTATGTATTCAACGCCATGGTGGTCTTGGTGGTAGCAAGAGATTTTACATTCTCATTATTTATATTGATCTCCTCGTTGCAGAGCATGGAGTAGAGGTCATCCATAGAAATGGGATGAAGTGATAATTGAATAGCTGTCTTGAATGCATTGCAGGTTAAAGGTAATCCATTGAGTAAATACAAGATGACATCTTCTTGGTCCAAATTGGATCCATCAATGGTAATTTATCCACAAGTGGCTGAATTCCCATCATATTTGCTCCATCATTTGATCCCTCATAGATATATGGTTCAATTCATTTTTCAGTTGAATAACCCTTAACGGGTTTATAGATTGTAATCGACGCTCCAGGGTATCCTAAATCTCCGTGGTGGAATAAAGATTAATGACATGAGGAAGAATAATGGGTGAGATTGTGGAGTATAGTGATGCCACTAGGTTTTGATTGATAAGATTCAACTATTGGAATTGGGGGTTTTCATATCCTTTTGCGTTGAACTGTGGGGGACAACTATTATTGCTGTCTTGGAAGTCGACAAATCTATTTGCTGTAAATATCTTTAGGATGTGTGCACGCTAGACATGATAGATTGTAAAGATAAGAAGGTTTTGGGAGAACTGTTTTAGGAGTGAGTTGAGAAATTTTAGTGAAGAAGGTATGTTGGATGGATTGTGTATTTATGAGAGGGGTTTGGGATTCAGACATTGCTTATTCTTCCATTCACAAAGAGAATGCTAGAGGAGTAGTGAAAGGAATGATCCGAGAGCTTAACAAATACAAAAGAGAGTTTCTCTTATCCTAGGTTGGCTCTGATACCATGAGAACAAGGAAGAATAGCTTTTCCTAAGCTAGTACGGGCACACCCGTTGCCATTCAGTTATAGAATGATATTATTGATGTTTGGGACCACTAGTTGTGCTATGTCTAATAATTATTATGAATTTTTTAAAAATAAAATATATCTTTTTCATGCACATTTTTAAAAAATCAAAGTGATATATGAAAGTTTAGGTGCGTGACATGTAAATACATATAAATTGTGTGATATGTATGTAAATTTTTGAAATACTAATATTTTGTGTTTTATGAATTGAAATTGAATTATTGAACCACATGAAATTAGCATATTAGAGTACAAAAAGTAAGCTACTTTATCACAATAAAATTTAAAATTAATAAAAAATAGTATTCTTAGTCCTAACAAGATAGGACAATAATGTTTAATAGACCTTTGGTTGATCCACACCAGAAAAAAATTCAATTTGCATACATACAAAACAATTATTTACATGTCTAATACTTAAAAATTCATATTTACATGCATACCATGATACCACTCAAATATTTAACATTACATAAAAAATCTCACCATCATTATATTTCTTTTAAGTTAAATACCAATTTTCTTGCATAAATTTATGGAACAAATATATTATGAGTATAAATATCAAACACTTTAAGCGTTGATGTAAAAATACATAAGAATTATGTGGTATGTATGTAAAGTTCCCTTATTTTTTATATGGAGAAAATGCCACCTCACTAGCCAGGATAAGCCGTCACCGGAGTCTCGCAAGCAGAGCTTCCCCCTTTTGATTGGCCATCGAATATGATATCTAAAAATCTAAAACTTAACCAATAATCTTCTCAAATATATACCTATCAAAGGCTAATGAAAGGACTGTTATAAAACTCAATCCAACTAGAGGCTTATGAAAGAGTACTCTGTACTTATAAAATTTTCATTTTCAACTCATCTTTTTCTCTAATAAGTAAATAACTCGGTTGTTTTATGTCTAACTGGAAAATGCTACCTCGTCGAGCCGAGATAAGCCGTTGCCAGAGCCGCTCAAGGAGGGATTCCCCCTTTTGGCCTGCCACTCAGCTCCAGCTGGTCAGTGGCCCCTCGTGTAGGCCACCAACCCGTCGTGTCGGCCACCCAACTTCAGTCAGCTAACCATGAGCCCGTCACCCAACATCCAATGACACGTGCCATCGGTCAAATAGTTCAAAAAAATCACCCCAATGCTTCATATCAATGTTTTCTGATAAACTGTATGTAATTATGCCTAAATTTTATAATTTACAAGACGATATTTAAAACTCCAGAACACAACAATAAAAAAATAGCAACCTAAACCTTCCCCTAATTACATTATTGCATGATCCCGCCGCTTCCGACTTCACTTTCTCTGAAGTTGAAGATAACTATCGATGTTATCTTCACAAATCTCGTCCTTCATAAGCACGCCACCGATAATGTTGTCGCCGGCCACCTCGCCGGCTTCAATCCGGCCGTTGTTTCCGGCAAATTCGACGGATCTCCACCCAAAGGACCTTCGCCGGGGAAAGCACTCTCACTATTCCCTCATGTAAGATGAGATCAGCTCCAGATGGATGATGTAAATAATGACATATCTCACACCTTAACTTTTATATTTAGACACACAAAGTAAATATGTAAATATGAAAATTTAGATGTTCAGTATGTCAATGCATAAAAATGTAATCTTTTTAAACTCACCGCAGGGCGAATCAATTCCATGCCTGGAATCACTGTTCGCGGGGAATAACGACAAGCGGACGAACCCAAACAAGTTCTCTAGGATTGCGCCGATCGCCGGCGACGATGGAAACAAGGTCGGGTGACGCAACCGAATCCACTTTCCGGCCGACGGTGCTGCTGACGAACGACGACGGGATCGACGCAGTGGGCTTGCAATACCTCGCACAGCTTCTAGTAGCGGCCAATCGATGCCGCGTTTTAGTTTGTGCCCCCGATGTGTGAGTCGCGTCTTCTTTAATTTTATTATGTTTTCTTAGTTTTTGAAAATCGCTGAAATGGGATTAAACGATTGGAGATTTTGAATTTAGAACATTTTGAGTGATGGTTATTGATATGCTCCGAGCATCATCAATGGTCATTTGTTTTTTAGGTGGATACATCCCTAACGCCTAAAATCCGCTATTTACTGGCAGACCACACAATTCCTTGTCCTCCTACAAAACAGTTAGTCCTTCTCTTCCCTCTCCGGCTATTAATCCTATCTCCCACTCCGGCTTTTGTCATTAATCCCGTTTCCTTCCCCGTCTCCTCCGTATGCCCTCTATTTTGTAGGTTCTTCAACAGCCGCAGAGAGCTACCAGCCCGTCTCAGCTATTCATTTTCATGTTTAATGTTATCTAGAATTGGCAAACTTCTCACAGCATCTTGGAGAGGGTTGAGCTTTCCTGCTATGAGGGACGGAAAGAAGAAAATAGATGCAGAGCAATAGTAAGAGAGCCATGACAAGTGGAATTGATGATTCTGGAAGGATCAAGGGTGTGACTAAATGCAAAGAGATGGGCGACACAGTTGTTGGGAAGCAGACAAAGCAAGCAGGCAGCATATTCTGTGGTGATTAGTGATAGAACTGACTGCTTTTTTATGTGGGATTGGTTATTGCTGTTGCCATGTAGCTAAGGGATGTCAAGAGGAAAGGGTGAGGTAGGTTGCTGTTACACCGGCACCTGGCGCTTTCCCCAATGGCTAGCTCGCCAAATAATTTGAAGACTTATTTTAGTCACAAGAGCAAAAGGGCAATTTACTCGATTGTTGTTATTGTTTGGTATAAAAATGGCTTAATATGATTAGGGCTAGGTTATATGTTTTTTTTAGAGCTTCTGATCGTCAACTAGTGGAACGTGTAGGTTAACAAATAAAAACCTAGTGTAATAGATATATTGCCAGTAGGATTTTCCAATGTAGATAGAAGATCCAAAGAGTCATAGGAAATGCTGCATGGCTAAGTCCCGCTGACCTGTAATATGGATTCCAATTCTTCTCATGTCTTAGACATAGGCTAAGAAGAACATTGTCCCTGGTTGACAACCATCTCTCGGGTATGTGATTGTTGTTTGGAATCTTAGGATTTAGGGTTTGGGAAAGACTTGCATATGTCTCGAATTGTAGGTCTATCTTTTATATATTCAGGATTGTATTGTTTTGTTTAGGTACTGGTGAAATATAACATATTATTTATGCCCTAATTTCTACGAAAACTCATCATGTTCCTATCAAATTGGTATCAGAGCCATACTTGAAAGTAATGGATGCCAAGAGGTCGATGCCTTGGAGGAGAAATTAGAGGGAGAGATGAGCCAAATCAGATCGGGAATGGAGGAGCGTTCTCTTCCGTGGAGGGACAGTTCTCGTTCGTAGAGAGGCTATTCACGTACTTGGAAGAAAGGATGAAGAAGATCACAGAGCTCCACACAAACCCTCCACTGTTTGTAGTGGAATTGAGCAACCATGTTTTGAATGGGCTCGAGAGGCAACAACCGGAAGGGATCGCATGACATCAAGGTAGCGCGGGGAAATGTTATTGCCATAGGTGGCTTTGGGGCCGTGGGATCAAACTACGGGGTTTGCAGCGGACTCAAGCAATAGCCACAGGAAGGTATCCCACAACATCCGAAGGCTACAACGAGCGAAAGCAGTCGGCTGGCATGCCATTTGGGCTTGTAGAAGACCAATTTAAAGAAATTTGGCCTTCGAGAGAGGTCACATGACATCAGGAGGAGTGGAGCGAGCCATAACACGCGGAACGAGACAGTGACATGCGATTCAGGGCTGAAGAAGATCAATTCGAAGGATTTTGGCCTCGAGCTGAGAACTATAGTGGGTGGGACCGTAGTCAAGGGTTGCATGTAAGTGCGCTGAGGCCTTTTGTTGAGTCAACCACGACAACCTTTCGGGTGGAAGCCAATTCAAAACCTATGGGGAGGGACAGGTTGATTATGGGGCAAGTCAGATTTACAAAAGAAGGAAAATTAATATGGGCTGAGGAAGGGAACTCAACCACCACTTCATTTGTGGAATGAGCTTCGGTCGAGACTGGGAGTTGAGATAGGAGATTTTACTATCTTTATTGAAAAGCATGCTTTGCCAAAAGATAAAGATAATTGTTTGGAGGCTGGGAGTTGAGATATTTCTTAATTTGTCTGTTCCATGAAACTTAAATATGGCTGGCATTTAGGCATAAGATGTATGCAGGGCTCAATGACGTCACAAGAGACTTTGATCAACAATGATTGTGGATACGTTTTATCAAGGTTAATCATTTAAGGCATGTACAAGTGACTTTGGTTGTTCTATGTTACTTTGGTTGCTTTGAAGAGCAGCCTATTTTTTATTTGTCATATATTTTCTTAGTGAAATGTTACCCATAAATAAAGCACTGCATTTGCTCAAAATCTGAGGGCACTTCTTAATATTCTCTTCTTCAAACTATTTGTAGAGATAATTCTGGTGTAAGTCATAGCATCACTTGGCGCCGTGCTGTTTCTGTAAAAAAGGTTGAAATCAAAGGAGCTTCAGCCTATGCAGTCTCAGGTACCTTTTCTTAATTCTTCCAAATAAAACTTGAAGGATAATTGGTGTGTGTATAATTTAACTTGCTTGGAGGTTTATATTTAATTGCAAGTCATGCCCATACATGTTTTTTGGGTGATTATGTCTAGTTTTATTTTTGACTGGTTTGTTGGAAGTACGTGAAACCTCACATGTGAATCACATATGCAAATATTCCTTCGCTATTTTATAAGCTATTTTATGGGGAAGATTACTAAGGTTTAAATGAATCTTTGATTTGGAAAATCATTATCTTATCACCTGATTGCAATTCCATATATCTATTATTCACACATAGAATAGACATAATAATTGTCCTCATTAACTATCAATTTCCCGTGAAAACTTTGCAAATTATTTAGGCATGCAATCAACAGTTAGTTCAATTAGATCTATAAGTTTCATTTGTTGAAATTTAATTAACATTTTATATCGAGTTATATTTATGTAGATCTATTGATGGGCGAATTAGATACAAACTCAGCCATAAGTGATATCAAATCCCAACTTAAAGCATGCTCGTGTTTTAGACATCTTATTGTTCAAATTATACATTAGTTTTTGGGTGGTAGGCAATTAATAATGTTATTGGTGTTCCCATCTTTTTCTATAAAAATTTTTAGAAAAAATTATAAATTTCTTATGATAGGCGCAAACATATTAATAATAGATACAATTTAATGACCCTATTGAAGTATAATTTCGATGTATGTTAGAAGTATAATAATACAGGTTGGACTGTACTTTAGGTTGGCTCGGTGCCAACAATTGTCTGCTGAATGACTTAATTTCTGACAGATTTGACATGTTACAATATTTCTGGTAGAGCTTCGACCTTCTTCCACGTGGTCTGCCAACCTCCTGGTTTCAGCCTCTGCCTCTGGTGGAGCTCGGTAAGCTCTTCCTTGAGATTTGTAGGGCCACCTGGGTAAGTGTACAACTTGAGTTTGTCACTAGCTACATTGATCTTTTCTCTACAAAGAAGTGAATGGAAGATGTTGGGATCCATGGGTTTCAGCTGAGTTCTGATTGTGGTTTTGAAAGTTTGATATGTAGATGGCAGACCATTCAGCGAGTAATGGATGATGTCCTCTTCATCCATCTATCCTTGGACATCTGAGATGTTGTCGATCAAGGTTTTAATGGTGGAGAGGTACTGCGTCATTGTTTGGGATTTCATGGATAGGTTATGGAGTTTGTTTTTAAGCTGGATTAACCTTGATCAGTGCGTGAGTTTTAATCTTTTGGAGAGGGTCTTCCATACATCTGATGTGGTGGATAGATTAAGAACATATGGGAGGATGGCAGGGGATATAGTGGAATATAATGCTGCGGCCTTGATCAGCGGGTGGGTTTTAATCTTTTGGAAGGGTTGCTTTCAAGGATAAACTTGGGGGAATATGATTCCCTTCAAGAAAACCTAGAAAGCCATTTGCTGTGAATATTTTCAGAATTTGTGCTTTCCAAAGAGGGTAATTATCAGTTGATAGCTGATTTTGAGATAAGTGCATAATATTACTCATGAGAAATTTGAATGAAGGTGGTATAGAAGTAATCTGGGTAGATTCAAGGGATGAATCTCCTGGCATCCCAGAAGTTTGAGAAATTTCCATGGAAAAAAGAAAATTGTATACGTGGAAGAGGGAATTAGTATTCGGCTACCAGGGAGACACAAAGGTGCGGGAATTAGCTTGAACTAAGATGCAGAAAACAACTGGAAGAGGATTACGATTTGAAGATCATTCCAGGAGCTACCCGAAATTCCATGGTACATTCTCTGATGCCATTAAGATGGCAAAGAACAGAACAATGCTACAGGAATAAAATCACTTTTCATTAACAAAGATAATTTAAACAGTATGGTATATATTAGAGGAAAAGGAAAGTGCTGGACTTTAGTGTAACAACCAAACAGATTGAGGGTAGAATATGCTCCTTCACTTTACAGCTGTCAAGGTAATGGTTGTCGAGGATAAATCCGAGCTCATATGCTGTTTGAGAGACCGCAGTAAACAAACATAACAATTGGCCTATTTTCACCGCATGGTTGGACTTGGACTTGAAGGCTTTTCTTTTAATCTCACATTAAACACCTTAGACGACCATCCTAAAAGCTAAGCACTATTAACCAACTAATCTAAAATATATTTTAGTAATCAACCAACCTTAAACCTTAACCTTTTTGGCTGGAACCTGGCCTTCATATTTTGACAATGATTTACGTAAATAGAAGTAATGATGAGGGATGGTAAAGTAGTATTAAAAATGTCAATTTCACATGCTTGCAACAATGGTAATGCTGGTATCTCCAAGAATTATGCAAACTTGAGCTACTGAGACTTTCATAGGCACTATGAACCCATATTTTCAACGTCTGTAGTAGGAGACTTTGTGCTGCCCATCTGTGAAACTGATTTTGTTTTCAGTTTTTTCATATGTTTGATGAGGAAATTGTTATATCTTTTTATTAAGTTTTTAAATTGTGATATCTTTGTTGTTAGTGAGGTTTTTCTATCATATGACACACTATTTGTCTTGCTTTTTATTTTCTTTCTCTTTTACTTTTTTATTAATTTTATTTTCTATTGATGATGTGAATTTATTTGTTTTTTCTTTATTTTTGAACTTTTTAAACTGCAACCTTACTTTTGATTCCCTAAATACGAGCAGCACTATTATTGAACTTATCTAGACCTCATCATCCTCTCCATGGAGAAATCATGCATACCTTGGCCGAGCCTTGATCCTTTTATTGCATTTACTATCAAGATTTTAATTTGAGTAAATGATTAAAATGGTCTCTAATTTTTTGTAAGTGTGTCCATTTTGGTCTCAGATTTTTTTTCACCTATTTAATTTAATTTTTAATCTCCTAATGGTACCACCGTCAATTTTACCATTTCTCTGCATGAAAACTACTATAGATAAGCTTTCATAGGGCATTCTGACTACTTTAGGTTTAAGCTCATCACTTAATACCAGCTCAAATCAATATGATTGAGCTTAAAAAGTCCAAAATGCTTTAATATAAAGCTCCCATTCACAAATTTTTCTCCAAATAAAGGACAAAATTGACGGCAAGCTAAAATTAGAGAAGATTTGATTTGAGAGACTAATCAAGAAAAACCTGAAATTTAAATGAGCATATCTAAAAATTTTATAGAATATCATAGTCATTTTCTTGTTCATTTTTACCATGTTTAATCCTTTGAACATTGTTAATCGGATATAAAAGAGGGCCTCTTGCTTATGGCTTAAACACCCAACTTAAGTTGATGTTTAATTTCTTCCACAATTTACAGGGACACCTTCAGATTGTGCTTCTCTAGGAGTCTCCGGAGAGCTTTTTTCTGGTTTAGTTCCTGACCTGGTAAGGCTCATTTTGATATGAATACGAGTCTGAAATGTTTGGGTTTGCTTGTGCTAGGATACTTGACCATATAATTATTTAAATGACAGGTAATCAGTGGCGTCAACGTTGGAAACAATTGTGGATATCACATGTCAGTTATCTTATTTTCTGCTTTTGCTTTCACTATGCAATGCTCTACACTTATTAGAAAGTGATACCGGAAATGGTAGGAAAAACAGTGGAAGCACACAAAACAACTTTTTTTAATAGAAAAATAGGATTACAACACAACACAAATTGAAGATAATATCACCAACACATAAAACACACAAATAACACCTCAAAATTGCATCTCACGACCTGGTAAGGCTCATTTTGATATGAATACGAGTCTGAAATGTTTGGGTTTGCTTGTGCTAAGAATAATTGACCATATAATTATTTAAATAACAGGTAATCAGTGGCGTCAACATTGGAAACAATTGTTGATATCATAGATCAATTATCTTATTTTCTGGTTTTGCTTTTACCATGCAGTGCTCTACACTTATTAGAAAGTGATACCGGAAATAGTAGGAAAAACAACAGAAGCACACAAAACAACTTTTTATAATAGAAAAATAGGATTACAACACAACATAAACTGAAGATAACATCACCAACACATAAAACGACACAAACAACACCTTAAAATTGCATCTCACGGGCGGTGGAGGTTGGCTAGGTGGATCAGGATGGCTTGCAGTTGTCATGGCAACAAAGGTGGAGTGAGAAACTGCAGGAACAACTAGAGAGCAGTCTGTCCAGTGCAACGACAACAAGAAATTAAGTCAGAAATGGTAGGGACAATAAAGGATTGTTGTTCCAGGGCAGAGGCCACAAGGAGTGGTGGGTCGGAAGCCATGTTAGCGACAATGCATGAGGTTTAGTGTGGCGGGAAGGTGTTGGACTGCAAGGTAAATGCAGGAGATGGGCGACAAAGGCTGGGGAGGGTGATTAGGAGTGACCAACGGCTATGGGGAAGGAGGAGGAGGGTTGGATGGAGAAAAGAGAGTAAGATGCACACTACCTTAGAGTAGGATACAGTCGAAGCACCACCACCTCTTTGGATATAACCCACAAAGGGGAAAATGACTCCACACAGGAAACACCTCGAAAGTGCACCCCACGGGCTTTGGAAGTTGGCTAGGTGGATCGGGATGGCTAGAAGTTGTGGCGGCAGCAAAGGTGGAGTGAGAAACTGCAGGAGCAGCTAGAGGGTTGACTGTCTGGTGCAACGACGACAAGAAATTGGGGAAGAAATGTCAGGAACAACAGAGGCTTGCTATCTTGGGGCGGAGGCAGCAAGGACCGGTGGGTCGGAAGCTACGCTAGAAACGATGCAGGCGGTTTTGAGGTGGCAGGATGGTGCTGGATAGCAAGGTAAATGCAGGAGATGCGACATAGTCTGGAGAAGGGGAACAGGGGTGACCAACGGTTATGGGGAAGGAGGAGGGCTGAATAGCCAAATGGGTGGAAGATACACACCACCTTGCCATAGGATACAGTAGGAGCACTTCCATCTTCTCGGATACAACCCACAAAGTGAAAAAAGACTCCACACAGGAATTTGAAATCAATACACATCAAAACTTTCCCTAAACTATGAAAACAACAAATAAATAGACCTTGACATGAAGAATAAAAGGAAAGAAATAAAGAAAGAAACTTCCACGCAAAACGAAAGGGTGGGGAGGTAAGAAATATTTGAAATTAGCCATTAAAATGCTTCCATATGAGGAAGCAAAAAAGAAAGGAGAAGAGGGGCAGACGGTGGTATCGCTCCGTTAGATTCCCGTCCCCAGGCCGCTCAACTTGGGTTTACCCTAGGCTGGCCGGTTCAGCAGCGGAAGTTTCCACTGCGGGATTTCCCCGCTTTCACGTCCCCCGCTCCCACGTCAGATCTGCTTCCGTGTCAGAAAGTAACTTTGATAATAGATTTTTTGTTTTCATCTTTACCAACTCACATTTTGAAATGATTTTACTTGTTGAATGTGATGATTAAACTGTTACAACGCGGGTGTAATATGTGATTGTATTATGTTAGTTTTTCTTGTAAGAATTAAGAAGGTTGTTGACTTCAATGCAGACTCCATAGCTCAATATGATTAGTATTACACAAGAATTTTGAGGAATTGCAATCATAATTAAAAGCTCTCTAGAATAGTTTATTTTGTAGAATGGAACACACTATTGTGTTCGAGACATCAAACTTATCAAGAAAGGGCCTTTACACTCGGTTCTATCTAGCATGCTGAAAACAATATGGATCATTGATGAAACATCGCACAAAATCAAACTAAAATGCATTGTCCATGATGAAAACACTCAATTATTGCCAAACGCACCATGCTTATGCATTTGGAACATTGAAATCACAAAAAAGACCCCTTGCAAAAACATGAATAAGATGATGTGCAACAGGTGCTATATCGCGTAAATTGGATTTAAAATGCCTTGAAATCCCTCAAATGTTTCCCATTCGTGAAACAGACTGTGTTTCCCATTTGTGAAACAGATGTCGATGCCTCCAAAATCTTGAAACTGCATAGAAAGGATGCTCATATCATCAAATTCATTGCACGAAGGAAAGATGTAAATTTCATTCAAAATAATGAGGAAGAAAGTGAAATTGATGTACATGAGGAATGAAAATTCACTTACAGAGAAGTTGCAATGGACTTAGTGACCTGTTTATGGGCAAGAGTGGAGCTTCCTTGCCCAAACTGAATTCTTAGAATCTTAGGAGCTATGAACACAATGAATTTGATTATGGAAATATAAACTAGCACATTATTATTTATAGAAGAAAAATGATTTCTCATGGGTTTTACTTGAATTAAAATAAATCATTTATGAAGAAAATTATGACATTTTCAAGAAAAGTATTCAACTCATCATAACCACAATTGGATCTATAATATATACATGCAAGTGGACAAAATATGAATGTCAAAACGATAAATGATACATTTATCTACATTTTAACTATAAATTAATCACACAATGAGTTATATCAGGATAATTTTCAAATGATGCACACACATCATGAGTTAAATCCAAATCGATGGCAAGACTTTATTAGTCGTGGAAGTCTCTTGTAAAGCAAACTCCAACTCAATTATATTGTGTTGATAGTCATGCACGTGTATCATGAGACAACTATCAAAATACTTTGAAAAGCATACAAATGCATCATTTAAGTGGAAAGAAAATCGTGCAAGTGTAGGTAAACTAAAAATCATGCAAATGCATTGTGTAAGTGCACCAAAAATTGTGCAAATGCATTATATAAGCTCCAAAAACTATATAAACACATCATGCATATATATTGAAAATCATTCAAATGCATGAGAAGTAAATTTATTCTCATGTAATCTGGTAAACATGTGAAACACCTGAATCTAACATCAGAGAATATTGCTCAAACTATAAATAAGATGAACTCAATTTTTGTTTTGCCTAAAAAAGATGAACTAACTAACTCTTATTTATCGGAGAAAAATTATTCCTTACTGGATTATAATAAGGAAATTATGATGTTTTGAAAATAAGTAGAATATCCTAACTCATAATAATCACAATTGGATTCATAATATCTACACACAAGCAAATCAAATGTGAATGTCGAAGCGCACGTGAATATTTATTTACATTTTAATGATAAATCCCGAAGTTAATTCAACTCAATTGCAACACTTTGTTACTCATGCAAGTCTCTTACAGAGTGAACTCCAACTCAATTATAGTGTATTGATGGTCATGCATATGGATCGTTAGACAACTTTCAAAATGATTTGAAAATCATGTAACTACATTGTGCAAGTACGAAAAAAATCGCACAAATGTATTATATAGGTATGTGTTATTTAAGCACATAAAAAATGGGGCTTGTGCATTATATGGGTGCACAAAAAGTCATGCTATTGAATTGAAAATCATGCAAATTTATCAAAAGCACATTTATTTGCATGCGATTTAGCAAACATGTAAAACACTTAAAACTTAATATTTTTTATTGTTGTAAAACTAGAAATGAAGTATTCAAATGTTATGTTGGCTTGAAAAGTCAATTATTTTGAACTTCACCAACTTGCTTTCAAAACTCAAAGCAACTAACATATTATATGCACGCTCTTGAGTGGGTTACTCTATCTACTAGGTAGTGATTTAAATCGTAGTTAGCGAATTTGGTCCTCTTCCTCGTAAGAACTGAAGTTGATAAGACTGATATTTTTTTGGTAATATCCAGTAAATAAATGGATTTCACCAAATTGTGAATAAAGAGTGGTTTTAATTTTTGCTCTTGATCTAATAAAAAAAAATTGATATCATTATAGACTGCGAATTATTCGTAGATTGCATTCGGTCTTTAATGCCTTTTATAAAAAAGATTTATTAGCAACCATGCTTATAAGTCATATTCACAACTTCTAATTTCTTAGAGTCGATAGGGTTTGTACTGCAATGAAATTTTAAGTTAATTTAAGTAATGCAATTAATGAACCCATCTCTCTAAAAGAGAGAAGGTAGAGATGATGAGGTTTAAAGTAATCAAGTTCAAGCATCATACCTCTATGATGGGTAGGGTTTATCACAATCATATTGCATGGTCGCACTTTCAAAATGAATTTCTTTCAAATATAAATGTTTTAAATGCAATCTATTTTGATGATAGCCGCATTGACAAAATATTTTACCTAAAGCAGACTTTTTTTTTAAAATACTAATTAATAAGATAAAAATAAAATAATCTCAAGAAAAGTCACAATTATTTTTTTTTTGGCATAAAACTAAAAGCAAATACTCATTAATCATACATAATAATTTATCAATGGTGGTAAATTTAATCCGAGCTAATAAAATTTTAGTGTCATATCGGATTTATTTCTATGGTCACCGGAAGATTCTATGTAAGGGAGGATGTAGCATGACTTATTGATTGGGTGGCTTTGCCATCAAATTGCACAATAAATACAAATATGATTGGGGGTTTTTGAATGGGTGATTCATTGCAAAATATTGCTATTAAACTATGAGCATGACTAAAGTTGGTCACCAAGTCCTCTAATGGTCTAAACCCCACGAGTAATGAACTATAGAATGCATTTGATATGACATAAAATACTCTATTAGTTAAAGCCGATTTAAAGTTATATTTTTAGATAAATATTCACCACAAGCCTATAAAATCTTCTTGTAAGACGAAACCTATGACTGTTGATAAGAATTCTTTAGTTTGGTTGAGTCATTTAACTTGTGAGGCTAAACAGAATAGGGCTCACAATAACCAGGGATGCTAGAACTGTGAGATTTTTCTTGGGCTTGTCATGATTTCTTCTACTATTTTCTCTAAGCTAAAGCAATAGATTTTCTAAATTTAAAATCAAATTTGATGTCGACTAGGCAAACACTCAGTGTCGATCGATTTGCCTTAATTGAAAATTCTCTCTTATCTCTTGGACATATAATTAACAGTAGGGGCTTGTACATATAGGAAACTTAGAACCAGATGTTGAAGTCATCTTAAAATGATGATGAGATCTCCAAATAGTATCTAACCCTAAAATTCGATCTGCTCTTTGGAAATTTGACTTTGGAACAAACTCTCAGAAAAACTAGGTGTAAAATTTTGGAGCCCACAACAGTTGATAGGATATACAGTATCGGCTTTATATGCCATTAATGAAGATTGAATGGTCATTTTCTTATAGATATTGCATTCTTTGACTTACAAAACATTTCATTGTGAGGCAACTGTTTTTTGTGCATGCAATGTGAACCTTAACTGGATGTACATTTTTACTTCAGAGTTTCAGATATGATGTCACCATGTTTGAATCTTTCAATAACTTATCCGCACACATTCTCTGTTAAGATTTATTTTTATTTTGTCCTATTGCAAGGCAAATCAGCTACTTCCTTTAATTTTGGAAGCCCTAGCATCTATCATCTGTTTATCAAGGCATCATTCGGTAAGTGATATAATGGGAATAAACCTGCATATAGCCAAACACTCTAGCCATATGATTTCATTAGCCCTTCCTTAGACTAGCAGATCTTTACGAGTTGTTATTCCACCTTAGTGGACACTGGACAGTGCCAGTTCCTCGAAAATGTGCTCTGTTGTTTTAATTCCATCTTTCTTACTATTTATTCCTTAAACTAGCTGGCGAATGAATGTAAAATAATGCATTTCATTTTGTTTGATCAAATTAAGATCTGGAGTTGGTATTTCTATCTTGTTCCACAATGGGATGACTCCACTTTGATATTTCTGATTTCATTGCAGTGGGATGTCTGCTTTGCCTTTATACAAAAAACTTGGTTTATCAATACATACTGTTTTTTCCTATATGTTAAGAATTGTTCAACATTGTTTGAGATATATATACACTGGCTCTACCTTCATAACACACCCCAGCGCCTGCTCCCACAACCCCCTAAGACCTAAAAAAAAAAACCTTTCAGGTGATTAAAGTTAATAAAAATCATGCTACCTATAACTTGCACGTGATTGCCTTTTGGCAACTATTTATTGGGCATTTCCCTTGTTTTGCAGTGTATACTCTGGTACTGTAGCTGGTGCCCGTGAGGCTTTTTTGAGTGGCGTTCCTTCCATTGCTTTATCATACGACTGGTGAGTTTTAATTTTGATTTGTATTTTAAATCAGAAATGCAAATTATCTCATTTAAATATTCTTTGGTGAAAGAAAAGTGCAGGCAACTATTTTATTAAGTTAATTTTTTTTTCAATCTTTCTTCTAAGGCTTTCAAACCACACATTGTCAACTTTTTAGCATTTTTTCACGTTCCTAGTCACACTGTTATCTTTTTGGTAAAGCTATCAGGTTTGATTTTGCTAAATAAAAAAAAAAAAGTAAAGTTTGGGATCAAAAAAAGTTGGGCAACAAAGAAGTAACTAATAGTCTCAATAAAGTTGAATGTGGCAAAAAGGAGAATGCTATAATGGATTTTTGGTGAAAAATTGGAAGATGGGATTGAAAAACTGTTAGAAAGTGTCGTAGTAGCACCAATTCAAAATATGATTGTGAAAAAATAAGTTTACATTGTTTGTACATGCACAATATAAAGAAAAAAACATAAAAATATAAGGTTTGAATTTACAGAATTTGGTATTTAGGCATTTTTTGAAATTGTGCAATTAGATATTAAGGCATGTTCTATCCATGAGGCGAGGCATAAAACTCATAATTAAACTATTAAATTAATAAAAATATAAAATAATAAGTAACGTACTAGTATCTAAGTCATAACAAGCCTCTCTCATTCCAATTTTAACATTAATGAGTATTCTAAGTCAAGATTATAATTTATGAATTCAACAAAAGTTTCTCCTACTCCAACTTCAACACAAATAGGCATTCCGATTGAGTCTTTTTTTTCTTTTTTTTTTTTAATTTTTTGTTTTCTGCTTACAGAATTTTTAACCTTTTTAGAGTAATTCTAAACTAAAATTTCAGTCAAGAAGATAATAAGAAATGCAAATGTTAGGAAAAAAAAAAAAGAAGAAAAATCCGAAACAAATACAAAAAATACCTAGATGGTGCCAACGAGAAGGAAAACCGGTGGAGCAATAGCATGGGTGTAATAGTTGCGGCGTACAATTGCTAGTGGGAGTGGCAGCTGATGTGAGTGCAGCGTGAAGCCGAGAGGCGCCACCGAGTGTGATTCAATGAGTATAAAGTATAAAGCATAAAGCTGGATAGCAAGGTCACGGAAGTTGCTAAGGAGAGCCCAATCATCAAGGAATTTTACAAGGAATCTTCTTGGCAATAGTAAGATGGAATAATGATCAATCTACAAATCAAACATTACATGATGTGTAACATCTTAGGTGTGTACGTAAAAATTATTATTAAATGAACAATAACAAAAATATACCAAAACATCTAAAAATCAAATAGTTGCTCAACGTTTTGATTTGTCATCTTGACAAATTTTGCATTTTTAATGACCGAAAACTTTGAGATGTTCATCAGTTGTTTTCTGGTCATGTAATAATGTAAATAAGAACTTTTGGGCTTGGAGGATAAAAAACTATTGCTCGTAGTTAAAGCATTAATGTATGTATCAATTTTAATTTGCTTATAATTGTTCTGCAAAGAATATCTTTAGCATTTCAAGTAGATTTAGTTTATTAATATAAATCTATTGCCATTGTGGTCACAAATATTTTTTCATTTTTGTGTGTTTTTGTGCTAGATTACAGAAATGTTTACCATCATTATCTTTGGCTCTCTTTGACTGTTATTTCAGGGTTGGAGGTAAGAGCAACGTTCAAGATCTGAAACTCGCTGTGGAGCTTTGCTTGCCAGTAATAAACGCTGTATTAAACGAGTTGAAGAATAAGACATATCCAAAGGGATCCTTTCTGAATATAGACGTGCCAACAGATGTTACTAATCATAAGGTAATCTTTAAGTCATTGCTCGGAATGATGAAATAAATTATGGTAGTCATCTGATACAACTTTAGTATATTTTAATTGCAAATAATTTTGGCAGTTAGCACCGTGAAGTAGGTAAGAAAATGAATATCTTAGTTTAAATTCGGATTTTTGGGTATTCCTCAAATGAATCAATTTATAGTTGGGGTTGTAGGTTATTAAGCTTGTATTAGGAGTATTGATTCTGTTATTGTTTACAAAAAGAATATGTTTTGAAGAGTCGATTTTGCAGTGGTAAATCGTTCATTGGTAAGATTTACAAATTCTAATATAGAGAACGAATTCTCTTCATTCTTTTGCAAGCATACGTACATCTATAGCAGATTGATGACTGAAATGTATTTTAAAATCTTCATATTGTGGAGTACATATGATACCAGAGTTAACCAAAATCACCCATAGAAATATAAATATTGTTACTGAAATTCAAAGGTTACAATGTAGACTCTTTAAAATAAGTATAAAATGGTACAAAACACAAATAACACTCTAGGGCGACAACGAATCAGTGGGCTGCGGTTGGATGGAAATGCAGGTTGGTTTGCATTGGCAACCAGGGAAAGGGATGAGTGTGGCAATACATGAGGCTGCAAGGTGGCATGAGGTTTGGATGGGCTGATGGTAATATGGGAGAGGTATGGGGAGGTTATCGAGGGGTTGGGTTGAGATCAGTGGCTGGGGAGCAGGGAGATCATATGCTTCGTGACAGTTGGGG
>NEWO01000420.1:259332-279454 GCA_003013225.1 Phalaenopsis aphrodite | reverse complement strand
ATCCGTGACGAAGACGTCACGTGATTGGGTGGAGGAGAATGTCATGGACAAATAGTCCCACATTGGCTAGATGTAGGGCCGAAAAACAGTATTTAAGTCCTGGGCTGCCCACCTCTCTTAAGGGCTCTTTTGGGAGGTGACAGGGTGCTAGGATCAAATTTTTATATGTTATTTATTTTTTTGTTTTAAAAATTAAATCAAATTGTTTTTTAGAGTTTTTTTTAAAAACAACTAGCTCAATCAAATATATTTTATTTTAAATCAAAACATAAACAAAGCAAAATAAACAAAAATGAAAAACAAAAAACAAAAGTGATCCCAAATAGCCCCCAAGTGTTATTTAAAATCATCATATCTTATTTGGATTACAAATATGTTTTATTTCAAAATAAAATATAAAATGAAGAAAACTAAAATAAAAAATAAAAGTGATCCCAAATGACTCCATATGGTACGGATGCAAATCACTTCCATTTTTCTGTTCTTATATATGAATATCATAAGGCCAAATCATTTGATTTCTAGTTTGGAGGGAATGAAAGATAGAATATTCTACTTATTTGTATAACATATTTCTCATATATTGTTGTTTCCTCCATTAGGGTTTCAAGATAACAAAACAGGGTACTTACATGATAAGGATTGGGTGGAAGCAGACACGCCTCAATACACCAGCTATAGCGAGCTATCAAACAGCAAATCTAGAGGGAACTTTTATGGACACTGAAATGGATGTCGTTTCAGATCCAGTACAAGATCAGTTTTTGTTCAAGAGAGTGGTAAGTTTATCTTCCCCTCTAGTCATTTTCTCTTCAAACAACAATAATCTATTATACGAAAATGCTAACCAGACACAAAATTTCTGAAGATATTACTCCATATGTTGATTTCTTAACATGGCTCGTGTGGCATATTTAATTCAGCCATTGTAGCATCGACACCTGAATCAAACGATCAAAATAGCTGTGTATGTTTAAAATGTGCGACCTTTTGATTCCATTTCAAATTTTTTACAACTATGATTTTGTCAAGTGAAGCTTCAATGTTTTGCGTGGATTATTTATTCAGTTTTTGGCATTCGTTTGAGATACATTTCACCTCAAATTCTCCAAACGAAATTGGCCCTTGAGATTGGTCTGAAGTTTTTTTACTTTCAGATATTATCCTATTAAGAATTAGCTTTGGTCATTTTTTACATTATAATTACATCCAAATCTTTTTTTATAAAAATCTGATATTGAATGTTTACAATAGCCAACAGTTTCATATGTTGTAATGGTTGAGCACATTTTCTAAATATGTGATTTATGTATTTCGATTCAAATCTCACACTACAAACACAAAGGTTCTTCTCTATCCCCTCGTCTTACTACGCATGTAAATTAAAATTGTTCTTTTATTCTAAACTATCTCAGATTTCACGTATTGACTGTGGAGAAAAAGATGACGAGGACACAGACTACCAGTCTCTCCAGAATGGCTATGTTAGTTTGTTTTCTCGCATTTTACTTTTTTAGTACATATTTGCTCAGATGCATCGATAATTAACTGAATTAACACATTTACTCTTTTGTAGATTACAATTACACCCCTCGGTGCCCTCTCGCTGACAGAAATAGAGGATGCAACTTACTTCAAAGATTGGTTGAAACATTTGGTTGATCATTCTACATCCTCCTCTTCTCTGTAGCGAAGTCAGTATAGTTGATCTGTCTCAATTATTTTCTTTTCTAGATTTGTATCACCCTTTTTTAATCAGGATATCTTCCATATTTAAATAGCATGTTTATCCGTTGTACTAAATTATGTTTTAGTACATTTTTATATTCACAAAATTCTATACATGTTACCATTGGTCTTTTCCCTTTTCTTATTTTTTTTAGTTCGTCGTCATTATTGATTTTCTCTGACATCTTAATCGTGCATCCATTTATATATTTTGTTTGAATCAAACTTTTTCTATTCTTTCCCCCTTTTTTTCTCGAAATGAGTGTTTGTCTAGTTTATTTAATCATGTCAATTTTCTTAAACTTTAGTTTGATTTCAATATATATATATATATATCTATATATATATATATAAAGAAACCCTGGGATAATTTTATATCTTAAAAAAAAAGATTTACAGGGGGTGTGGAGGTGGATCCCCACTAGTAAGAAACAAAGAAAGATACAATACTCACTCATAGGAGTTCCACCAACTCCACACAAAAAAGGGATCTCCAAGAAACTTAGAAGTATACTCCAAAGTCAAAATAATAAAAAACTCCATGTGTACTCTATTTCTTTTCCTGTAAAACAGAAATCCCAAAAAATAGCAAAGGGAACCCAAGGTAGACTGAAAAAAGGCCCACAGCATTGAAGCAACATAACAGACAATATACTTCTCCGATAAACCAGATCCAGCAACAGGGAAAGTTTTCCACCTGAATCCACTCCACAGTCTATCTCACCCAAAGAAAAGCAGAGGCACGGCATTAGGTCCTGTCTGTGAAAAATAGGCCACTTCCCCAAACCTGCATAAAAGGACTCCAGACACTTCCAATTAAAGCCAACCAGATTGCAAATAAAAACACCAATTTTAAACCGGGAGGATATCCTAGAGCAGCAGGGAATGATGAGGGCAAGGCTAAACCATTTAAAACATGCCCAAAAAACAAAAACAGCTCCTATAGGCAGCATAATAGCAGGCAACATAGAAATCCCACATCGAGCAAATAGAGGAGAAAGAAACAAATCCTTAACCAGAGACAATACGACAGCCACCCAATGCCAGGGAGAACCAACACCAAACAAATTCCATCTGCAAGCATATAAAACAGTATGCAGCAATACTCCCCCCTGAACCTGCTACAGAAATACCCAAGCACTTTATCCCTCAATGTCAACCAGAATAGAAATAGAAACACCAGATCCAACCAATGAGTCATTCCACAGTAAAGCTTAAATCTCCTTAGCCAACCCAAAATCAATGGTTCTGAAAAATAGAGGCATTCCTGCAGACCATCTATATAAATAAAAGTGAAAAACCCCCAATTGTCGAAAAATATGTAACAATCCAGGGCCACCCAGATTTCCGTAGTTGCAAGCACCGGGAGACAGGTCCCAAGCCAAGCAGGCACAACAGCACAAAGCAAATAAGAGCCCAAACAAAAGCCAACAGAGGAAGCAAATTCAGAAAGCCCGGGAAAAGGGAAACAGATAAGAGTAGTTAGGAAGGAAATACAATTTCCTCAGCTAATAGAAAGAGGCAGGCAATTGGCACAGAAGTTCCTCAAAGCAGCATAGCAGAACCCATCAACAGAAGACCTGTACAGCCAATCTGCAAAGAGCAAGCAAGAAGGCATGTATAACGGAGTAGGAGAAACCACATTGCAAAATCCCCTGCCCATTAATAGAAAAGCAGGTGCAAATTTCGACCTCTGATATAAGGGATATCCAGAGGATCCCCAGCTATAAATGCTTTAAGCCTAGCATCAGGATGCCCCCCAACATTTACCCCCAAGTGACCATGTTTTGCAAGGTAATCAGCAAGCCTATTTCCCTCTCTATATGTAAAACACCATTGGATCGTGAGGTTTTTAGAACAAAGGAGAAACCAAATCCTATTCAGGATGTTGAGCACACCCCATTGTGGCTTAACCTTCCTAAGGAAAATGTCAACTAGCATTTTTGAATATAAATATATGTAGATGTAGATATAGATATATGTCAACTTAACTATGTATGAAAAGGTTTATTTCACTTTTTAAAAGTTAGAATAGTGGTATTTTTGGTTTCATATGAAAAATTTGGTTGGTATAAATGTAACAAGTGAAGTTTAGGTGTTAGATATGTCAATACACAGGAATTGGGTTGTATGTATGTAAATGGCCTGATTTCTGCTTTGTGTAGCTTCATCGCTTCTTTAGGATTGAGCGGCTTCAGTAGCGATCTTCATGCAGAAGCTATATATTGAAGAAGTATCTGATGATCATTTTGGATATTATGTTAGTTATTTATAAATACTTTTATAAGGGGTTAGAATATGTAGCAAAATCATCACAATTGCATGCTGAAAACTCAGTTTATATTTCTCAAGCATTTTTTTTTTCTGATGATAAAACTCTTTTCTATCAGTTGTTTTAATGCATTTTATTCAGTTATTTTGTGAACTATACTGCTACGTTTTATGGCACGTGAGAGTCAAATTTTAGGAAAATTTGCACACGTACCACACACAATTCTTATCGAGCTCACCTTGGTGTTATAACCTATGTGATGGTGAAGATTTGCGTGTTAGGAATGTAAATATTAACGTCTAGGTGTCAGATATGTAAATTCAAAAGAATCTTGTGGTATATGTGTAAAAACTCATTCTGTTTTTATGCTATGTTGCATTTCAAGATGCATCAAATTAATACTTGTAGAAAACTGAAAAGATTACATGGAGTGAGTTGGTCTCATAAATTCAGTTTTTCCAGGCATCATCTTCCCAACTTATTTGCCTTTGTGGGACTATATATTCCATTTTCAATTCATTTATCAAACTTATGTTCCATGTTATCATAAGAAACTCTTAATTTCGCATGGAAAGTTTGATGTTTTGATCTTGAGGACATTCCTATGCGACTTATAATTCAAAATAGTCTCATGACTATCTTCATGTGAGGTCGGCCGCTTCAGCCTCAGAGTTTACAGAAGCATCAAATTAGTCCTCCCCAATTCTTTAAATTAGCTCTAACAGTTCTTCATGGTGACTATTTTAATCATAATTTAATAAGTCTCGGGGACTAATTTGACAATTTTATGGACTATGAGACTAAAATTTTCTCATGTAAATACAATTTCATAACATATGATGTAAATAAAAAGAAATGGAGGTGTAATTTGTGTAATTTGTGTTTGTTGTAATCTATGCTTTTGAAAGGGTCATTAATGTTTGACATTAAATGCAATGAAAATTGTCGGTAGAATTACCAATCTTTTTTATGATCTTTCTCTGATTTGAGTTTTTAATGCTGCTGTCGCTCCCCTCTCCTTTTCAGTATAGGAGAAGTGGAGATTTCATCATATATTTTGTATATTTATATATTTTCTATTTTAAATAAATCTAATATTGGTATTTACATACATGCCACTCATTTCTTGGGGTGTAAATGAGCCTTACCATCCAAGCTTATTGAGTCATGAGATAGAGTTTGTTCCGGCTCGACTAGTTGGCTTGATTAGCTTACTGCTAGTTTTCTGGTTAATTTCGGCTGCAGCCTCCTTTGGCCTGCAATATTTTCTCCTATAAAAATTGAGTTTTGAGTTCAATCTTGCAAGCCGACTCCTACCACTACGAGCCAAGCTCTCGAGCTCACAATTTGACAAAAGAGCAGAACTTGAGCTTGAGCTGGGCATGGCTCGACCTTTACTAGACTCATTTACACACCTACTCATTTCTTCTAAAAAGTTACATATTTAATTCCAGAGTTTTATTTCTTGCACTTATAACTCCCAAAAAGTTTCAAAACACACATCAACAATACTAATTATAACTTTTAAAAAGTGAAATGTCTATTTTCATGCATAACTAGAGTAATATGTATGCAAAAATTGAAGTTTTTGGTGTTTGAAGCTAGAAGGGCATTAGATATGTAAATACATAAGATACTCGTGCTATCTATTAAAATCTCCCTGAAAAATAATAAATTTTTTTGATGCAACATCAGACAGAGCGAGGAGAAAAAAACGATCACAGCCGTTGTCAGAACACAACTTGCTTCCGAACAACAATTGAGATCCATTTGAAGGAGTGGAGGAGAAAAAAAAATTATCTCCAGTCGATCACAGTCATTATCCAAACTTAGCTTGGATCTGGACTTCGAACGTAATATGTTTTTCTCATTAGTTAATGTTAAAGTAGTTATAGATTTCAAATTTTTTGTCTAAATGTCCACCATCATTTAGTGCTTTCATAATGGAGCAAATTTTGTCAAAAAGGTACTGAAAATTGGGCCTAATATATATATATATTCTTAGTTGAATGTTTTTGAAATCTTTTAATTATTAGATTTGCTTTGATGAGTGTAACTAGGGTTAAAATTGAGCATAGTAGAGATGAGCATAATATAATTTGGATTTGAATTTAGTACTAAAAAATAATTTTATTTATTGCTCATATTTTTTGTGCTTAATACCACCCAATTCATATGTAAATACACATCTAACACCTAAAGATTGTTTTTTTAATTAAATTTATTCCCCATAAATCTCTTATATTGCATCAAAATTACTATCACTTCTAACTTTCTAACGTGATATGTATGTAAAAATTGAAAATTCGGCGTTAAATATAAAAATACAAAAGATTTATGTGGTAAAAGATAATATGAAAATAAAATAAAAAATTATATTAATACCCTAAGAGTGAGAAAGATGCACATGAATGCAAAATAAATTACTTTAGGACACCCTATAAACCAACAACCACCATGCACATGAACTTCTTTATTTAAAAAGAAAAGAAGACAAAACCATAAACTTTATATTACATTTTCAAATAATTATTTACATAAATGACCACATATCAATCATTCACTCCAATGACAAAGATTGGTGAAAGAGAAATCCTCACAACCTTTCAACAACCCAAAATAGACAAAACAACTGTTGAATTACCATATGAAAACAATTTCCCCCATTTCTTCCATTCACAACTACAATAACATCACCAATATATATAGTCTTTATAATCTTACTAGTTTTCGAGTCCTTTATTGCATGCCAATCATGGATGTATATCAAGCATGGGAACGACGAAAAACTCTCGTTGCTTCGATTGCGGTTAAGGCGGAGGCGATAGTAATTTCGAATGCGACTCGACCAGAATCGACCATAGCACATGCACATCTTCACATTGGCATGACTTCACATCCTCATAGAGTATATATATATCCATTCCTGTTACAACATATGAAAACTTAAACAAATAGGAGAAAAATGGAGACATAGAGGATACATCATGAACAGCATGGAAAGCTAAGAGAAGAACATCATCACAATCACATTGAAAAAAATGGAGAAATGGAGAGAAGTGATGGAGAAGACTGAAGAAGTGGTAAGAACAGTTTACAAAAGCAGAAAAAAAGAATAAAAAAATTTCTATGCAGATGTTCATTTAAGAGATCAAATGAAGAAATTAGTTATAAGAAGCAAGGACTCACTCTTCTTCTTGGTGGAATGAATGTGAAGCCACAGTTTCTTCAATGGAGAGAAGAGGGACTGAAGCCAGCCCATTATAGATTCATAGGAAGAAGAAGAAGAAGAAGAGAGAGAGAGAGGAAGGAAACAGAGAGAGTAAGAAAGGGTTTGCTTGAAGGTTGGGTGAAGTCTGTGTCACTATTTCAGACACCGCTGCTATTTTATATTCACCTGAAAGACCTTAATCAATCTGACATCATTTTGATAAATTGTCACACTCCACCTTTCAGACTTGTACAATAAGATTTCTCTCAATCTCCATGTCTCCGTGTCTCCCTTTTATGGATACATCTTTGCCTGCTTCCCTTTGAATTATTCATCAAAATGGAATGAGAGCAAATCGAAAGTTACAAGTTACCAAAATGATATCAGATTGATTAATGTGTTTCAGGTGCTTTTTTTTTTATTTTTAATGAGGGAAGGGGAAAAACCTATTAAGTGTTGATGAGGGCTGCACAAAATGTCAGCTTTAAACAAAAAATATAATAAAAGAAAGAACATTCATATGGCCGACACAATGACATGTTGGTGAGGCAGTAACTATTTTAAAGTAAAAGCAATTCATGTTTCTATAATATATCATGTCAGGGGATTGCTTACAAGTTACAATTGCATATTAAATTACATGCATATATATATATATATAAGCAAGACTAGTGTATAAAACATTTGAGTTTTGTAAAAGTTGGAAGTTTAGGGGCTAGATATGTAAATACGCAAGACTAGAAGTGGTATACTGACATTGTATATAAACCTACCTAACTTCATTGCACCTGTCCACGATACACGTGCATTGTTATTTTTCATCAGCCTTTCTACAAAGTTGAAGCTATTTATGACCTTACTTATATCTTTCAGAAATATATGGATAAGATAATTATTTAATTTAGTTATAAATATTTTAATTCAAATTTAGCAAAAACAACCTTACAATCATTAAATTTACACAAACATCTAAAAAATAAATCTAACATTTATGTAATTTACGCTAGTCAATCTAAGGTGAGAATATTCTTACCTAACTTCTTTGCAATCTAGTACAACTATGAATAATTAAATGTGCCTTGCTTGATAAACTTCTGTTCATGTTGCATTATGTTATTTTATATAATTAGCATTTGGTATTTTATATAATTAGCATAGGTTATTTTATGTTGACATTGTATATAATGTCAAAGACCTTCTTGATATCTAATTTGATGACAAGATTGTCACTCCTGCATTTTTTATCAAGATCCTGCAAAATTTCCTGGCTAAAAGAATATTGTCAGAAATATCACGTTTTTTAATAAAGGCCGACTGGTTGGGGGAGATGAGAGAACGAATGTGTGGTTGAAGACGAGACACAATAAATTTATTGATAATTTTAGATATCACAGAAATGAGTGAGATGGGCCGAAAGTCCTTCCAATGAGTTTTATCGTCAGATTTAGGGATAAGAACGATCAGAGCGGCAGAAAAATACTTTCCAGGGTCTTCACCCTGAAAAAAAACTTTGAATCACGAGTACCACCTCATTCTTTATGATGCTCCAGCAGAAGTGAAACCATCGGGGCCAGAAGCCTTTTAAGAACTAATATCTTTAAGGGCATTGAAAATCTTCAACTCGGTAGGAGGGTCGGACAAAGAGAGGGAGGAAACCGTGTCCCTCTTGATGAATACCATGAATACTTCCATCAGGATGAACATTTAATTTTTGAATTTACTTAAAGCACGTAACCAATCAAATTTTTTTATTATAATTATCGTGACAAAATAAATTAAATAATTATAAAATATTATTTAAAATTTAAAGCAACCAAATTATAGTCCTAGTAATTGAATAAAATAATATTTATCAATATAATCTTCCATAGAGAATAATTTCAATAGCCTTAAAATTCATCATATTCATCAGGACATTGATTCTAATTTAATAATTTTCTTGGTTTATAGAAGCAGCAAAAATGAATTCAAAAAGAAGGCCTATAAAGAAATCATGATTTAATTAAAGAACAATGCTGCAATTAATATAAAAAACCTAGACTAGTATGAACATCACTTTACAATCTAAATAGTCAAATTAGTTGGAATGTCATGTCAAGAAAGAGAAAACAGGATAAAGGTAATTACAATATATAAATTGGGTGCACTAAATAAAAAAAAAAGGGTATTTACATACACACCACACAATTCTCAAGTATTTACATATCTAACATCCAAAATTTCATATTTGTACATATAACGCTCAAATCTTTAACATTGCATAAAAAATATCACTATTGCTAACTTCTATGAAGCGATACACCTTTCCATGCACACGTTTATGGCACCAAATTGTTATACGCACATGAATATAAAACTTTAGGCGTCAGATTTGTAAATACATAAGAATTGTATGGTATGTTTATGAATTTCCAAATAAATAAATAAATAGAAGAAATTACTGGGATTAAGTGAAAAGAAAGATTGGAAAAAAGGAATCATGAGTGGAACAAGAATACAATACTGATTATGGTACAATGCAGAATAACTCTTCTTTCATAAGAGAAAAAAATTCCTAAAGTTCAGAGTGATTTATAGCAGAAATATATAAAATATAGGCTGAATAAATAGCAGATAAATGACCAAGAATAATAACTATAACCAGCAAAATATAAATAAATTTCCTATCATTATCACAATAATAAAGCAGTTATGAAGTCAAATTCTGGAGCATTTTCTACAGAAAAAATTTGGGAAAGGAACAGAAATTTCTCTGTCACATAATCATACAAATAGCTGCAACAAGGATCCTCATCCACTAGAATAGAGCAAGAAAATCTTAGTATAGCAAGAAAAGCAATAAAAAATTACAGAATCTGATTCTTGAGGGGCACTTTATGCTATTCGTCTCTTAGGAATAATAATGGGCTTTAGTTAAAAAGGCTCAGATCATGTACAGCACATGCCAATTATAATACAATAACAATATTCCATGAATATAAGCTACTAAAGTGATGGATATGGACGCTTGTACTGGTAAAATGAAGCAATACAAGAAATTGGTGTGTATACTAAAATTGGACACTACAACAAACCACCAAAATCCTTGCCGACCGCCATCGGCCATCCATCAACCGATCGGCCACCTATTGACCGACATCCAACTCCTCCCACTCAATTCTCCCAATTAGCCGACCACCCGATCAGCCACTTTAACCCACCAAACCTGCCAACTAGCGATTTTCGTTTAGTTCCACCACATGCCTCCCCTTCAACTGGCCACTCCAAATTCCCAGCCAGCCAACTCAATGTTGATCCACTCCAGCTTCCCAAACGATCGACCGGCCGCCCTTACCTCCAATCGGCCACCTTTTCCACCAATCGGCCACCTTTTCCACCAATCGAGCGCATTTTCTCCTACCGGCCCCCAGAACCCGATGATTCTCCCAACTACAGAATAACAGATCCGGCGGTCGACGAGATACCGAGCAGTACACACCAACACAAAAGATTAAAATATCTTGTACTAATCATTTTTAAGGTAAGGATAATATTGAAATTTATTTTTTTGTCCTCCTATGATCTATATAAATAGGAGGGCATTTTTCATGTAAAGGAAGTTTTTTGGATCCCCCACTTGTAACCTATACTTTTTATTGGAATAAAATGAGTCAACGAGCCCGGGAACACCCCATTCACCCCGACGAGACACATCCTCATCTCTTTCTCTCTCTCTCTCTCTTTCTTTCTCACCCTCAATCAACACGCTCTATTCTTTGGACACGATCTACCCGGGGGATTTGGATTCAACTGGTAGATATTGTAAGACAATTGTTTGTTTGATACTTACAGGGCGTCTTTGTGAAATTTATAGGATTTGCTTGGGGCTTCATGTGTAAAAATCTCTATTTCCTGATCTTGTCGGTAGAGCAATGAATTACTTGTTAGAATCAGTATTTTGAAGTGCACTTTGGGGAATTTTATAGATTTTAAATTGGAAACTCTGATAACTATATATGAACAAAAAATTCTGGGGATTGGAGCTCTTTTCAGCAAGATTTTTCACGGTCAAAGTGTAGGATGAAAGAGGAGATGGCGATAGGCAGAAAGTATGAAGAATTTTCTACAATCTTCTTCCTTGTTCTATTTTTTCTAGCATGTTCTGATATCTTTCTTCTACGAACAAGCATGTAAATATCAATGTTTCAAGACATGGTTGAGAAATCACATAGTAGGATAACAATGTTTGATTAGGATTATATAAGCTGTGCTATATATACATTATTTTGATTTAGTGCATCGAATTTACCTCCATGATGGTAAATCAATTTCCCTGTAACTTCGAGAGAATGGTAGAAATCACTTTTAGGTCCATTATAACAAATTTCTTTTTATCAAATAATAATCAATTAAAAATGCCTTGGAAAAATGTAAGGCATAGATCTCTCCCTCCTAGTTAAAAATTCCTTTTAATTACTTGGGCCCCATTTGGGATCACTTGTTTTTTTTTTTAATTTTCTATTTTTTTATTTTTATTATATTTTGTTTATGTTTTGAATTGAGTTAAAAACATGTTTGGTCGTGATAGTTGTTTTTAAAAAAGCAAGCAAACTATCTTTTAAATAGTTCGAGTTTTTTTAAAATTAGGATTATTTGTTTTAAAAACAGAAAAAAGTGATGCCAAACCGCCCTTTAGTTAACATTATTCAGCATTTTTCATGGCCAATAATTGTAATTTCTTTTCACTCGATAAGCTATCAATTTCTATTCTTCAAATAAAGGTTTTTGTTAATTTCAATTTGTTATTTAATGAAAATCATTTTTTTTGTTTAGATATTATCTTTTTAAGTATTTAATTACTCATGCAATCATGTACACTTGTGTGTGCTAATTTTGCTCACCAAATACGGTAATTAATACAGGCAAGAAGGATGAGTTGTCTCTAAAACAACTATGATTGGCAATCAAATCAATTACCAAAAGCGGAATTAATCCGACACCAATTAGTCTTCCAATCCATACAACTACACTTTTGCCAAACATATTCAACATCATAATGTTATACAACGCCAACAATGTAAGAATTTGACCACATCACAGGTTCATGATAGCCTGATGAATGCTTTCCAATTTAACTATGAAGAATATAAGTATAAGTAACAATGTGATAGCAACTAATTTGACACAGTTTATTATCCCAAGCAAGGGATCAAATTGACCAGCCAAGGAATGACATAAATAATCAATGGCATGTCAAAGTGTAAAAAGTAATTTCCCTGCAAATCAGTCCAAAGCATCCTCGTAGTCTATCCAGGTCAAACATAATTAAGGCCAAATCTTGTTTAACCAAAGTCAAAACTAGTTGAAATCAAGCCAATATGAATTCACCACACTTTGGGTTGAAGACAAAACTAACAGTAGAGGGAACACGATGTTGACTCGAGAAAATCCAACTCAGGCTCATCATGCGGCTGGATGACAATGAAAAAATCATTTTTTTAGAAGCCACTCTAGGTTTGTACTAAGTTTTAAATTTTTCTATAAAGAGTTTGACATAAGCTCAAAAAGTAACGCATTTATAAGCTCAACAAAGCTCATTTGATTAGAAAATAAATAGCTTAACCATACTATTCATTATTTTGTTCGATAAATCTTATTTGATTAGAAAATAAATAACACTATAGCACTAATTTTAATCTGCTCAATTAAAATTGTTTAGATAGAAATTAAGTAGTTCAATAATTTACTTATTTATTAATTTGTTTGATAATGATTCAATTATCATCATATGAAACAAATAAGAACCAAACTCAAACAACAAAAACTAATATTGAACATAAACACATCTCAATTAGAACTCGAGCTCGACTTTGAACTAGAATTTTATAAAAATACTCAAGCCTGAACACAATCCCAAAAGCTCGATCTAAACTCAAGCTCAAATTATAAAAAAAAGCTCAAGCTTGAGCACCGCCTTGCTCGACATGGCTCGGCTTATTTGCCGCCTTTGCCGTGACTAATTCAAATAAGCATGCAATGTTAAAATTTGCCAACCCGACTCCCCGTACGAAAAAACATTTCAAAAAGGCATCAAGGAGAGCCTCAAACATTATGAGATTCTTCATCCAAGATGATATGTGACATTCAGTCAAATTCGAAAACAAATTAATTTTTTTACTATAAAAAATTTAAACACCAAAATTTAAGAAACATAATAAAGCCAAACAGAGCGAATAGAAGTTGTTCACAATAAAAGTATGTGTGTAGGAAAGGAGATCTTTTCAAGCTATTTTTTAACAACAGATGAGCTTCTCCATTAAGAAAATTACAGCTTCTTCATTAAGAAAAATACAGAAGTCTGCAAATGCTTCAGCTTTGTAAACCGGGCTTAACAATCAACAAACTAACGAACAACAAGAAGTTACCATTAAGGACAGAGCGACTAGAAGTTGTTCACAATAAAAGTATGCGTGTAGGAAAGGAGATCTTTTCAAGCTATTTTTTAACAACAGATGAGCTTCTCCATTAAGAAAATTACAGCTTCTTCATTAAGAAAAATACAGAAGTCTGCAAATGCTTCAGCTTTGTAAACCGGGCTTAACAATCAACAAACTAACGAACAACAAGAAGTTACCATTAAGGACAGAGCGACTAGAAGTTGTTCACAATAAAAGTATGCGTGTAGGAAAGGAGATCTTTTCAAGCTATTTTTTAACAACAGATGAGCTTCTCCATTAAGAAAATTACAGCTTCTTCATTAAGAAAAATACAGAAGTCTGCAAATGCTTCAGCTTTGTAAACCGGGCTTAACAATCAACAAACTAACGACAACAAGAAGTTACCATTAAGGTGTACATCAGACATAGTGGTGCACTTACCAGCTTTGTTGTAAAACTTCCTGCTTAGAATGTTTCTTTAGAAACCAGAGGGAAGGTCATCGGTTGTATAAGCAAGAATACAAGCTCGAGTTATCCATCAAAAAACTCCACACAAATTGATGAAAATTTGATCCCTAACCTGTGTATAAGACGAAAATTAGAGAAGTGTCATTAAAAATTATACAAACAATCAACGACGACAAATCAAGAACAAGAAAAATGGAAAAAACATATGGTTCTGACTAATGAAGCATATTCAGTGCTCTATAAGAAGAAGAAGATTATGAATAAAAAAAGAAGATTCACTAACTTTATCAACAAATAAAGCTTCAAGTGGCAGTTTGAATCCAGATCTTGACCGTTCTGTCATTATCTAAGCCCGCCGAAGCAATTTTATTTTCAATAGGGTGACACGATACCGATATAACAGTATCTCTATGACCTTCCAATTTCTGGATGATATTCTTGCCTTGGAGGTCCCAAATATAAACAAATTTATCTTCTGATCCACTGACAATGTACTTGCCACTGGTAACAGAAAATGTTGATGTGATACAGTATACTTTGTTAACATGCCCTGTGTAAACTTTAAGAAATTTCCCAACTGAATAATTTGATAGTTTCTGCAATGAGACCACAAATAGAAACTATAAAAGCTCACATAAACATAAAATAAATTAGAATGCACAATTTCATGATTACTAGCCTTAACTAACAAATCAAAGCTAGCTTAATTAAAGCTTCTTCTCCATTCATTCTCATTTAATACTTAACATCAGGTGCAAATTCAAGATTTGCTACAATCATTTTAATTGTATGCATTGATTTCCTTTGCTTCCCCATTCAATCTATCTATCTTATTAATGAAATTTTTAGCCTCCTCTATAAATGGAAAAATCACCTAAACATAATTTCAAGAATCAAATCTTCAATAAATGTTAACCACTTAATCTTTCTAGTATAATAACTTCTCACTCACTCCCAAGTGATAAATGTTATTTATCATCTTCGAAAGTCACTAACAAATACATTGAACATGGTGGAAAAGAAAATGAAAAAAGTAGATGTGATAGAACAAGAGTTTATAAAAAGATAAAAACTGCTTCTTCCATAAAAGTGTAGATAGAGTTTAGTTAAAAAATGTGATGAGCTTATATTTATCTAAAAGCTTTTATCATGGACATGATTTACTTTAGTAACTTCCTAGTTCGTGTGTTTTAAGTATCCTTCTTCACATTTTTCATTATTATTTGCATTATTTAACTTAACATTATAGCTTGTTTTTCAAGGGAATGTAGTTAAGTTTAATAAAATATATTATTTTTCAATTTCAAAAGTATTGGACGGTACTTAAAGCAAAGTTTTTCCTATCGTATGACTTAAAGAAAATAAATAAAAGGCAGCACATTGCTTTGTTTATTTTGAAAAAAGTGTCTAAAAGCAATCAAAGTATAAAATTGGGTGTCTTGTGTGGCATGCCATGCATAAGAAATAAATAAATACTATAAAAAGATTCGTACAATGCGTAGCCAGCATGTTTGAAAAAGAAAAAGAAAACAAAAAAATGTAATGCCGAGGAGATGATGGCCTAAATTTTTTTTAGTCTCTAATAAACAAAGGATAAAATCAGAAGGATCCAAGTCAAAAACTAAGAAGCAGATGGTAAACAAGTTCTGTAAGACCTATATGTAGGTGTTCATGAATGCCTTTAGTTGGGAAGATCTTAAAACTTGAATTTGTTTAATGCTACTTTCATGTCTTAATTGTATCACACAAATTAATTGACTGACATTTGTAAGCATTTGACATTGGAAATGAGAAGGCACTCTACCAAGTGAAAGTAATCAACTAACTACATGTACTTCGAAGGCTACGACTATATATATATTGAATGTTGAATTTAGGATGGTAAACAATATAAACAAATTTTAACTCTATGCATGCTGCATCAATCGTGCATACAATTAAAATCATATGTGTGATCTAACCAAAACAATTCTTTCAATAAAAATTTGATTTTGTGATACTTATAGCTCATAAAATATTCATTAGTGTACGTCAGATTTAGCCACCATCTTTTTCTTGAGTTATTACATGATATTTTATTATATTAAAAAAAAAACTAGAATTTATGTTGTTCGTGATTAGATCCTTTGGGGGCTTTTGCACGAGACAAATTGAAAGCTTTGATATGAGTATCCAACAATCGCTATTGAGTCTTATACTTAATAACACCATTAGTATCTCCAAAATGTGTTTTTTATTATCATTTAAACTCAAATAAACATTGAGGCTCATAGAGGCTAATAATCTTCTACCTTTTTTATAGTTGCAAACACATATTGGTAATCCATACTCTATAAAATGTGGAGGTAGGACAAGTAAAAAAAATAGCTCCCTTTAAATATATGCCATGATAAAAATTGTAAATTAGAAATATGGTTTTAATTTGTAAAATATATTTAAAATCTTATTGTCTAATTTTTATTCTTTTTATTAACTTATTTTCTACATGATACCATCCATAAAAATTTTACAAGATTAAACTATAAACAAGTAAACAAATAACAATTACAGACATACAAAACTACAAATATTATTCTACCCAATTTGATACCTCAAAAAATAGTGAGGAGAAAAATCTAGAAAGTGTTTAATGGTGGAAAAGGTAGCCCTTGTGCGGGGCCCTTTCATAGGGTCGATGCTCGCATAATCAAGTAAAAATTGCTCCTTAAGCCAAACATTATCGTTCACATCTTGATCTCGCTTCTTTTACCATAAGTGGTTAACTTGTGCCATGTTTTGTCTAGTTTAAGTAATAGCTAAGCAAAGTGGTTGATCCCATAGTCCTTTGGGTGATTGTATTTTAATTGGATGGTAGAGAACATGTTATGGAGAAAAGTGTGCTCCTATTTTAGTTTCATCACCATCAAATTCTTCTGTTTCTACGTCTTGTTGTGGCCCTTGTCAACCACCATATATAGATGAAATTTTTCATCAATGAAGCCTTAGGTAGCCTCCATGTATAGCATTAAATTTGGTATCGATGAAGAGGACAACTAAAGGAAAAAGGCTCCAAAATACCAAGCCAAAAGCCTTCAATTGCGCAACAAAGACTCTAAAAAGAAATAATAAGATAATACGATTATCTCTCATGGTAAAGTAATCTCATATGTATGTTTATTAGGAAAAACAGCAAAACTAAAACTTTTACTAAAATAAATGGAGTATTAGAAATTGCTACTCTTAATGGAGACATCATGTGTTTTTCAAGACCTCTAGAGTTTGAAATTGCTCATAAAATGTCCATGATACTTGTACACCATATTTTTTTTAGGCACACTTTATGTTAAACATATAATTTTAGAAAATATATCAAAATTTATACTCCCCCTTTCATGAGATATATTCAACATATTTGAACATATATTAACGATGTATCACATGATCTTTTAGCACAATTTAATAATTATTAATATCATGTCCATTAAAAATGCATATAATATACTCAACATTTATCATACTAATTCTATCTTATCTTCTAAAATGTTCCCCTACTTTTTTTTTCGAAGTTTTAATTTCAATATATATCCCACCTATCAAAATAATATAATCTACAATTAACATCCACCGAGTACCTCACTTCAAATAATTTTTTTTTCTCTATAGCAAACGCATAGGCATGCACACACACATATATGTATATCTATCTATCTATCTATCTATCTACACAAACACACATATTATTTTTATATTTATTTATTTTTATTTTTTTACGCAGATGTTGGTGTGTTTGTATATATATATATATATATATATATACATATATATATAGAGAGAGAGAGAGAGAGAGAGAGAGATTTGATGCACATATTTCTTTAAACATACACCAAATCAATTTTTATGACAGTCGATCATACATTTTCTCAAGATTGATAAAAACCATATGAAGGTCCTTCATTTGTTTCTATATTGTTTCAATATATTCCTAAGCACAAAAAAATAAAATGCACTTGATCAAATCTTGCCATCTTAAAAATGAATTGATTAGGGTATATCCATTAAATCATAAGATATTAATTTACAAATATCAGATAAAAGCTAGTGTAGGTCAAACCATAAACTTGAAACTTCAGATAAAATTCTATTCGGGCAGAGTAAGGATCAAGTCAATTTCATGCTCGACAAAAATCAGGCAAGATAAAAACACACACAAAGACATAGTTCAAACCATGCAAGAATTTTCAGGTGATATGTAGCATGTAAATGAAGAATAGTACTGAGATAATTCTATCATTTCAATTCAAACTGATGGTACTGAGATAATTCTATCATTTCAATTCAAACTGATGGTACTGAGATAATTCTATCATTTCAATTAATACCGTTATGTTTCCTTTTACAAGAACTATTTTGATCAATATTTCCTAGAATTAAAGCTTCCATCATTCTATCCTACAAAATTTCAATAGATAGCAAAGTATAAGAGCATCTTCCTGAACAAAATCATGCTATCAACGAAAAGAATGAAAAAAAAAAGAAACAATTTTCGGTGTGCAATTTTTTGGGACCAAGGCCTCACTAAAATGAACCTTCATTAACACCATTAAACATCATATCCAACTTTAAATTAAGACCTCTAAAGAAAAAACAAATTGTCTGGAAAAGCATACCAACTAAACACATTGAGCGAAGCTACTGGCTATCATTCCCATCTTAAACAATTGGCTTCTAAAACAAAGATGTAATTGAATCCTGAAGATTATATAAGCATCGCAAATAAATAAAAATAACCATTGTTTTCTATATACAAATATTAGCAGGACATTCCAGTGACAATCACAACATCCACGAAAGCAAAATCTAAAGGGTATTCTCATCATCACCATCATCATCATTGAACATATCCATATGGATTTATTTATGAATCCTGCTTTCTATATACAAAAATTAGCAGCGCATTCCAGTGCCAAGCACAATACCCAGGAAAGCAATATCTGAAGGGTCTTCTCATCATCACCATCAATATCATTGACCAAATCCATTTGGATTTTCTTATGAACCCCATTCATCATTTAACGTTGTTGAGTGGTGCATTAGATGATAAACCTATATTTTGCTAGTACTTTGAACACCTTGAATTCATGTTACCTTCAATCTACTTCTAATTATTCTTCCTAATCTTGCAATAATAGAAATATTTACACATCTTATTAGAGCATTTTCAATAGTTCAACCAAATGCTTTACACATCTAAACCAGTAGAATTTATTTTTCTATTAGCTTATCCATAATCAATGCAAGTCGAAAAGTAACTGTAACCATGTGTATATCAGCAGCTCAATTTGGTACTGGAACAAATACATTCAAATAGATACAGCGGTTGGGGTTAGCACATACCAGGGTACTGTCCAATGTGGAGATAAGTATAAACTTTCCATTAGGTGAGAACTTGGCAAAAGAAACCGCAGGTCCACCCTTATCATCGATCAAAACCTTGAGGCAGGTGCCCTTATCCGCATCCCAAATCTTGCAAGTCCCATCATGACTTCCCGACACAATCAGCGACCCATCCCTATTGAAATGCACGCATGTGACCGGTAAATCGTGCGCCTCTATTTCTCTGACGCACCGCCCCGTCTTCACATCCCAGAGCCGAATCGTCTGATCAAAGGAACCCGAGACGATCAGATTCGACTGGGGGTTGAAGTTGACGCAGAAGACGAAAGAGGAGTGACCGCGGAGGACCTTGACGCATTCAAAGGTTGGCGATCGGACGTCCCAGATGCGGAGGGTGCGATCGTCGGATGCTGAGCAGACGTAGTGGGAATCGGAGGACCAAGCGAGATCGGAGATACCCTCGGAGTGGCCGGAGAGGGTAGCGAGGAGGGAGAGGGAGGAGGAGGACCAGATGATAACAGTTTTGTCGAGGGAGGCGGAAGCTAAAAGGCGGCCGTCGTTGGAGAATTTGACACAGGAGACGGCTCGTGTGTGGGCGGTCAGTGTTCGGGCCAGACGGTATGGCCGGAATGGCGGTACCGTTCCGCCACTTCC